>JAPMOQ010011635.1:0-12403 GCA_026543055.1 Argiope trifasciata
TCTTATTTATATATAAATTTATTTTATTTGTCTCGGAAATATCTCTACCCAAGCAGCAACAGTGGTCGCTAAATGATCGGCCAACCGTCGCTTTGATTGGGTAAAACCCGCCTTTATTTGCGACCCCTCGATATTTTGTCCGGGCGACATCGCCTTTCGATTATTTTCTTTCTCCTCGCATCAGAACGTCGCCTCAATAGCGGGGCGATCTGAAGTTCTGATTAGTCGCCAGTATGTATATTTATGTGATTGGCGCGAAGTCCGAAAAAAACGTCTCCTAGATGGCGCTAGAAATTTTCTATGAGTCACCTGCTTTCCGAGCTAGGGAAAGTTTGGCGCCTTTTCAAACGACAAAGGAGTATCTGCGGTGATTGTTGAAGAACCTTGAGTTATTGAGTATCTGCTATCTGAAAACGTGGTAAGTGCAGTTTTATTTTTAATTATACATTTTTATATTGTTTATTAATTATTCAAATTAATATATTATATTATAATGTACGCGATTTTATGTTAAATCTATAGGTAATTAATTGTTCATAACCCTAAAATGACGCTACATACGGTGTATTCCATTACTTATAAGTTATTTCTCTATACGATTCCATTCTTATTTTAATGTTCTCAAATTAGTGAAATCAATTTTTTAGGTGTTTAGTTTACCTCTCTTTACATTTGCTTTCCTACTTTTTATTTATTTTTTTTAATTCGGACTTCATTCTTCATATTGATGTCAACGATCAGTTCTACAGAAAGATAAAAGTGCATTTTAAAAATTAAAACACGATTCGAAACTGTCCGCCTTATAAGGAGCTTTGTAAGGTCAGATAAAAATTTGCACATTTGAAATTTGTATTAATGACAAAGTTATGAGGGGTTTTTTTTTTCACTAAAATTATCACAATTATTTTGCATACCCATGAGAAAAAATTATGGCTTTTTCAGGTGTTTATAAAAAAAATTACATAAAATGTATTTTACCTCTAATTTGTTTCATACTTAAAAATGTTTCTCAGGGGTGATTGTGCTCCGGGGTTAACCCGGAATTCCAGTTTTTTTCAATTATCCAAATGATCATGTGATATGAATACATTTATTTATGCTTTATCTTAATTATAATCAAGAACGAATAATTTTATATTAGTTGGATTTAAATATGCTCTCCATTTTCTTCCCCATTTTTGTAATCGTTCAGTCTAGTTTTTAATTTACCAGAAAACAGATTTATCATAAATATCTTTTTTTATCGTTTTATATCGTTTGAAATCTTGAATATCAAATGTATTCGATATTCAAGATTTCAAACTCTCATTCTAAGAAGGCTAATTTGTATATCTAAAATAATATTAATATCTAAATATCTAAACAGTGAGATTTATCAAAACCAGTTTGAGTGGTTTTTCATTTTAATTGTTAAAATTAACGGAATTTCACTGTTTGAATATTTACTATCAACAAATTAAATCTAATATTGTAACATGCAATTATTAATTTGTTATATGTAATTAACTTTTTTTTAGTTCAGGGATTTTAATTTAGAGGCATAATCACCCCTGAAATATGCTCTGCATTTTCTTCCCATTTTTGTAATCATTTAGTCTTTTTCTTTCTGTACCAGAAAACAGATTTATCATAAATAAAATGTATTTGATATTCAAGATTTAAAAATCTCATTCTAAGACGGCTAATTTGTTCATTAAATATCTAAAGAGTGAGATTTATCAAAAGAAGTTTGATTGGGTTTACATTTTAATTGTTGAAATTAAAGGAATTTCACTGTTTGAATATTTACTATCAATAAATTAAATTTAATATTGTAACATGCAATTATTTATTTGTTATATGCAATTAACTTTTTTTAGTTTAGGGTTTTTGGTTATAAGTGATATAAATTTCAGTGTTTTTAATTTAGAGGCATAATTATCCCCGGTTTCTCTAAAAATAATTTAAAATTCCTTTGTACAGAATATTGTTAACATTTAATAATACTTTTTATGTTAACAGATCTATTTTTATGGTGTTAAAAAAAAGGTAATTAGGATAGGAAAACTGACATTTAGAAACATTTGCTGTAAATGTCAACAAAACACTAAATAATTTAAAGAGATATATGCATTAAATCAGTGGCACAAACAAAACTTCTCAAGGGGAGGTCCAGGGTCAGAAGTCCACCATTCTCGTATCATACCCCAATTATTTTATGTTCTATATACATAGGATTAGAATCAATTGAAAATAAAATCAAGGGCCATGGGTGAGTCCAGGCCCCTGGACCACCCCGCTTGTGTGCGCCACTACATTAAATTCTTACAATAGAATTGTCATGGTCAAAAATGGTAATTTGACAAACATTTGGTATGTCGGGTTATTCTGTTCGTCCAGCTTGACATTTTTTTTATTAGGATTATTGGCTGGATAAGACTCAACAGTCTCTCACCTGTAATTATTGATTGGGTTATTAAACAAAGGCTGATTATTGTTATTTTAAATTTAATTACTTCTAAGCCACAGTGCAGAATTATGTACTACAAAATGAATCAGATTAAACAATAACAATGAGTTTTATTTGTAATAAAAATATTAGAACCCATTTTTTATTTAGTAACAGTATTCAGAGATTTATAAATAAAAACATGTTTAGTTGCTTTGTCATTTCTTAGTCTGTTGCGAAGTTTACATTGCACTAATCCATAAGTTGAAAAATTCTCTATATAGAGGGAGATGATGCCCTTACACTCAATAATTGCTGAAGAGCTTGGTGCAGGTGCTCAACATTTATATTTTCACTTGAGAAACGGTAACTTTTCCACTAATCAAGTCGAGAAATCTGATTAAACATACCTTCATTAAAAAGAAATTCATAAAAATAATCAGATCTTCCTAGGAATTTCATGATCATGGGAATGGTATCCGATGAATACTTTTCCTTTGCAAATAGTGAATCTTTTCTTTCCAAATCAGTTAAATTCTTTCCACAAAAGCGAGAGTTCACAATAGTGAATAGTAAACCCAGTTTAAGCTTAGTCATGCATGACTCATGTTTTTGAAACTAGTTGTTTATGACCTGATAGGTGCAGGAAACAGGTTCCCACATGCACCTATTTATCATGTCAAAGAGGTCAATGAAGTGGTCAATAGTTAGCAATGCTTTATCAATATGCTTATGGCTGAAAGCCTTCTTTTAAAAATATTCCTGAAAAAAGCGATTTAAATCAATGATTTTTTAAAAAAATCAACTGATTTAAAATCTTGATTTAAATTGGGGTGATTTAAATCAATCAACCCTGGATAAAGTTATACTAAATACCCTGAAAAACAAAATCTTAGTAGTTAAAGCTTGAATTGAAAGATTATGATGATAGTGTTCTTTAATTTTCACAATGAATATCTACTGATCAAACTCAAATGATTCTAAGTATTTCAACATGTAATGAAATTATTGATGATTTAACAAAATTGAATGTCAGATTCCCCACTCTTTCATAGCTAAATCTTAATCTCCATTTTTAAAATATTTAATACAAAATCTGCCATTAAATATTGAACTCATTACTCTGGACTTCAGTGAAAAATATTTGTCATTCAGGATGAAGTGCAGGGACTTCTGAATCTTACATGCTACATTGTGTGTGTGCACTGGCAGCGATTGGGTGCCAAATCTGGGTTTGGTGTGGGGGGGGGCAAGGATTTGTGAAGCCTCTGTAGTGGGCGCAGATGATTTCCTACAAAGCAAATTATAAAGCATTTAGCAAGTTAAGCAAAATATAACTATTATTTAATACTGGGATTTTTTCATGAAATTTAATAAAAGATGTGTAACAATAATTATTTTCTATTAAAAAAAAACAAAAACCACAATTTTTTCTCAAGTGTATGTAAAGTTAGTCTGTGTGATAATTTTGCAATAACAACTCTTAACTTTGTCATTAATACAAATTTTAAATATGTAAATTTTTGTCTCTCTTTTATTCAAAAATGATTTTTTTTAAAAATGGAGGGCTCAAAAGCCCTATAATTTTGTTTTTTAAACCTAGAGTATGCATTTATGATCAGTGACTGACAAAAGTTGAAAAATCTTGTGAACATAAAAGATATCACTGTCAAAATGAGAACCAAATGCCGGGTAAAAATATCTACTAAAGGAAATCATACATGGAACACATATACAGATTGCAAAAAAGCAATTTGTGGCAATTGTACTTAGACAAGTAAAATCCATTAATTTCTACTAAAACTATACATAATGAAAATAAATGAGGTCAGTATCTTAGAGTGGAAAATAAATTTTTTGAATGATGAAAATATAAATAGTCCTCACATTCTCATCATTTCATCATTCAAATCTAACATTTTGATTATCCAAATAGACTAAAATTCCATGGAATTCTGATGATCGAGTCTCAGTTTTAGTCTTATTAAATTAATTTTTACCATATTTCTAGATTTTAGACATTTAGCTGGTCTATACTAAGAAATTCTGGGAGGAGCCACACTGGCCCCTTCAATCTTCCTAAGTATAAGGCAAATTTCAGTCTTTTTGCTGTTTATAAATAAAATTTTGTCTTAGAATTGAGTTTTTCAAAATGATTTCTAAAAATAAATCAGCAAAAGCCTTATAAATTCTTTGTTAAGTTAATGTATGTATTATTATTATTGTGTAATAATACTATTATTGTGTAATAATACTATTATTGTGTAATAATAATGCATGTAAAGGACTAAATTGCTCTGTTTGGAAAATTTGTTCTTTCTCAAATTTTCATTTAACAGTAATTTTTTGTCTCATTTTAAAGAATTTTATATTTATTTCAGCATCTGTCAGAAAGCACCGTCAATTTGAGAAAATCACGGAGCATGAAGTAAAAACTGCTATTAAAAAATGGCTAGTATATGCCAAAGACAAGGATGGTGGACGAATGCACCGAAGGACTGTATTACCAACGCTGAATCGATTAAAAAAATGTTCTTTTAAATAAAGTTTTTTTTAAACTTTTTTGTGGGTTTTATTTGAGCTTTAATCATGTTGAATATTGGTTTGCTCCTGTACAAGAAGAAATAGTGTATATATTTTTCCTGAACACATATGACTTACAAAATAAACAGTTACAAAGCTTATTTTTTTTCTTACTTTTAATTGATATGTAAAATTTTAGTTTTTGTGATAGTTTTGAAATCAAATTTAAGTAAGGTAGTAGGATCCTAAACTATTTATTTATAAATGTAAAATGCTTGTAATTAAAAGACAAAGAAGCTAAGAATTTAACTTAGTTTAGTTTTTGAAATATTTGTAGTTCACATTTAATAATATAACAGCATAAATTAAGGTATGCTTGCATTATCTTTTATAAAAGATAAATCACAGGATTTCTTTTATTCAGAAATTGTTGAAATAATCTTCTGGGACTGTTTAAAATTACCACAGATCCCATTAGAAAGTTACTATAGATATATTTTTATGTTATACAGATGAATTACAAGATTGTAGTATTTGTACATTTTTGTTTATACATATTGGTTTTAAATTGTATTTTTGTTTGGATATTAGATTATTGCTTTGAAGAGCACTAAGAAATACAATAGAAAGGCTTAAGATGTGCAGACTGCTTTAACCTTTTCACTATTGGAGAGACTATTGTTATCCCAGAATAAGTTTGATACTTGATTATGAGACTGAGATCCATTCAATCTCAATGTCTACTCTATAATGTATGTGTGTGTATATATATACCATATTTTATCCACAGTATGGTCCTCAGTCCAGTATATTTACCATGGGATAGCAGTAGTCCCACTTGTAGTGAAAAGGTTAATAAAGTTTCTGATGTATCTTTTGTCAAAGTTTTATGAGAGTACTTTGCTGAGTTTTCAAAATTATAACACATGTAACAAGATTAATAAATAACTAAAAGTATTTCAAATTTTCACTAGTGTATTAAAGAATTCTTAAAGTTTGTGCAAGGAAAATAAACTTAATGCAGCAGTATTAAAAGATTTATTACTAGAAATATTTGTTATACTTTTTTAGAGATTTTTATTTTATTTATGCTCATTTAGAATATTGATTTACACTTCTATTGGAGGCAATAGTACAGGGTTTCTACAATGATGGTAAAGTTGGGGGATTTCAAAATTACTTTATAATCTGGAATAATCCATCCATAGCTCGGCAAAGAATGCATGTTTGTCTAACAACCTTCCATGAGAAAAATTGGATATCTGAAGCTGTTGCAGAGAAGACAAAGAGTTTATAATTTTGTGAATTTGCCAGTAAAAGAGAGGATTCTTTCTTTGAGTTTTATCCAGTGTTATACTAAGTATGCAATGCTAAGTTATGTTTATTTTTTACTAGTAATATTGTGAAAAGAAATTATTTGGGAATTTTTCGATATATACTTCCAAATCAAAAAATATTTAAATTTCGTAAATAGACAATATTGAGATAACTAAATTACGTATAGAAATATTTACTTAAGTATGCAATGGGAATTGTAGGAATTTCGTCAACCTAGGCATAAAGTAAAACAAGGTTACTACACTCAGGAAAAATCTGAAAAACTTAAGGAATTTAAAGTTTAATAAACTGGGAAAACTCGGGGGAATTTCAGAATTGTAACAATGAAACCAGGGAAACAGTTTATAAAAATTGTGAATTCTTCCTGTTTATAACTTAAAATTGTTTATAATGTCACACTAAAATGTTTAAGGATTTTAATTTTTATCTTAAAACTAAATATTTTATTTCAAAAATGAATTAATTCAAGGAAATAAAAAGCCATTTTTAAAAAATGAAATATTCTTTTATTTATTTGAAGCCAGTAAACAGAATGCCAGATAAAAAAATAGTTTAAAAGACAAAATAATTTAAAAGCGTAAATAATGAATCTATCGGACCACCCAATTATTCTATATATCGGTAAATTATTCATATCAGGTTGGCCGCTTACTTTAAATGTCAGAAAAAGATTGGTACTAGGTCGCCCTCTATTTATAAACGTCGGTAAATGTTTGGTACTAGGTCGCCCTCTATTTATAAACGTCGGTAAATGTTTGGTACTAGGTCGCCCTCTGATCATAAACATCGGGAAATGATCGGTACTAAGTCGCCCTCTGATCATAAACATCGGGAATTGATCGGTAAAACTGTCTGAAATACGCCGCGGCGATGATCGCCAGGCGTTTTGCCGGCGGCCATGCCCAACTACTATCCGAGGTCGCCGGCGATGTCGCCCCAACGTCACGAAATCGAAAGGCGATGTTTGGCCAATGAATGGCCAACGATCTTTTGCTGCTTGGGTAAGGATTTAGATGAAGTTTTAGATTTAGATAAGGTTTTGTTTTTTAAGTTTATCTTTATAGTCTTCTTTCCACACAATTTTGCACAAAATTATAAACATTTTTCATAACTTTTAGAACTTTTTTCTATCTGCTCCCATGCTTTCATAAAATTTTTTGAGATAGCTGTGATGCATGTGAGATGAATTAAGATTTCAAAAATATTCATATGTAATAAGTATGTTTTTCGAATCTAAATATTTCCTCTCCTATCTACAAGCCCCCGAGGAGCACCTCGTAAGTGAGGAAGAGAGGCTTCCGGCATGGTAGTTGTGTCTCGTCAACCCTGTAGATACACTAAAGATGGGGGATCTGGCACCTCCCATCAATAACGGGACGTAGTTCCAAAGCGGACGGTTGTACCGTGGACGGTGATGGCCCTTGGGATTCCCGCCAGTGATGCTATAGCGGTGGTCAGATCATTCAGTATTTATTTCTGAGTGTCTTCGAGCGGGATGGAGAATCAGTAATATGCCCCCCCCCCCTACAATTATACAATAAGAAAAAGACCTTCAGAGTGAAGCTTTTTTACATTATTCCACCATTTATGATACTATTCTCAATTTTCCTTAAAGAATATATAACCTAAGGAGTACATTAATTTAATTCAGTGATTCTCAACCTGTGGGGCGCGCCCCCCTTAGGGGGCGTGAGCACACTAATGGGGGGGCGCAAGCATATCCAAGAGAAAATGTTATTTAAAAAGTTTAGTTATTAAGTTTTCTTGCTTTAAATTTCTGCTCCACAATTCCAATTTCCTACAAAAAGCATTAACTTCATCATTCGTATCCAATATATGTGTATTTGCTCCTTGCAGTTGAAGATTCAAGTTATTTAATTTCTCGGATATGGCGACCCTGTTGCTCAATTTCATCCCAAACAATCGCGAAAATTCTCAGCTTCCGGTCTGCGTTTTTCTTCGAGGAAAACGTTGATTTCTTCTCTTAATTCATAAACACGTTGCAAAAATTTCCCTCGTGATAACCATCTTGCCTCGCAATAAAATAGTAACGTTGAATGTATTGCGCCCATGTCTTTACAAAGTGCGGAAAAGATTCTTGACTTCAGGGGTCTCATTTTTATATAATTTACTACGGTTACAACCGTAGTTAACACAATATTTAAACCAGGACTCATGTCTTTGGAAGCCAAAGCTTCTCTTTGGATCATGCAATGTGTCCAGACGCACTGTGGCGATTTTTGTTTCACAATTGCTTGAATACTTTGGAATCTTCCGGACATAGAACGAGCACCATCGGTGTATATTCCGAAGCAATTTTTCCCTTCTATGTTTGCCTAGTTCATAAAATCCTTTAAGATAGCAAATAATGCGAGTGCTGTTGATTTGAGTTCTATTTTTTTGCAGAAAAGTAATTCTTCTACTACTGACAAATCATCACAAAATCTAACATAGGCAATGAAATGAGCATCTTTATTACTATCTGTTGCCTCATCGAGTTGTATTGAAAACAATTTATCACGTAACTTCGACAAAAGCTGACACTCTACATCTGGAGCTATATCAACAATTCGACGAGCAACAGTATAATTTGAAAGAGGTATAGACTGCAATTGTTTTGCAAAATTATCCCCAAACATAATTTCTACAATCTCAATTGCGGCTGGCAAAATAAGCTCTTCACCAATGGTGTGGTACTTTTTACATCTGGCTATTTTATATGAAACTTTGTAAGAGGCAATAAAAGCTTTTTCATTCACAAAGTTTTTTTTAAACAATTATTTTTGCTTTTCATATGATTTTAAATTTTATTCGAAGAATTCTCTGGGTTTAAGTACTCACTATGAAGCGTTTCTAAATATCGTTTAAGTTTATCAGGTTTCATGCAGTCTGCTGCCAACATTTTTGAGCAAATGATACGAAGGGGCCTTCCTCCTTCATTTACTTCAGTACTAGTGAACCCAAAATTTAAGTATTCGCGAGAATATTTTCTTTGTTCTATTTTCGGAACCACGCTCGTCTGTGTACTTGTTGATGCTTGTCTATCGTCTAATGTTCGCTTACGCCCGCTTAAAAATTTATCCATGATTCTTCATAAGTCTGCTGCCGTGAATATTTAATACGGTGAATTGCAATTACACGAAAATATATATAACATACACATTCAGAATCGATTCAATAGCGATAGAAGGATCGACTCGAATGAGATTGTCTGGAATTGAAATTGGCGTCATAGAACTTTCTCCTTCTCCCTTTGAGAAAACGTTTGTTCACATCTGCGCAAGCTCCTAACTTAACTTTTAAGCTGACCAGACAAATTCCAGACAAATCGAAACTTCATGCGAAACCGTAAAAATGCCCGTCATGGCGGGACGCAAGAGCAACAAAAAGGCATAGGATTCTTGTTTTTTTCAATTCTAAGGATCTGTGTTGTAAAATGTCAATAAATTTCCGTATTCTTGGTAATTTGTAAAGTTTAAAATTAAAGTTGTAGTGTAGGTTTAGAGCCAAAATACTCAAAATTCATTATTATTGTATACATTTTATTGTATGCGGTAGGGAAGGGGGCGCGATGAAAAATATGATTGAAAATTGGGCCGTGAATACTAAAAGTTTGAGAAACACTGATTTAATTGTATTTATAAAATAATATGAAGAATTTTTTACAACATTAATCAGAACTGTTTTAGAGAAAACATTCTTTTGACATTAGAAAGAAGTGCATTTCTAATTGAATATTCATTTTTCAGAATCTGTCAAATCATCAATGAAAGCTCCCTTTGAGTAGGTGAATATTTCTTTGATAGTTTTATTCCATTTACCATGACTTTGAAGAATAGACAGCCTCGTAAACAAATAAATCATTTGAATGATAGGGGGCCTCCTACGGTAAATCTGATGAGGTTTTTCACTCCACATCAATTTTTCGCTACTGTGCCTGGATCAAGAGTTGTAAAAATTGTAGTCTGAAAGTTAGAGGCAAAAAATTGAGATGACTTGTGAAGGTACTTTTTTCTTATTTCCGATCAGAGGGGAGTTTTTTCATCTTCGCTTTCTTACTCAGTAGAGATCCTCCCATGGGGTTGTTAAAAACATGATTTTTCTCACAGCAAAATTTCTTTTTCTCAAAGTACTCCAGAAATTCATGCGATCAACCGGAAAGAGAGGATATAACTATAATTTACAGCCAAGATTCTTTTGCTCGCCTTGGCTTAGCTGGCATGTAAAAATGGAAGAAAAACATTTTTCAAGGAAGGAGATGCAGTTTTTTCCCCACCAAGAAAACGCTGGAAGGATCCCACTTTTGGAAATAGGGAGATAAACAGAAGAGTTTTATTTAGGGCGCTGGATAGAACAACTTCTTTTAGATAAACTTTTATAGAGCATAATTCAAAAAAAAGAGCTATGAAGCAGCAAAAATCTGTGCTAAAACTTATTTTTAAGTCACTTATTTAAATATTAAAAGCGAATTTATTTTATTATGCCTATTTTGGATGTTGCGTGAATGAAACTTTGAATTTAAAACGAATCTTAAAAATTTAACTCTGGTATGCTTTTATTTCATTTTTCTTTTCTGGAATATTTACAACTCAATTTTAAGATTATTGTAAGGTAATATTAAATGTAAGGAGCAAAGTTTGCTAGTCTGATGATTCAGCCAGCAAACTGCAACACCTTTTATGATGTTCATTATTATAAAATTTTAATATTAACCATATGCAAACATTAAAATAAGTGCAGTTTGTGAAAAGTTATTATAAATAAATATGATTCAATAATCTTTCAATATCATTTTTCATCTTATTATAAATAAATATGATTCAATAATCTTTCAATATCATTTTTCATCTTATTATAAATAAATATGATTCAACTATTCTTTCACTATTATTTTTCATGGTAAAAATAGGGTGATTACTGATAATTATTTCTCATTATTTCAGTTTATTAGCATATATGAAGTTGACTTTTTGGGGGGGGGTTGGGGATATATGGAATAATAATACTTCATTATAGTTCCAAATAATTTTCATAAAATATATTTGAATTAGGTTATTAGACTCCTAATATTTTATAAAAATAATTGAGATGCAATAAAATTTTAAAGTGAAACTGAAATATTATGAATATCCTTTTTGTAGTATTCATATTTCATAGAACTTACAGAAATAAAAAATTTAATCATAAAGGAGTATTTGAATATTAATAAAAATTACTGCATTTCTCTGTTTTTCGCCTCATTTGAACAAAGAAAAATAAAAACTCAAAAAGTTAAGATTTACTAACTCCTTTAGAAGTTAAAAAATATTTCAATGTAGAAGAACGCTTGAAACATTTCACTCGTCAGAAGTTTCTCTGGAACTCTCTAGACCAGTGATTCCCAAAGTGGTCTATATCGACCCCTAGGGGTCTATGACAATCTGCAAGGGGTCTACGTCAGCGAAAAAAAAATTTGGGGGTCCATGAAATGAAAATGGGGATCCATGATAGTAAATCTCAACACATACACTGATAGTACCTATTTACTCACATCATACTATCTTATAATATCAAAACATTTACATTATTCATAAAAGTACCTATGAAGTAAAAATTTGCCCATAGATGACTGATGCCATGTCCGAATCTAAAAAGAAATGTAAACAGTACAGTGTTGATTATTTGAAATTTGGCTTCATTCCATTATTGGCGGACAAAAAATTGCCTATGTGCCTTTTATGCAACAAAGTTTTGAACAATGACGCTATGAAACCATCTAAACTGCAAGATCATCTGAGAAGATGCCACCCTGATAAAACAGAGAAAGATTTGAAATACTTTCAAACACTCAAAGATGAACTTCAAAAGAGACCTATACTGGACAGAATGTTTGCTTCGACGTCACAAAGAAATGATGATGGTTTGCGGGCGTCTTACAATATCTCGTTACTTATAGCAAAATCCGGAAAACCGCATACTATCGGAGAGAAGTTAATTTTGCCAGCCGTTGAAGAGGTTTTAAAAACTGTTTTACACAAACCTGCATCTGATATCATTAAAAGAATTCCCTTAAGCAACAATACTGTTGAAAGACGTATTGATGAAATGGGTTCTGATATTGAAAGCTTCTTATGT
>JAPMOQ010011639.1:0-11481 GCA_026543055.1 Argiope trifasciata
TCCACCAAAATTTAAGAGATAGCGCTGTATGTCTTTGTCAACATGATGAGAGATAGAAAAGGGTTTTAACAACTATATGAAAATGAAAAAAATTTGTAAGTGTTGAGTGTAAATCTTTTTTTCAGGAAAGACATCTGCATATATAAACTAAAAAATTAAAACCTTATCTAAATATAAATTTTATCCAAATCTTTAGAGCCATTTCCAAGATACACGAAATAAATGTATATATGTACAAGAATTGCTAGTTAAAAATTATAAGATTTTCAATTTATAACATCGGCCTGACTCTGGACAGATTTTACCAAAAACGGCTATGTAAAATTCCACTTTTTTGCCATACTTCCTCTCTTCCGAAATAAAGTTAATATTCATTTTACTGCTCAATGTAAATACTAGTTATCTTCATAATGAACAGTCACTTGCTAACTAATTCCAATCCGTGTTAATACTCACATCATTTGTTATGGCCGGATATTTAGAACTGCTATTTCCAGAGCTCAAATTGGCAAAATTAAAGATTTCATCATTTAGTTAATCAACTGAGACGTGAGGGAACATGTGGAAGCTCCCAAATCTGAAACTTTATTCCCATACTTCTACAAATCTAATGCTTTTTTAGAGAAAAAAATAATTTATTGATTGAATGAAATGAGCAATTAGATATAATAATAGAAAATGGGGATGTTACTTTGTTGAGAAGATTCAAAAATTAGAAAAGCTGGAAGTTTGTGTAGTAATGTATTTGAAGGGGGGAACAGACCACTCTGATAGGAAGTATTTAGTTTTTTTTTTCGAAAAAATAAACTTTACCAGAAAAGAACTATTCTGAGCGAAGGATTATATCTAAAAATATTTGGATTATTCATCAATCTGGAAACAGAATGAAAGAGATTTTTAAAAACCTTCCTTTCGCATGTGAAAAAAGATTATGCAAAAAATGAAATTAAAATAATATTTTATTGGGGAGATTTAAATATTTAAGTTTCGGTTTAAATCAGTAAACATTTTTTTAAGGATTGAAACATATTCTTTCTCTAAAAGAATGCTGTTAAATTTTAATGAATAAAAATTCTTCAGTATAAAATATCCAAGTATTTGCATTTCTGTGGTATTAAAAAAGATTTTTTTTATATCTGACTAATGTAGCAATAAAAAAAGCTATTATTATTAATCGAATATAAACATAAGTAATTTTATAAGCCCATTTAATTAGTTAAACCCATTTTAAAAAACTAACCCAAAAAGTGGTACAAAATATAGTAGTAAAAGAGCAAGGGCTATTTATGGCTGGGATAAGTTGTGACAAGCCCATTATGCAGCACTGTTTTAAATTTTCAAACGGAATTTTTGCACGGCATGAGTCTCATGTTGAATTCTATTACGTCTGCATAATCAGAGCAAATCAAAGTCGGTAATGAGAAATTGTGCACGTGCTTCATTGTGCTGGTAAGTGGAAAAAGAATTATTTCGAAAAAAAAATTTTAAGTGATTATTTTCCTTGAAATTTTTTTTATTGTTACTTTGTATGTATATTAGATTTTAGAACGTTCCCTTAATTTTTTTACTCAATGCTCATCATACTCAATTTTCATCATTTACTCATATTTGTTTTATAAAGTCACAAAAATGCCCAAAACTGTGAGTTGAGACTAGTTATAAAAAATCTCGAGAAAATGTGCAACTCATGACAGCTTGCGAAAGTTACCTTTATCTGTGATATAATTAAGACTTATTGTTTTAAATATGAACATTTTTAAATATCAGATCTTTTCCTAAGAATTAAAGAAACTAACAGAAGTTCATTTCATTAAAAAAACCTTTTCTGGGTTCATTTCTCTGAGAATCTTTGATTTGAATATTGTCATACTAATCAAATAACAATACGCTCTGCAGTGAACCTTCTTATGAAATTCAGCATTCAAATCTTGATCACTAAAATTCGCGAGAAAAAAATTCCTAGTTCTTAGGGGGCAAAAGGGAAGGGGAATTGGAACCTTCTTTGGGTATGAAATCTTTTGAAAGCATTTCTGCCTGAAGCTTGTTTCTCTAATAAAATATCGTTTGGCAGTAAAAAAGAGCCCTCTTTTCAATTTAACATATAAGGCGTAAATTAAAGTAATCCTTTAGAGTTGTCAAAAGAATTTCCTGTTTTTTGCAGCTCGTTGAACAAAACTTTATGATGAAAACTGTCATGTTAGAACTAATTCTTTTCAAACAGCATTCCTAATAACGAAATAATTTTTTATTAAAACGCTTCAAGGTTTTTTAAATTCAATTTTTTAAGCCTCTTATATATACTGAAGCAGTTGGCTTTCATAATTTTTATTTGTTTTATTTTAAAGTTATGATTGAAAATCCAGTAATTTAATATCTTTTTTTGTTTATTTATTAGAATTTGTCTATTTTTCATATTTTAGAAGATATTAAAATATACTTCGCCTTGACTGGAATAATAAATATGAAATAAGAAAAAAAAAACCATATAATTTTTTCATGCAATTAATAGTGAAAAAAATCCTTTCCTCTCTAGTGCGAAGCATCATTATTTAAAAACATTGTGTGTTTGAATACTCCTTGATTGCATCAGCCGCTTTGTGTACATATAAACTTTTAAATCATGCAATTTTTAGAGCAAAATATGAAAAACTTTCTCACTTCACGAATATTAAAATATGTTAACACATTGATTTCTACTACTAATAAAAAAATAAGTGTTATGTATGTTGCCATTCTACAATATACACAGTGTTAAGAGAAAAAATGTCAAATTTTAAACAAATACACTTGAAAGGAGGATATATGCACATTGCATACATTTTTTTTTTTTTTTGAAATTTTAATCGGAATTCAAATTATATTATGTGTACTGTTTTGATTTTTTAAGATTTTCATAAAACTTTTAATTAATTAAAAGTTATGCAACGTTTTGATTAATTTAAAAGTTTATCCTGAAACTTTAAAAAGTATAAAAACAACTTGTACCGTTTTAAAATTCCAGATTCTCAATAATGTTAATTTTTTTTACATTATTCTTTTTTGTTGTTGCTGTTGATATTTGTTCTATTAATTCTTTTAAACAATGTTAATTTTTGTCGATGCATAATTTTTTATGTGTATTTAATAAATTTTTAAGAACATTTCAAACCTTGTTTTTAAATTTTATTTCATTACTGAATTTAAATTCGATCGTTTTTATGAATATTAATTGTTGTTATGATTATTTCGCCTTATCCCTTCCTCTCTGTTGTTAAGAATGAAGAAACGATAGAGCCATTTTCGAATGTTAGGTAGCATTTTGTTTAAAATATTTTTGAAACAATTTTTTAAAATTTTTTGTTTCATTAACAAATTTAATTTTAAAAGTAATTAAATTTCATTTTAATGAAGTTGAAATTTCAGGTGACATGAGAAAAAAAATTAAAGATAAATAAAGATTTATTTTATCACTCTTTAACTCAATGAAATAAACAGCATGAGGTTTCATACAACATACGAATTCTATGTCTATCAAACAGCC
This sequence comes from Argiope trifasciata, assembly GCA_026543055.1. NCBI lineage: Eukaryota > Metazoa > Arthropoda > Arachnida > Araneae > Araneidae > Argiope > Argiope trifasciata. Next base: position 3,521 of record JAPMOQ010011639.1, read on the forward strand.
AAGATTTATAAAGACTTTGTTAAATAAGTAATTAAAATCAAATTTCGTGTAATATTTAACTGAAGTTTTCAAATTTTTAAATGCATGGAATTCATATTTATTAGTTAATATACTTAAGAGGTATTGAAAAATATTGTTAAAAAAATAGTTTTCAATAATATTACTTGAATTTCATTTGCATTTTTTTCTTTAATTCTATGAAATTTTCAACGTTAGTTTTAAATATAGTTTTGTAGCAATGTTTCATCTTTATATATGTGCAATAAAATATAATTATCGTGAATAATCAATGTGAATACTTTAACCGATTTTGCGCTACTAATCACAAACAGATGTAAGATTTTTTCCAGTTTATTAATTTAAGTTAATTTTATTTTGAAAGCTTTTTTCCAAATAACCACTACAAACCAAGAATAATGCATTTTGTAGTTCTAGATACAACGATCTGCACAAGCAAATTTGCACCAAGCGTATGTAGTTAATAAATGTTATACAGTTTTATGTTAAAGCAATAAAGTAATATTCTAGAATTTAAAATAATTTTTTTTTCTATTTGGAACTTTGTTTTATGAATTTTGTATTCATTATCGTAAACTGAATTTAATTAAGCATTGTTTGGTAAACTGAGCAGGTTAAGGAAAGTGTTAAGAGAAGTAAAGGGAGGAATTTTATTTCTCGGTTTGATTGCAAATTTGCCTATTTAGGATTGATCATGAATTCAAGAATTTTACATATAAATAAAAATATAATTAAATCGTTTGCTGCAAACTCCATTTATTTGTTTTAATTTTTATCGTCTGATGGTATTATTATTATAAAGGAAATTCCAATATTGTGTTAGCTATTCTAAAGTTATGAAATAAGACATAATTGATATTATGTTTTATTTCATAGCTCTAGTTTTTTGTTATTGTGGCTTTGATTTCTTTATCAATCATCATGTCAAAGGAAAGTCTTGTGATAACTACCAGTTAAGAACAAAAACAAGGGGAACAAATAAAAGACACTTTTATTTAATATAGCAAACGGTATTTTAGTCGTTGCCACACAATCCAAATTTAATTACGTAAGAAATAATATTTCAGATTAAACGGAATCACTTTCCAAAAATAAGATTAAGGGCAATTCGACTTTCGAATGCATTGTGAATCCGAAGAAAGAAAGCAACATATCAGCATAACGCACAAAATGTTCGTTGCATTTTAGATGACATACATAACTACTTTTATTAGAAAATCATTACGTCAAAATAATTAATTCCATTGTTTGTTTTAGATGATCATGTGTCAAATAAAATGCTTTAAGTTCAAGAACAACATTTTAATACATTAAATTCTTAAACTAAAAAAAATTGACAGTAAAATAAATTTTTATATAATTTTAATAATAGGTAGTTCAGGAAATAATTTTTTCATGGCTTTTAATCTTAAAGCAGGTTTCATTTCAACTAGTTAAAATATTCTTGCAAAACAACTACAAGCCTGATTTTAAACAAAAGTTAATCAATCACATTTTTTATGACACTAATCAGGTTAAAACAAATGTCAGGTGGATTTTTTCAAAACTGAAAAAATTGTTTAATATTTTTCAAACGAAAAATGTTTCTGATATATATATATATTTCCTCTACTGATAATGTTATATTTTTCATTCATTTTAGAAATTATGTAAGTCCTGATAATATTCTTTAATAAATGAGCCTCAGCAAAACCCATTATATATTTTTAAACTGAAACGCCTTTTTTTGGAGGGAGTATTATAGGGATCATCTAATTAAAAGAGAAAGTGGGATATTACGAAGATTTTTTTAAAGCAATTTTCTTTTTCGCTTCATTTTTTTTTCTTACAAAGCGAATAAAGGACATTAGATGCATGTAATCACAAAAAATATTTTTTGCAGCTAATTTTATTCTCCTCTGCCGCATATTGGATAAAGCTCTAAAATGATGTAATCTCTCTTAATATGGACAAAAAACTAGAATAATTTTTTTAATGCATCGAAATCTACTACATTATTGGATTAATTGTGAGGAATTTAAAATATTCTTGTGGTTGAATTTACTTTTTTCAATAACATTATTTCAATTTAATTAATTACCATATTATACGATTTCTTTAATTACCAAATTAATCATTTCAAAAGTCGTAATTTATATAAATTACTTTTATTCTTAATTTGGGAATTATTTTTAATTAGATTTATTACTGTGCATATATACATTATGGCATTAAGCTGGATATTTGCGCATATTTGAGAAAATGCAAATTTTATTTTAATTCTTGAAAATTTTTATTTTTATAAAAAATGAAATATTCTCATTTTGTGAAATAAAGTTGAGACTTAAAAAACTATTTTTTCTCTTTAGAAAATAGCTAAATAATATTTTTTGTTGGAAGAAAAAAAGACTTCTATGAGGAATAGTAGTGATTTATTGCCTATTCTATGTATTACAATAATGATTTATTATGTCTAAATTATTTGCAGGCAAAATCTGCATCAAAACAAGAGCAACCAGGAAATGTATTTGAAATCTAAAAGCCTTTCCGAAGCTTGGCCTTTGCTAATGTTTCTTAAACAGCTTCACCAGTCGTCAGAAGATAATTAGGTTACCTGGACATCGTGAAAATATATAAATTTATTTAGTTCGGCCTATTTCGAAAAATTTTCTAACGTTTTGGATCAAATTTTTATATTTAGATAAGGTTTTACTTTTCACATTATGAATATAGGCGTCTTTCCTGAAAAAAAAAAAAAAAAACGGATTTAACAAACGCCCTCCGCACACACAAATTATAATAAATATAAAAATTATAAATATTGATATTTTGTTATATATGATCTGCATGAGCTTATCAGAGATGGAGTAGTAATTAGGTCTTCGGACACCCATGAATTCATGAATTCTCATGAATCTTATATTCTACCCCGCGTTTGAACTTCAATTAGATTTCGCTTATCTTATAACTTAAAACGGGCAAGTCTTGTAAAGATATTAATTTATTTCATGTACCTCTTAAACTGATTTAACGATTTAGATGGAATTTTATATTTAAATATGATTTTCGCTTTTTAAGTTAATGTATAATTGCCTTTTCTGAAAGGGGAAAAATACATACATTTTTTTTGTCATACGAGGGATGTTCAAATGAAAAGGTACTAAACGTTGTAAGAACCATTAACATATTTTCCTATGCTGAAACATGAGAATGTAGTATCTAGGGATGTGGTTGGAGTCCCCAGTGCAGATCGGAGCATTCGCAGGAGACAGCAGAGGCCCTTGTAAAGACCACCGTCTAGTTGACTAATAATATTAAATTCCTTGAGCACAGAATAATCATTAATTCCAATGTGTATTGTCAGACACTACGAGGACTACGCAGGTTCGTCAAGAACAAAACTACAAATGGAAGGCATGGTTCTACCTCATGATAACGTGCGTCCACACTAATCCAGGGTCACGAACGCGGAACTGGCCGAGTTCAAGTGAGAGCAGCTCAACCATCCGCCCTGCAGACTGGACATGTCACCCTGCTATTGCCATGTGTTTAATTCCCTGAAAAATAATTCAAAGTGATTCAACTTGGACTGCGAACTCATGGGCGCTGTGAAGTACTGAGTCTCGTCATGGCCACAAGATTCTATTAATCCTTCGGCTCGTTATTCAAAGGGATCGTTGAGCTCAGGTCTATAATGTATACTTTGAATAAAGTCTCTACTTATCAGTGCCATTTTGTACCTTTTTATTTGAACGCCCTTTGTAACTAATTCTAAAAGCTTTTTTCTAACTGATCTCATGTTGACAATGTCATATAGTGCCATCTTGGGCATCTTTGTGGTACTTGCGGTGTTGCCATAGAATGATAATCTCCTAGTATATCAAACTTGATTGAAAAAATATTCATATGTAATTAGCAATGATTCGATACTAAATATTTTTTCAAAAAAAAAAAGGCTGTGATCAAAGTTTGGTCTCACAGATATTAGAGCTATAATCAGAAAAGCTATTGACTTAAAAACGATTTTATCTACTTTCTTTGTGTTTAAAAAAGAGAGAGGGAGAGAGATTATTCCAGAATTTAAATATGATTAAATGAAATGTCTCTCTGACAATCATGCAATCCCATGCATGATTTTTCAGTAAGATTTCTGTTAGGTAATTTCGGCATTAGGCTCTAAATTTCCAAATCCTTTTGTCTCCCCTACTTTATTCTAAAATGATGCAATGCATTTGTAACCTGGTATTTTGCGTCTTTATTTATAGTAAATCTCTTTACTTGACATTAAATATATAGTTATTAATCGATATCGTATCTGACATGTATTTAACCCGATATGCAAATACAAGAATTAAGACACGATATAAATATGTATCATTATGTTTATAAGGCGACCCAGTCTCAGATCTTGTAATGATCGTCTCTGTATTTCCGTCATATTGTAAATAGTTCATCATATATTTCATTTTATTTCCTCTTAATAAATTGTGTTTAATTTACTTTTTCCTTTTGTCGAATTTTGTCTTAGGAGACTTTTATATGTCACCAATTCCACTGCAGTGCCTATAATGTCAAACGGGTTAATCACTAGTGATTATATAATATATCTCTTTAACAATTCTCAAGCCTTATGGAACAGAAAAGGATTTTCCTATAAAAATTCGGATATTCCTTTCTTTGTAAAGGTGATAACCATAAAATATTTTGAAAATTCCCAAATATTGCCACCTTACAAGTGTCCCGAAAATCCAGAGCACAGGAATGTACTTTTTCTCTAATCAAAATAAGCATATAAAACTTTTAATATTTTCCAATAAATCATTATATTTATCAGCTTCTCTAGAAAACTTTAATTTCAAACTCGTTTTGATTTCTTTTATAAAAGTTGAGATTTTTTTAATTTTAAAGATAATGCTATTTCTTATGTGTAAGATAACTCCAAAGTTTTTTTAACTCCTTTTTTTGCAAATTGTATCATGAGAGATAAGTTTGACTAAATCGTTTCGTTCCAGCTAGTGCTTTATTTTAAGAAACTAAACTTACTCTGACACCTAGTTACAACAAATCAAGTGAAACAAACTTATTGAACAGATAACAGAGAACAAGTATGGGAAAAGGAAATAACAACCACTTTCCTCACATTTTTATTTCCCAAGATTTTTTTCGCAGCTTGGACTTTGTCTAATCGTAGTCCACACAGCCTTCCGAAACTTCTTGAGTCATCCATCACACAAGATTAGAAGAAGAAAAAATAGCGTGCAAAGAAAAACAGACATTTCTTTCATTTTCTGGTTCATTACCGCCCCTCCCTCTCCTCTTTCGATAGAATTATTTTTCCCAATACCCTCATGTGAATTTCTTTGGAATCAGTGGTAAATTAATACATAAAAATTTCCATGTAAACATTACATTTTTTTTCGCTTTATGATTGGTAAATAGCGTGTCACCTGATCTGTGACATTTTAGGCTTATTTTACTAGTATTGTTTGAAATATATAATGAAAATTATTATATCATCGTAAATATTTATATTGCACTTGATGGTGAAATGGTAACGAAAAAAAAGGAAAGTTTTAATTAGCACCGAATTTTATAGCAAATTAGAAATCTGAAAATTTTGCTTTGTCTTTTTAAATACTAATGAGTAATTGAGCAATATCAGGTGAAGAAAAAACTGCGAAGGAAAACCGAGCGAGAATCTGCAAATTCGAAGGTAAAAACTGAACGTGAAGCTGCTACATTAGCGACAATACGTGAAAAACAGGAACAATATTTTAATCTATATCTATACTTATAATAAAGCTCAATGTGTGTGTGTTAGCGCTCTACAGCCCGGACCGTTGGGCCTACAGCTACCAAATTTGGTACATGCATACCTTGGAGGTCGGGAATGTGCGCCTCGAGCCCTTTTTTCGAATTTTTAATTAGAATTTGAATTAATTAAAATTTAAGCGAAATTTCGACGTTTTTCCGCTATAACTTCCGAAAATATTATCGCACAAACATGATTTTTACATCAATTTAGAGATTTAAAAAAATTAGCTTTCTAATAGTATCAGTGTTTTAATGTATAACTTCTATTTTTAATGAATTTTTAAAGAAATATTTTAACCATGTTTTTTTAGCTCGTGACTGGATAAAATAAAAGAAAACAATGACGGAAGTTCAAATTAAAAAAAAAAAAACAGCTGTCATCGCAAATCAAATCTACAGAAATGCAAATTTTAGCACGTGACTGGATAAAATAAAATAAATATAAAATGTGATGTTTTCTAAAAAAATAAATACAAAGAAAAGGTTTCTATAATCGTTTGCAATATCTAAATAATTAATTCAACAAATCTTCTTTATTTACAGTAAACCTGATTGGATTTAGACAGGATATGCATTGAAATTCCGGTCCAATCTCCTGTTTGTAAAATATTAGTAATAGAGATATTTATTGTTTAATACTATTAATTTTATCTAAATGAAGTAAATAATTACATTTTATATAGCTTGCGTTAAACAATGCATTTTTTAATAATTAGTTTTAGATTTCTTCATACTTTTCCCTGTGAGCCATATTTTACAAAATATTTTTATTAGTATTTTAAATAAAAGTTGCTACATCAATCAGTCTTCTAAATCAATAATTAAAACTGACTGATTTATAAATTTAAAAAATATTATGTGGAAAACGTGTTCTTTTAGAACGTTCCGCCCATCATCTTAAAGAAAATATTAATTTCAAGCCAATCAATGCCCGGAATTACTTCAAGACTAATGAATATGTGATTTAATTGAAAATTTTAGAACGCATTACTCATGGCGAACCAGCTGGTCGCCAAAGGCGGCTATTATTAGATAAAGAAAGAGCAAAGAACATTCTCATTATGGAATTTTAAAATTTGATTCGGAAACAGGTCGATCCGAAAACTTGCGCTGTCATGATGAGAAGTCATATTTCTGACTGTCCGATCCTCCCAAAAGCATACGGAACAAGAAAATTAAATAACTGGACCGTCGCAACAGTAATATTGAATAAATACATGATGCCATTTTGCCTTTTTTACAATGGACATGAACAATGTTGCATATGCACAATAATAGTAAGATCCAGAAGTAATTCGGTTGTAGAAAGAGGATAATATATGTAATGCTTTTTTGATTCCAAAAAGAGAATATTAACACCTACATCAAGAAAGATCTAGCTCGACAAGGAAAAATATCTCTATCAGAGAAAATATTTAAAAAAAAATGAGAATATAAGAGGAAGAAAAAATATTTACATCACAGATAGCCCTCCTATGGTTTTGTTCACTATTGTTAAGCAAACTTGTATTCTTTATATATGTGTGCAAGTAAGTCTTAAGTCCCATAAAAAACTTTTTAAAGGTAAATCATATTCATATTAGAGAAATGGGAAAATCAAATCGAATATGGTGCCCTGTTTCCCCATCTTTTGTTGGTCTGGGTGCTTAGTAGTAGCTACAAACGTGAAAAGATATCTGATCAACAATTTAAACCAAGTGTTCCCCAAATTAGTTTTACTATTTTTTTAACTTCCAAGCGGAAATAAATAAAATAATAATAATAATCGAATACATGTATTTCTGCTTTATACAATTACATATATAGTCAATATTCTGCTATTATATTTGTGATGAAATAAATTACTTCGAAATATTAGTGATTTATTAAAAGAAACTGGATTTGGAAGCTTTTTTTTAATTGAATCCTGTTATTTTGCGAATTTACAAATGCATCAGAATTATAGTTCAGCGTGACAATCCGTGTTTATTTTGCTCATTTGGAAGAAAAGCCATTTAATATTTTAAAAAGATTCATTGCTTGTATGAGCAAACGATAATTTTTTTTAATTTTTTTTTTTAATTTTATTTTTTTTGTTAAATTAAAAATCATTTTCCTGTTATCTTCTGAAAAATAATTCTTTTTCACGGAAATAAAATTTCTTATATTTT
>JAPMOQ010011642.1:0-20366 GCA_026543055.1 Argiope trifasciata
TACCCCGGCATCATTCCTGTGTTGACACAAGCGACTATGAAAAGTTTTCAATTTATTCCAATAATAATCTCTCCTTCATTTAAAGAATAATTAAACTGCAAGACAAATACTGTTTTTTTGGTCATCAATACGAATATGTACAGTGTTCGAAGTATTCCGATTTTATACTCTCCTGGCAACCTGCCCAAAATTTTCAATCAGCTAAAAGAAATGTAGCCATCATGCAAGTAGTATTTTGTTTTCGAATACTCATTCGCCTTCGATCGTTTCCCGGGTGCTTCTCAGTACTCAAAACCATCGTTCTCTTTGTTCTGTAATTCCATACAATTACTGTGATCTCGTCGTCATTTGACATTTTTCTTCTCTTATCTATAGAGGACCAGGATTTTGTAATCGATTAAATGGAACTTGTAAACTCTTATAAGAATTGTATTAAAGTATCGGTATATGAAGTGCGTCCGCATCTTTGTGACCAGTATTATTTTTGTTCTACAATTATAATATTATAATATTTCTTTCATACCATATAAATATTTCTTTCATACGATTCTCGGAATTGTATTACTTAGCTAAATATATTTGGATAACACTGCATACGCAATCACGTGGATTCTTTCTTAAAAATCAAATTTCAGCTTTCGAATTTTATGACTTCTACAGGAATACCAATTCAGATAATTTTTTAGATCTTACTCGGAAAAGAAGACGAATAAGAAGAAAATAAAAAGAAGAGAATAAAGAAGACGAATACAGTCATGAGTCTTGTTATAGACTGAATTCATAAGCAAATTCGGCCGAATTGAACGCAATTACGTATAAAGTTATTTTGTGTACGGCGTGAAGTTCCTATTTCAGCTTCTTCAATTAATCAAATTCCCTTTCAAGTACGTAAATTACAAAGATTAATGTATCATTATTGTGCCAATGAAAAGGAACGAAAACCTTGGATATAAATCCCTTTCTTGGTATTCTAGCAATGGCGTTTTTATGTTTCTGAACCACGGAATGAACTACAAATATAATAGACTGGTTAGAGTGAGCAGCTGACTGAGTGAGCAGCTGAAGAGGTAGCGTGGACTGCAAGGGTAGGTAAGACAGGATCAAACTTCATCTGATATGGCAAAAGCGTTGGCTTTGAGAGATATGTGAGATGGCATATTGCTCATACCGATTTCGGCAGAGCAATCAAAATTTTATTTACAAAAATATAGTAGCTCTGAATCATTTCTATATTGGAAACTCGGTCTAATCTTATTAGGGTATTCCAATTTTTGCAGAGATGGAATAGCAAATATTTATTGATGTATGTTTTGACGATACTTCCGACAAATTTAAAAATTGAGGGTTCTTAATGCTCGTGTGCGCCTTCATTTGTATGATTCCAGATTTTTTTTCTCATGTGATTATAAATCGTTTTTCACACTTTATATTAGAGGAAATAATGAATTACTAATCAACACAATTTAGGGAATATGTACACGCAAACTTTGTCCAGGATTCTCAATATTTTTTCTTGTGTAATAAAAATCCAATTTACAGCAATCTAATAATTTTAGCGAATTTATTTTTATTCAAAAATTATAAGACTGGTTGGCACAGGATAAATAACAAATTCTAATTGGAAGCTCAAATCTACAGTGCATGATAAATGCAATGGATTTAATCTTTGAAGAAATCCTGAAATGTGTTGGTTTCACTTAATTATATTATGTTGTATGTCTTGCATTCTGTATGTTAGGATTGACTATCGGATGAAAGTCTGCATTTCGCCTGATGACGGCTGTCAGATAAACAATCGATTGATTACCAATATTGAGATCAAAAGAGCTTCGAGGCATTGCGAAATGTGCTTCTATTCAATCCGAATTCTGATAAATAAGAGCAACAAATTGAAAAGGAGAGTGTTACCCAAACAGCGAAGGATGCCATATCTGATTCCATCTGGGCTGAGATAAATATCATGGGATTGATGTAATGACACTTACAGTTGAAACATCGTGAATATAAAAGGTTTCTGGGAGGGTACTTCGAGCACTAAAACACACAGGAAACCGAGCCGCGCTATTCATAGCTGTCCCAAAATATGGACTATAAGAGACAAGTGCACAAATCTGCCACACTTCTAGCATTTAAAATGGGAATTGAAAATCCATGTTATGTCCTATTAACTGCTTTTATAAACGGACATTTGTTGGATGTGAAACATGTAATGGATGATACAAAATTAATTCAGAATTCCCCTCTCAATACAATGGCGAATGTGGCAAGCCAGACTTTGTAGCGTTAAAAAGCGAAAAGTTTTCAAATGGTTTCGGTACCTACTGAAAATATCCCACCGATTTTCCTAGTTATTAAAGCTGTTGCAACAACCTACATTTCACCACGGCAACGACATAAGATGCGGGGAACTGTTTGCAATGCTTATATTTACGTTACTTATGGCGTTATTACCGAAATGTTGAGCTTCTATCGAAATATTTGGAGTCTGGGATATTTTTCCGTATATAGAATACAGTCCAGTACTTCCGCTACATTGGAAACGACAAAGAGGACTAACTGATGAACTCTCACTATCAATATGGGAGACAATAAGACAATTTTCCTTATTATATAAAATTTCAATGGTCAGCAAAGGCAGGAATTCAGATGCACATATGACCAAATTAAGGTTATATAAGTGCGATTGGATGAAAGAATGTTTTCTCTTCACTAGTAAGAGAGTAAAGTAAATCCAGTAAAACGCGGGAAGTGATTTTCTTTTAAGTCATGAGTTCTAAAATTTTCACCAGAGAAAGATACATTCTGAGAGTAAATGAAGTAGAGTTTTTTGTTCTTTGTTAGAAAAGGGAAATATACCGCCTTTGAACATTTTTATTCAATGTTTTATATTCCATTCTCATCGTATGCGTATTTCCTTTGTCTTTAGAAGCTTTGAAGAAGCGTTCGAAGAAATCGTTTCAGACCACACATTACGAAGTCGATTATCATTGAAAGATGCACTCCATGGTGCAGAGTAAATACATTACTTGAAAGAAGTTACGCTTCATTACGCAATTAAGTTATCTTCATTACACAAGTTAATTCAATTATCCGAATTTCATTCTCTTCGTAAACAGTTTTTTTAACTCATTGTCAAAAGAGATGTATGTATGAATTTTCCCCTTCAACATATAACCGCAGCAAATCCAATCTGTCATTATATGGCGTGAGTTCATTGATAATTTTAATTTTCAAACCTTTATTTGTTTTATATTTATTAGATGCTTAGTCACGATGAAAGTCACAGCGGATACCTTTAGAACTGCGTTTTACTTAATTTAAATCAAAGATTATACTTGACCACCACGAAAAGAGGGCACATTAAGAATATGCCCCAAGCCGCCTTCCAGGATGAAAGAGACATCTCGCGTCTTTTGCGTGATTATTTAGATCTTTACTAACAGCCGATGCACACATACAAAAACCAAAGGCAGTTCAGTTGAAGAAATGGTCAAATGCAGGTTATACAAGATACGTGAGAGTGCATGAAAGAACATTTTCTCTTCATTAAAAATAGAGCCAAAGTAGGGTGGAAGAATTCTTTTAAGTCATGAGTTCCAAGATTAATCGTCAGCAAAAGAGGCATTCTTAGAATGAATGCACTGGCATAATTCATTTGCAGAAAGATTAAATATAACGCCTTCTGTACATATTTTTATACAATGCATTATATTCCATTATATTTGTATGGGTATTTTTAAATCAGTATTATGGGAGATGTGTGAGTTAGGAAATAAAACCTCTTAAAGGATGTTTTTTTACTGTTTTGTTTGCCCTTAGCAATAACTGTTGCATTTCCAATCTCACATGCCATGGCATGGGGGTTCACTTATAATTTTCCTTTTCAGCTCCTATTTCTTCAAAGAAGTTGCAAAGAACATATTTATTTGGTGTACAGTCACTAGAGACAATACAGCAGGCACCTTTAGACCTGCATTTTTCACACGTTGATGCAAAGAGTATATTTGACCAATATGGTGCTCAAGCTATACAGAAAGGAAAGGCATTAAGAATCTGCTTCTAAGCCGACTTCCTGGATGACAGAAAGATATTGCACATTTTATGTTATTAGCAATATCTTTACTAACAGCAAACATGAAAAATGGTAAGAGTTTAGTTGAACAAATGGCCAGGTTATGCAAGGTACTTGAGAGTATATGGAAGAACGTTTTCTCTTCATTAAAAGTCTTGGCAGCAGAAGGCAAAAGAATTTCTTTTAAGTCCTGAGTTCCAAGATTCATGATCAGCAAAAGATGCATTCTTAAAATGAATACACTGGCATAATTAATTTTTGCCAAAAGATTAAATATAACGCATTTTGCACACATTTTTATACAATGTCCGATATTCCATCCTCGTAGTATGCAGGTTTCTAAGTCATTATTTTGAGACATGTGTAGGTTGGTTTGTTAAACTCTCTAGGAAATGTATTTTTCACGCTATATATATTTTAATAAACGAGTACATGATGCAATTTATTCAAGAATGTCCTTTGAGCAAAAAGTAAAAAACAAAAATACATCAAATACTCATAAAATTTCTTTCGAGTCATGAATTAAAATATTAATGAATAACAAATGACGCATTCCATGATTGAGGATAAATGCATCGATGTTGTTTATTGAAAGAAATATGAAATAGTTTCACTTCACTTAAGTGCATCAGTAATATGTTCGGGATGCTTGTCAGATAACTAGATCGTGTAGCAAAATACTCTTAGTGAGATTTCAGGTGTTATTTGTACAGAAATAGGGCTTCGGATTTGAAAAGAAAATGTATTAGCTTAATTAAAGAATCTTAGGAGGACAACTTAAGTACACTTTCTCAAGATATCAAAATCCACAGTGCCAGTGATAGTGACTACAGAAATGTAAAAGTCTGATACCTGTTTACCTGTCCACCAAGTTTACCTGTAACTATGCATTTATAAAATTCGTAAAAAAAAATATAATATGAACAGATAGGTTAAAGCGTATGCATTTATGTTCAAGCATATAATATTTTTGAAAAAAGTAAAATCTCCAGATTTATGTAACGGAATGAGATTAATAGGGAAAAAGCTTATACCCAATATTTTAAAAACAGTAATTTTAAACCGATCATTCAAAAGTAAAACATTTCCCCTTCTGTAACATATGCACTCAGATGTCCAATTACAGTTTAAAATGCCTTTTTATGCCTCATAAAGCATAAATTGTAGTTGAGTTCGTTGTACAAAGTACTTCCTAGAGTCCTGTGTATATCAATATGTATTTCGATATGCATATAGAATAGTTAGCATTGAAATTTATAATTATATCAGTTATTGATATTTTTTTATTGGTATATGTTTTTGATTCATTTTCGAACGATAATTCTGCATTGCATTCAAACTCTTTAGTTGAAATTTTGTGAATTGCTTAGATAGTATATTGATTCTAATTTTAATTCTTTTATTACGGTATGTTATGTCATTTTTTCACCAATAATTCAGTATCATGCTTCAAATCTTTAACTGAAACTATGTGAATTTTTCCTATATTATATGGATTCTATGCTGTTTAATGTTTGAGATTTTTAATGCTTTTCTTTTAGAATGCATATTGCGTTAGCAGCAATTAACCCTTTTCTTTATAAAGAAAGAAAAAAAAAAAGAAATTTTTTCAATACCGATATGAAATTTTGACCTCAACGATAGATGAAGCAACAGTTTGTCGGAAGTTAATCAGGAGTTCAATCTTGTAATGACTACGAACTATTTATGTAAAAGCAAAATGCAAAGTATAGTCGAAAAGAAAAGAATATTTTGTAAAAGAATATTTGTTGGGCTGATTCAAACCTTAATATGGCAGTTTAAATCAAGAGTTGCCGAAATATATTTCTTCGCTTTATTGCTTCATTTCGGTTCGTATCATATCATAAATGAAAGGAATTAAGAAGCAAAAGATATTTTTGAAACAAAAATTGCTTAACATGTCATTGCACATTTTAGTAATAGCGGGAAAAAAAGAGAAAACACTTGCTAGATTTTTTTTTAACTCGGCGTAGCATTTGTTCGCGTGTTCACTCCCCTTTCTTTTCTCTGATGACGATGGAATATCAATAACCCGAGGCAATGCAAATACATTAATTACTTTCCAAAGACAGATTTCGCATGTCTAGTTTAGAACGAAAGCGATGGCGTGAGGGAGGGGAGTATTATATTATATTCATAGAGTGAAATTTGGCAGGGCGTGCATTACGATTTTAACGAGACGAACTTACCGTGAAATTTTGGTGTAGCTTTCGAGTGGACATGGTCTCCGAAAAGCCTCGATCAGCGACTGCCGAGTGAATAGAGCGGTCAGTCGCCGATTTCGGCTATTAGGAGTGTCTCGTGCAATGCAGGTCGCATCCATTCATCGGGAAATCGAGCAGCACGGAAACCAACCAGTGGCGTAAGACGATCTCGACTCGTCGGGGATCTTAAAAAAAATCGGCATTTTCTCTCTATCTACAAACAAAACAAAAATCGTTAAGGGAAGAGGGGATCAAAGACTGGGGGGAGGGTACGAAGGAAATCTCACTTCGATTATTTTCTGTTGTTTTTTATACTGTCTTTGCATAATATTCGAGAGAGAGAGAGAGAAAAAAAAGGATACAAACTTTCATATTGCAGTTTCAATGAAGAATGAAGGTTTTTCTTTTCTTTCATTGTATTACTGTAGAATATTTCATTTCGGTTCGTGTCAATTTTCCATGTCTACTTTAAAACTATATTCTACCACGTGCTAAAAATCATTTAAGAGCTAAACGAAAATTTAAAGATAAAATCAATAATTTGATAACAAATTTACAAAGTTATTAATTTCAGATAGTACTTTATTTTACAAAATGCAAACATTTGCATCAAACAAAAACAATAATTTTAGACGACATTACAAATTTAAAACAACGAACTCATTATTGTCGAGAAGATATTTGCACTACTGGTATTAAAAAGCAAACTTTCAAAATCTTGTGTAACCTATAACAGTTTTTTCTCAGTTAAATGGGAAAAAGAAAAACGAACAATGCTAGGAAAGAATAAAATGTGTTTTTTTTTGTTCTGTTTCAAAAACAAAAACGTACTTATTTTGTCGGAAAAACACATTAACCTTTCATTCTTTGAGAACCTCTAAGAAATGGTTTAATGCACTGACATTCTACTAATGAGCTTATTATTTTTTTAGGAGTTATATATAATGCCTTCACTTCGACACTATCTTACAACATGACAAAACGAAATGCTTTTTACTTGCCCCGAGTTCCTTCTATTTTTCTGTACAATGCCAACAGATACTTACCTCCTACAACACAAACCTCAAATAGATGGATTATACACTGTGATACACTACTTTAACATGAGTATATAATGCTTCCAAATTATATTTCAACTTATCGCATTTTTGGAAACATAATAATAAACAATATTCACATTAACAAAACCCATTTACAATGAATGATTATTTCCTAATAGGTTATTAGTGGATACCCCAATTTTAAAAACATTGAAAAAGAATTTTACCGCTGAAATGGCACACAAAATGCACAAATCTTTAAAAATAAATTCAAAACATAAAAAAAAAAATATTCCAATTATTTGTAATGCAGATGTGTAATTTAAAATCATTTTTTTTTTAAATATTTGCCTGAGAGAAATTCATTACATTAAAATCAACTTTCTTCAACTGGAATTCGACAAATGCAGATAATTCCTGACATTTAAAATCTATTCAAATACTATATATATATGAGAAAAAACACAGGGAAATTATTCATTAAAAAAAAAAAAAGACCTTTTAATTGCGAATACGACTGTTTCCAATAAATAAAAGAGAAGTAAAAATATTTAAGTAATATGTACCAAGTATGCTGCATATGAAATTTTATCATAATTATGCCATAATCTTCTTCAGAATGGTTTTTTTAATTATCAGAATGTATTAAATGAGCTTCAAATCAGAGCATTAGTTTCTGAACATCATTTCACAAGCAATTCGTTCATTAAATCTAATAGCCTTTTTTCCTCAGTATTTAACTATAACTATATATAAACTAAGTCAGAAGAAAATTAAAGTTCCCTAGATATAAATGTCACAATTCAAGAAAAAAAAGAAAAAGACCAGATGATTTCTATATTTCTGATATTGCCAAACAGAAATAAATATTTCTAATTTACCTTTAAAAAAAATTAAATAACAACAGCAATTTAAACTTTTATAAATGTTTTAACAAAGTGCATATTTAATAATAATCCACATTCATAATTGCTTTTTCCCTAACAAATAGATACAAATGGCATTCAACTATTAAGATTTTCCTGCTCAATTTCCTCAACAATTTTCCTGCTAACAGATTTTTCAACTAACTATTTTAATTCATAAAATTTTAAATTTTTGTTATTTCCCTGCAAGATGGTAAAAGCCGCTTTAGTTTCCTATACGCGTGTAACATTCTTGTGCTGGTTAAAATTAATTTTTATTTCATGCGAACTAAATTGTTGACAAATATGGTTAAATTATTTTTTGAAAAAATCATTAAAAATAGCAATTTAATTTGTTGCTAAAAATATAAGTATCATTAAAAAGATTTGATATTTTTTGATTCCCTAACAAATAGCATTCAACTATTAAAAATCTGTTAGCAGGAATTTTCAAGTCTAGTGGAATAACTTATTTCAGTCTATTCAGAATTTGGGGGGGGAAAAAAATTGAAGTATTAGAATGGAAATGAAAAATATGTCCAGACAATTTAATAAAACTCAAACAGTAAACACACAGGTAACATCATATGAATGTACTTAGATGAAATCATGTGACAACTGTATATATATCAGTTAAAAACAATTCAATAATGGGAGGGGAGCCTTCAAAAATGGACATGATCAACCAAAAAATAAACTTTCAATCAAGAGAAAACCTCTTCATAACTTAACTGTGAATTCAAGTGATACTAATGACCAACTGGTTTAGCCAAGTTATTGACCTTTTGGCTATGAAGTATTAATGTGATAGGCATATTCATTTAGAAAAATTCACTCACTTATATGCACAAAATTCCATACTCAAGTGTTTTTTAAAATTAATTTCACAAGGTTGTTTCACTGCATTTCTCGTATTTCCCATTTTCTGTGGTAATCTTTCTATCAAAAGTTTTTTTAAAAAAAAGTTGTGATAATTTTTTTTCTTTACATTTTTTAAAGAGGAGAAATTATAAAACAAACAATTTTAATGTTTAATTTTGGAATATTCCAGAGTAGTTGTTTCATATATTGATATGCTATTATAAATGAAAGGCTCTTACTTCAAGTTCCATGACTGTTTCTTTAAACTGTCAGCTGATTCTTACCTCCTGCAACACAAACAAAAAACATATTTGACGTAATTTTCTTCATACATAACTTTACTATAACAAAATAAATGAAAATCTTTTCAATAAAAAAATCAGTCCTAAGCTGTTTAGTTTAATAATTTTTGAATTGAAAAAAAAAATGCTGTTTTAAGAGGAAAACATTTTTTTTCAACTAATAAATATGTTGCAGACAATTCTTTTTTTGAAAAAGAAAACAGAAATACAATTTAAGAGGACATTTTTTAAATCAGAATTTTTATCTAAAATGGCAGTAAAGTATGGAATGACAACTTTAGCATATTGCACTTTTTCATATAAGAATAGTTTTTTAAGAGATTATACCATTTTTTAAAAACAAAAGCCATGTTGGAAGAAAATCTCGGCATCTTACAATTAAATTTATTTCAACATTTAAAATGAAGAGTACAGAATGATTTTTGTGAAAATAAGGATTGCAATATTGCAAAAAATGAATGAATTATTTATTACTTTTTGAAAGGAACTTACAATTGTTAAGCTTAAAAAATTATTTGTCCAAAACTTTAAGCATATTCTATACAAATCCATGCTTCATAAAATAGGTTTCTCTACATTGAATTCTAATAAACCATGTATCTGTGTGTTTTATGCAACTTGTTTCAATAATAAATAAATAACACAATATTTTACAAATCACTATGTGATAAAGGAAGAAAGCCAAACAAATATATATATATATATATAGACAATTCAAATACAACGATAAACACTTTAAGCCCCATTTGTAAGCATTTTTGTCTTTTGTGTTCCCATTCTTATATGATATTTATGAAATTAAGAAAATTTATATAGAAGAAAGACCTGCAAAAAAAATAATGACCCTGAGTCAGTGAAATAAGCATGTTTAGTAATGTGCAAGTATACCTTTTCATTTCATTTTAAATAATAATAATAAAAAAAAAAAAACATTGAAACATACTAAATGTTTAGCCCAATCTTGAAAAACTTCGTAAATTTCTAACAGGTAATAAGATACTGCTTACTTTGAAAACGTAAACACTAATTAAAATAGATGAAGAAAAAACACCAAACAATTCCATTGACAAAAAGAAATGGGGGGAAATGATTCATTCATTCATTTTTTTTATTACAATATCAACTGAAGGCATTACAAATGATTTATTTTTATTTGATCAATTTCACATGCAAGATAATTATTTGTCTAAACATGGTTAACATTAATTTCCATTCCATGCATTAAATCTCACCACTACAAATTTAGATAAAATAACATTTCGGTAGAATCCTTAAAGTAGGAATTTCCCTTTCAGTCACTTAAATTCATAGTCAAGGTTCTTTTGAATGGTATATTCACACAACAGTCAGAAGGGTAACCAGAATTTACTTCCATCAATGTAGACATCGCAAACACTCCCTTCAAAAAAAGCCAGTGAAGTTGATAAGAGAATCAAACACTATTTATATTTTATATGTAATTGCATTAATGGTCCCTATCAATGACTAAATGGAACTAAAGTTTAAAAAAATCTTAATTCTAACATTTAGTAAAATAAAATAAAAATCGTTTATTCAGTCAACAAAGTTTTTAAATGCTTTCTTGGAAATAATTACAAATTTTTAGAAGCTGGCACTTTCAATAATTTATAATACAGCCGCTTTGAGTATCGTATAATGTCTGCTTTACAAAGAAACATTACATGGTGGAAGTTTATATATAAATTGGAAGAAAAAAAATTGAATGCAAACTAAAGTGTTTTTTTTAATGGCACTTGGAATGAAATGAATAAATAAAATGAAATAATAATAATAAAGCTCTATACTGAATTGAAAGTCAAATGAAAGAAAATCTTTCTATAAGAGTTTTTAAAAAATACCTTGTTTTACAAATCAGATTATAACAGAAAGAATTGTGAAGAATGTTAAAAATAAATTCTAAGAATAGCAAAATACAATGATACCTTCTTCCAATAAAGACTGAAATAAATTATTGAAATAAGTATCAGTGAATGTAAATTTATAAAGCAAACACTCTTATCGATTCTGAATTGCACAAAAACAATTTTAAAAAAATCTGATAATATATCACTAAGAATTATTAAAAACAAACTTAATCAGATATTCAGAATTAAAAAATAAAAAATTCAAATAATCTGTATTATAAAATAAAAAATTAATTCATAAGTTAAAATAAATATTTTGACAGTTTTAGTAATCATCAGCATAAAGAAAAGGAAATTTCGTCTTAAAAAAGTTTATTTTCTTCTAATTCCATCTTTTATTATTGACAATTTTTTAAAATTGATAAACCATTCCTCAAGTTAATTAAAGTGTTATTCCATAATAAAGGGTTTCAAGAAATGATGTATGGAAGTGATTTTGCATGTATCGATTGATGATGTATGCAAAGAAATAATATCATTAAAAAGATTAAATCTTTTGGTTCTAATATTTTACCTTTCACCAATTGAATTAAATATACTGCAAATACTTTTTTTAAAATCTCAAAAATTAAATTTTCTTAATTTTTTTTCACTTTTAAGGTTTAAAATGAGTTATAAAAACCTTTTTCTCACAATTTATCTTAAATTTGCAAATTTTAAAACATGAAATCTTTCCTTTCTTAACTCAAACACATTTTTTCAGTGAATTCTTTTCTAATGCAGCTGAATCAAAGAAAAATGGCCAGGTTAGAGAGCATATTAAAACGAAAATTTGACTCAAAACTACACTT
The DNA here is from genome assembly GCA_026543055.1 of Argiope trifasciata. Lineage (NCBI taxonomy): Eukaryota > Metazoa > Arthropoda > Arachnida > Araneae > Araneidae > Argiope > Argiope trifasciata. The sequence goes on from JAPMOQ010011642.1 coordinate 12,122, forward strand.
AGTTACAACATTATGTACCAAATTTGAGATATTTAAGTCACTATATTTTTGAGTTATTGCTTTTACTTATTTCTGAAGTTACAGACGGACATGTGACAAACCCCTTGTTGGATTTGACTCAAAATATGACATGTTTATACATTGGATACTAAATCTGCAAACTAAATTTTAAGTATTTAGCTCTCACCTTTTTGTAATTATCAGGCTAACTTCTATTCGAATAGTCAGACAGGCAAACAGATTTCCTCAAAATGGATGTTACTGAAAATTTGATTGAAATTTATAAGTTTGGTATGAAGACTATATACTGAATTCCATCCATCTCATTGAAAGATGGAGAGAAAGATGTTGGTTTTCTTTTTTGTTACATCTGGTAAACAAGCCTTTATGACCACAATTTCGAATTACCCTATTCAACTTACTTTTTACTTCACAAGAAATTTAAGCACAGGACTTTTCAAGAAAATTAAGCACTGTTTAAGGTGCTTAAAAACTTTCAAATTTAAGCACTTTCCATGAAGTTACACACATTGAAATCAAATTAAACAAAAATTATCAATTAAACATAGTGAAATGTGCCACTACCAATCAAAAACAAACAACAGATCTATATTGCAGTTCAGCAAGACTTCAAAATTGATAACAGGATTGGCATTTTAGGAACATGAAATGGAGCCAAGTGAATTGAAAAAGTTTCACAAACTCTTAATTATCATAAAAAAGAAAAGGCAATCAAACACAACATAAAGACAGAGGTCTTTACAAAATACTTTTGTCAGATGAATAAATAAGACTTTCTAAGCTATGATTAGATGTTGTTTTAGTTGCAACTTCAGTTATTTTTATACTAGCTAGCCAAATTCTCTTCATATAATCACAGATATATTTCCACCCCATTCCTTAAAACTCAGGAAATGTGTAAAACAATGTAATCCAAAATTCCATATAAATTGCATTGCAAACATAAAACAATGCAATTATATAAGCAGCTTCTGACAAAATATTTCACTACCGTTTGCAACACATATTAGAAAAATGTTTATGCTCATTAAGTAGAACACTAAAAACGAATAAAAGAAATCCCAATTTCAACACTATTAAAAACATATAAATTAAATTTGTTTTAAAATACGAAACAAAGATGCAATATCTGAAACTAGCTGATGGCAATTTTTGAAATTAGAGTTGGTTTTTAAAAAATTTACTTCAAATAAGAAACCGAAGAGATTGAATGTTCGATACCCTGGGTGAATCGTGCAATTCCAGAGATAAGAAAACAATGAGGAGAATAAGAAAATGGGTGACTGGTGATAAAAAATGTAACTCGCAAACAGCAATCAATTAACAAATGACAACAATCTAGGGGGGGGGGGGGGAAGGAATTAACAAAGAAGTGATTGAAGAGTGAGAACCAAAATTTTGGATAATAAAGAAACTAAACAAGGACCGAGAACTATTATAAACATAAAAACATTACTCAGTTTCACAAAATTAATAAATAAATAAAATAATTAAATAAATAGACATTTGATATAATGTGCTTCCTATATTTGTACCTACATAAAACATATATCATAAATTCAGATAATTACAAATGTACTCTAAATGTATGAACATTTGAAGAGTTCAATCTTTCAGTATTTATATGAATTATTATATGAGTTACACTTACCAGATTTGGACCCTCAGAACATTCAATATTACAACTTCCTTGCTTACAGCAATAAAATGCTTGGATATCACAATACATAACAGTTTCTTTTCCACCTGCTGCAAATGCAAATATTTTAATGTCAGCCTTAAAACCTAACAGTTTTAAATCACAATAATTTAGATCTTAAAACCCATATTAAGAAGAAATTGGCTTTTGTGTTTTACTTTATCATACAATAAAATGTATATTTTGAGGCAATAGTAGCAGTTATGGAAAGGAAGGGAAAGAATGTATTATGATTACTAAATATGAAACAAAACAAAACAAAAGAATCACAAAACTTCAAATTATGCAACCATTTCTTAATATATAAGGCATTTGACGAAAAATATAGCAAAAATAATTTAATACTAAGATGAAAGAAAAATCTACAATTTAATCTTGCATAATAAACATGATTAATTACTGCTTGAAAATTAATGTTTCAATTTAGTAAAACTTATTTAAACAACAACAAAAAACAATGAGGACTTTGATCTGTCTTTTAAATTAATTAACAGATTCGTGATAAAATATTGTAAAATTTAATTCAAGAATTATATATTTGTTTGTTTTAATACAAGATAAAATGCACAAAAGTTTTATTTACATCTATAAAATTAGAATTTAGCTTTAATTGTGCACTTAATAATATAGATGCAAGATATCTGCATTGTGCTTTTCTCCATTAATGTTAAAAGTAGATTTCCTTCATGAAGTAGTTTGCAGAACTTTGCATAATTATCAACAGAAGAGAATTACCAACATTAGGAATTAAATAATTCTAACTAAACCATATACTGCAAGCTCTGTCCTTTATGAGAGCCTGAACAAAATATTTTCTCACGAAAGAAATATTAAGGAATGAATGAATTAAAGCATTAAGAAAGTATATCTCAAAAACACAGGAACATAGAAAAGAAATAATATTATTAAAAAAAGAAATGGCACCAGAATGTTGAAGTTTTAAGAGTTCAATTCTAGAAATGATGAAAAATCTGTATGAAACTTCCAGAAATTATATTAAAGGTAGGACTGTTGAAAGTTCTAGCAATATTTACAGTCATCTTCAAAAAAATCCAAAAATAATAGTATTCTTAAAAGAAGGAATCTTGAGACAAGGGTCAATTTGGAATTGCCATAATAGTACATTTTTACTCTCATAATGAGATAGCCTTATCTAATGTGAAGTCTGGTTGTCCAAAAAGAGTTCGATCATACCTCATTTAAGAATAAAAAATGGTCACAGAATATTCACTGATCAGTCCAACAAAAGATTATACAATTCCTTCAATCAGAAATTAAGAAGATAGTATTTCTAAGTACAACTTCATCATCATATCACAATATAAAGAACAAAAATATTCAGACAAACTGAAACCTAAATAATAACCAAGGATATGAAAAATTTGTTAAGATAAAAAAAAAAGTCTATCGAAACCTTTTAATAGCAGGGAAAACTGCCAACTGTTTATATTGATGTTAATGCAGCACAAACATTCATGTCGAAGAACTAAATTCACATTTATTAACTAGCGACTAATAGCAAAAATCAAAAATCTCATTCAATGACAGAATTTTTATTTTTTTTAAAACTTGCGCACTAAAACGTCGAATCTACTACTATACAGAAAACACAAAAGAATATGAAATAAGTATGTATACAGATACAAAAAAGATAAAATCTGTACTTTTTGTAACAATAAAAAAAAGTATTCATGCATTCTGATTTGAAGCAAACACAATCTCTATAATTATTAACAGAATGCAAGGTTCGGCAAGAGGGAAATTGGTAAAAAAAGAGTTCCAAAAATGCCAAGATCAGGCAGAATAATTATACAATATAGAGGAATTGTTCCATCTGAAATCAGTTAATAACTGAAGATTTAATAAATTTCTATGATTTTTGTCTGTATGAAAGTGATTTGCTGAGGGTGCAATTCCTTTTTCCTCATGCAAAAAATGCTATAAGCAATTTCATCTCTAAACTAAATAATAAACACAGTTCACATAAAATTATTTATTGTAAGGTTTGAAAAGTATTGAAAAATAAAACAAAACATGCATTCTAGACTTCATCTTAAAATCGTGTCTGAGAGGATGTCTTTTTTGATATTTATGAAGAAAAATGTTGCTAAAAACTTCATCTGTTGATAAAAAAAGCATGGTTTAACAACTGCCTACTTTAAAGCAAATGAGCAAAGCTCAAATATTTCAAAAGAAACATTCTTACCCCCCCCCCTTAAAAAGATAGAATCGGTTCATTTTTATAGCTCAAATAAAAATTAACATATTGCAACAGACAAAACAATTATAAAAAGACCAAATTTTAGTCTTTTGCTGATTAATGAGTTGTTGAGCAAATAAATTAAAAGCTTCATTAAACAATAAATCAAATGAGTAAAGGTTTACTTTGAAATTAAAAGTAGATAATTTTGACTGAAACAATGATAATTTATTAGCACTACTTACGTTGTAACTTTAAAACATGACTATAAAAATTAGCTTTCTTCATCATTTTTGTTTCTAGAACATTAATCATGGCATATGGGGTTGAACCTGCATATTAGGTATATTTCAATAGCAAATAAAGAAACCAATTTATTTGATGCTAGCAATTTTGATCATTATTACAATTCTTGAATTCTTGATTTTAAATGTAGAAAAAATTTATTTTGCTTTCTCATATAGACCCCATTCTTACTTCAGTGTGTGGTATTACAATTAGAAGTTGACCAGAAAAATTTCAATCTTGATCCATTAATCAGATAAATACCATAAGGAAACAAAATTCCAGAATTAAAGGAAATGACTAAAACAGCCAGTAATCTAAGAGATAGATAGCATCTTAAATAAAAAAAAGTATTTCAATTTGGAAAAACAAATTATTTGAAGCAAACAGATAAACAATTGATGCAGCTTAGCTAGTATCAAGCTTCCATAAATAATATTCTAAAGCATTTTTTGGTCCTTAATAGCTGAAATTATACAAATAAATAGTCTTCAACATTTTTTTAATAACAAAACATGTTATGTAATAATTTGAAGCTGCAATAATTCATTTTAATGATATTGAAGACTTTTAAAAAAATAAATACGATTTAGTACAGATCCAGCATTAAAAATAAAGCAATGTAAAAAGCAGACAATGGTATCGCAAATCAAAAAATTATTAGAGGAATTAGAGAAAATAAGCAAATAACTAAAAATGATAAAACATAAGTATGATTTTTAGACAATTCTGATAATAGTCAGCCTGCAAAATGCAATAATTAAAAGGAATAACTCCAAAAAGAGCAGAAAAATAATTCCAAAAATGAAAACCAAAATTAATGATGAATACAAATAATAAATATGTAGTGTTGGAAAGAAAAAACAGATTTACTAAATAAATGAAATGAAGAAACTGCTATTTACTATTAAAATAATAATTACAATACATGATTAAAAAGCACAACTATGAAACAAGACATTAGGTAACACATTAGAAACAATACTATTAGCAGAACTTGTTGATTAATTTTTAAAATAAAAATAAAAAGACTAACAGATTGAAATTATTAGAATTTTGGAAAAATCAAAATATTTCAAAATATCACAGAACTTTCATCCCCCCCCCCGAATACACAAACACTTGTTTTAAGACAAAAATAGATAAAGACACTGAAATTTTTTTCACAAATGATTTTTTTTGTTTGAAACAGTTACTAAACAAATAATAAATACTAAGGCAAATTCTACTAATTTCTAATAACAATAGTAACAAGTTCTTCCATACAAAACAGCAAAAAAGAAAAACTATTTTTCTGTTCAAATCATGTTTTTTTAAATAAAAGTTTATTTATGCACTGTTTAGCAATGAGTATTGTAAGGCATTGTTTGGCATCCTTTTCTGCACAGCAAATTAAACAGTTGCCTAGAACCTGTTAGCTATTAGGAATGGCTCCATAAGCTACATTCTAAATGTTCTACACGCTGGGCGATTAAAAATCATTATTTTATTATTTACCAAATAAGTTTGTACAAAAATATGCAATAAAATATTCTATTACTTATAAATATTATCATAATTAACAAATTCTGCTTGATTTAATTATATGGGCCACAGATCATCAACAGACAAGCAGATATTTTCACTTGTATAATATTTTGACTATATTCACTCTCATTAATCTTCAAATTAGTTGAACAGCAACAACAAAAAATAATGATAATAATAAAAAAATGAACCAGAATACACTTCCTGGTGTGAACTTTCTCTATGGATTTTTTCCTTGTTTAGTTATTAAAAGCAACTGAAAAATCATTTAATTTGGGTAAGCCATACATGTGATGTACTGCAGCAAAAAATACACATAAATTACATTTAAGCATAATGACCATCTTGATTTTTACATAATTTGATTAACAAACTATGAATTATCACAAGAAACTGATACTGACTGAGAAATACAATCTTACAATTTTCAGGTAGAGATGCTCAGCAATCAATCTTAATGTCAGAATATATCCTAAAATTAAAAAAATCTGAAATCAATTTCCATCACACACACACAAAAATCACTAATTTCTAAAATTACTTTTTAACATTATTTTCCTAGATTCTAAGCAACACAAAGAGCAGAAACTTATAAATCTGCATTGGGATATCTTCACAGGAAAGCTAAAATGTTTGCACTTTCTCTTTTAGTTAAAACTAAAATAACAGAAAGGAGAAAACAAAAATTAAAAAAGAATTTAAAATTGAGAAAAAGAGTACATAATATCTCTAAGTTTTTGCTAAAGGCCACAATTAATTTTGAAATTTTTAATCAAACAGCAATAAATTATAAATGAAAAGGTAAATAAAATTCACTGATATGCAATGAGTTTCCTCTTTTCATTACATGTATGTAAAGTAGGATATTGTTTGTTAAACAGTCAGCCTCCACATTAGGAACAAACCATCACAATGTTAATGATATAACAGATTAATAAATTTCACGAATAAACTTCCTAGCAAATTCAACACAAAAAATAACATTGCCAGTAAAAAGCATAATTTTAACATTAAAATATTTAAATACAAGAAATGTGCTGATACAACCTCCATTAACTGTGACATTTTCCCTTTTAAATATTTAATATAATCATGAAATATAAATAACTTTAAAATATAAGCTATCTTTAAAGGTATAATATATAATCTATCTTTAAAGGTATTTTTTTTAAAAAGAAGTAGAAAGCTCTGAGAAATGCTTAGAGATCTAAAGTAGTTGATATTTGAGTACAAGCATTAATTACATTAATGAAAATAATTAGAGGGAAGGTTAGAAAACATTCAAGCAAACATCTATCCCAATGGAAAGTAAAGGGTACCTCAGTTTTTAAATGCTTATCTCAAGTTTAAAATATGCAAAAAATTAAAATATCCTGAGTAAAGACAAATGTTTAATTTAAAATAAAATAAAAATCCTGCAATTTTTGTCTTTGTAAAGAATATAAAATTTGTTTAATATTAATAATTAGAAAAAACTCCAGAATATTTAAATTAGTTAAAATGACACAAATGATATTTTAGCAAAATTAAAAGAAACATACAAGAAAAATTAAATATTCAAAATAGAAAAATATGCAGCAAAATTTCATTTTTTTTTACATTTTAATTTCTAAATATTAACATTTAATAACAAATATTTTATTAAAAATAATAATGTTCAAAGCAAATAAAAGGATCATAATACCAAATATCTTAAATTGTCGAAAGAAGAGAAAACACCAAACAATTTCTGTGCAAATATCAAGATGATAAATATTGTAAGAAATCATTTTGTTTTATATAAGTTTTATCACATGAGCTTAATACATTGAAAATGTTTCCTATCTTAGTAGTGAAATTATTTAATAATAAGTAGTTAATACTTTCTGACCATTTAAAAGAGACAATGATTAAGTAGCTTTATTATTTTCAAGTCAAATCATGAACAATTAAATTCAAACTATTTTATTTATTCATTGTTACATATTTTCATAAAATCAGACAATATGTAAATAATAAATAGTATTCATAATTGTCAGATGATTCCCTTCCCCCCCCCACAAGGCTGAATAATTGCTAGGCATTTTTTAACACAGAAATAGATATCAAAATTACGACTGCTACCAAAAAACAAGAATGAATTAAAACAAAAAAAAATTCATTTTATTAAACAGACTGGAAGTTTTTAATGAAATCTTTTTTGGATAAATCGCATTTTCCCTTTAGAATTCATTTCAAATAGTGGGAAAAAACTGCAATGAGTGATATAGAAATCACTAATCAGATAGCCAGCATTTTGCATTTTAAGTGTAAATGAATTGAATATCAGTGATGAAAAAACATCAAATGCTGGCTCATTATTTTGTCAATGTCAATTATTTCTATGGAAATAAATGAACAAGTACAATATTGAAATATTCGATTTAACTATTTTATCCCTTTTTTCTTGAAATGAATTAAAATGCACATCAGATGATTTATTTAGGCCCAATAATTCATAAACCTGTTTGTTATACAAAAAGAACTTTAATTAC
>JAPMOQ010011673.1:0-12079 GCA_026543055.1 Argiope trifasciata
ATAAATCAGTTTTATTTAAGACAAGTATGGTTTAATATATACCTTTTCAAGTCAAGGTCCCAGGTTAATTTTTAAAACTTTAATAATAGAAATACACTTATAAAGAATATCTAAATGAAGTAAATGATTCATTAAGTAATGAATTATTTGCTTCATGAAGTAATAATAGTATGTAACATGAGTATAAAAGTTTTAATAAATAAAGAATGTTTAGCTTTTATCTAGATCCTCTGTTCTGTGAATAATATTTAGTAAGATATTTCTCGGGCACTAATATTTTAAATAAAAGAGAAACTTCAATCAACTAAGTCAGTTTCTAAAACTGATTGGTTTATGAATATTTGAATATAAATTATTTAATAAAAGAGGGTAATTTTAAACCACATCATCAGCTATTCCAAAGATGATATCTAAGATTTATAAAATGTTGATTATTATAAACTATTCTATTCAAAATTTCATAAGTCGGTCAAATTCGCAGACGACAGAAACCTTCATTTATTTATTTGAAATTTGAGTGTCAAGAATGTTTCGCAGAATATGACTTCTTAGGAGAAAATGACTGTATAAAATTTCATAATTTTGTGAAGTATATTAATATATTATTTATTAATATTTTAAAACAAATAAAATGTTATTCACTTCATTTAAATCCTTTTGAAAGTAAAACTAAATTTTGTGACGAATCTGAGGAATTTTAAAGCAGCAAGAAATGTTTTTATATTAATTTGCAGTTTAATTATTTCCTCTTTAAATTAAAGTTGAAGTTTTGCAGAAGTTCACAGATAATTAGAGAGGCATATAGTACATTACAGGCAAGGTCTTTATAAATGCATGAGTAAATTATATGACTATCAAAATTTGAACCTTAAAATTTGTTGATGAAGTAGCTATTTAAAGACAAGTTACATAAAGTATTTAATTGCATTACATAAAGTATTTAACTGACAATTTTAAAGAGCATTAAGATTGGCAAACCGGCTAGTAGTCAAAGGCAGCTTGTATATACTACCTAACCAAGTATCATAACAAACATAGATTAGATACAGATGGATTTAAATGATAGATAAATACCCAATTTGAGATTTACCTACATATTTATCCTTGAAAGTAAATAGATATTTTAAATCACTACTCAAGAATCAATTTAATGAAAAGAATGAAGCCTTCGAAAATGATGGTTTAATTTTGCTTCATGAATTTGAAAACAAAATTTTAAATAACATTTTAAAATTTTTATTCAGAAAAAAGAAAATAATTTTTAATATGAAATTTATTCTAAATACAAAAAAATATTCAGTGTACAAAGCTGAAATATATATTTTTGGAGACATATAAATACAAAACTGGGTGAAATAGAATTTTGCTTAAGAAAGTAGGAATGAGTCAATGAAAATTTTTTTAAGTATTTGTTCTCATATTAATTGCAGTTTCAGCTTGCTCCAGTATACTATTGTGGTTTTCTTTGGTCAATTCAGGATGCTTATTTTGCAAATGATTTACTAAGCGAAATCTTGATATATATCCAATATTACAAAGGTTACAAACATATGGACGATCACCACTATGCCACATTTCATGTCTTTTCAGATTACCTGAATAATTAAAAGTTCGACCACACACATCACATTTAAAATTTCCTTCATTAGTATGTAACTTGAAATGAAGCTTTAAGCTTGCTGGATTACTGAAAACCTTCCCACAAATTCCACATGTGCTCTTTTCAGTAGGTATGTGTTTCAAGCCATGTCGTTTGAATTGCCTCAAATCAGCAAATCGACGATCACAAATAACACAAACATATGGCTCTTTTCCTTCATGTTTCAAAAGGTGGGTTTTTAAACTTATTTTCATAGAAAATGATCTACCACATAATTGACAAGAATGAGGTTTAAGGTTTTTATGAGTAACTGAATGAGTAGATAAAGTGCTGCTATGTGTGAATGACTGGAAACAAATTTTACATTGATAAGGACGATTTCCAGTATGAATTACCAAATGTCTTTTTAAACCAATTTTGCTACTATAATATTTAAGACATATTTTACATTGGAAATATTTTGGATCATGAGATCGCCGATGCATTTCCAATTCATTTTCGGTTCGAAATATCAGATCACATATTTCACAGCTTAGCTGATGTAGCTTCTGGTGAGAGAAAAATGTTATTTTATTTGAGAAGGATTCCATGCATACAAAACATATATATTCAGCATGTTGAACGCAATGTTCTGCAAAATCGCGAGCCTCAGCAAAAGTTTCTCCGCAGTCTTCACATGCACTTGGTTTGTCTTGAAAATGCTCAACATAATGTACATTTAAACAAGTTAGGGAAGTAAAACGTTTGTAACACATTTTGCACACAAAACATTCTTTCTCAGTCGATTTGTCTTTTTCTAAGTCATTCATTGCTTTTAATTGCTACAAATCTAAAATGCTGTTAATGAAATGAATATATACTTCCTCCTTATGATTTCAATTAGAAAATAAATAACACTGAAATGTTTGACATTTTTATTAAAAGTAAATAAAAACCACTTGCATCCCAAAGCATCAGTTAGAATTGCAGTGTACATGTTTACCAAAGAATATTTTTGCTTTACCCATATTTTGAATTTTTTTTAAAAAGAGAGAACTGAAACATCAGTACTAAACTGAAAGTATTTCACTAAATTCGAATGCGTTTCTGCCAGAAATTTCGGTTTCTCTACAAAATGTAAACCTGTGACATGTGCTAGAATCATTAATTAGCTATTCTGCCCGAATCTGTTAAATTTCTCTATGTGGTTCATTAATGTAATATATGCTTTAAGAAACTACTTAATTTGTGTAAATAAACTTAGATTATTTTTTACGATGTTTTGTATTCAATAATGCACTTGAAATAGGAAGAAAAAAAAAAACTCTCATCAGTGAACAAAACTAAAGCGAATGCGATAATGTATCGTATCTGGCAATAAAAGCTGTTTCTGTGTTTTGTAAATATCGATAATGAAAATAAATGGAAGTGCAGGAAAATGGTTGCGTTACTTTCTGCAGAGTGTTTTCTGTTGGTGCAACTTAGATTTTTTCTTGTTGTTCCGGATATTTCTTTCGTCATGTTGTGGTGGATAGGGTAGAGCTAATCCAATCTAACACCAAATTTGCATTTAAATCTAACACCGTTTGTAACCCCTCTCATAGCACAGACATTGTTCTTAGTCAAAGCTTTCTTGCTGAAATAAATAATCTCGGCGGGGAAGAGGAATTTTTGGACATTGGCAAAACCCTCTGTTTCCCAGGGTTTTTTTATTGTTGTTGTTTTAATTTAATTAATATTTTAAAGAATTTTTTTCTCTTATCTTTCCAATGCATCTTATTCGATGGAATATCCGGGGCATCAAAAGTAAGATCCCTTGGTTGCTGGAACTCCCTTTTTCTCTTGCCCAATGTTTGGTTTTGCAGGAATCTTGGTTGAAGACATCAGACCCATTTTCACTTAAACAAACAAACAAAAATTTCATCTTGAAAGACAAAACTCGGCTAGAGATGGTCTTATCACGGCGGTTCGTCAGGATATCCCAGCCCATCGTATCGCTCTCGCCCTCCCACCATCGGAGGGGGAGGTTTTGGCTTTAAAGATTTGGCTTGGTCCGAACTCGGATTTCCCAATCACAGTTATTAACCTTTATTCTCCTGGTGGCAACTGGCAAGTTCGAAGCCCCTTGGGTGGATTCTCTTGCTTCTCAGATCAACCTTCCTTTCATGTTGCTGGACGATTTCAATTTACATCACCCGGCTCTTGGATGCTTTCACACTTCCTCCAACGCAAATTTGGTGTTAGATTGGATTAGCTCAAACCAAATGTGCTTACTCCATACGAGTAAATTCATCATATTTCAGGGGATCCAGAAACCCTCATTATTAGACTTGTCAATCTATTCAACCTGTTTAGTAAATAAAAATAAGTTAGAGGTCTCCCATGACCTTTATGATAGTGATCACTGCCCCATTTCCATCGCGGCTAGCAACATCGGCATGAAGTCCTTTCAAAGCTGAAAGTGCATAAATTGTTAACGAGCGAGCGTCATAACGAGAGTAACGTCAAAGACAAGGCCAACTTCCATCCCTCGACAGTCTCACTCAATTTTTTCAAGAAAGTGCTACTGCATCCTCTTACTCCTTTTCTTGGTCCTGTCACTCTCACTTTTCTTGGTCGGATGTAAAGAACAAATTTCTCAAGGCGGTGAAAAAAATCTTCTTAGAAAAGTAAAATCATACCCTTCCATTTCGAATTGAGTTGCCTATAGGAACACTGTTTCGACTCTTAGAATTTACATGAAACGCAATTTTCGGGCTAGAACATTGCAGGAAGTTGCATCCTCACATTGCGCTTTTTGAATTATTAAAAGTCTGCTGAAAAAGGATGGGTCCCCATGCATAAATAATCATTTACTTAACTTGGGCGTCACTCTTACAATGCCACTTGCTCAGGCTTATGCACTCGCTTTTAGCTTATTCAAGAGAGCACCAAATGAACGACTTCTATTCGATTTCACAGTTGAGCTCGCCGAGACAGCTGAATATAAAAGATTGAACTGCTCTTTTTCTATTAGAGAGCTTCAGTTCACCCTCTCGAAACTAAATCCCCAGGTCTAGACCAGGTGAATAAGAAAATGTTGTCATGCCTTTCAGAGGAAAACACGGCGATATTACTTAAAGAGCTAAATGACCTATGGGCTAACAACACGGTTCCTTAGTCCTGCAGAACAGCAAAGATTATTCCAATCCTGAAACCTGGAAAAAATCCATCAGATGTCACATCATATGGACCCATTGCATTAACATCTGTTATCGGAAAAATTTCAGAACGGATAATTTTGTATCTTCTACGGTTTTAATTAAATAATAAATTCTATTCCTCATTTCATGCTGGGTCTTTACCATAAAGGGCTAGTGATAGCCTTTTAGCAGTCCTGCTTAACAAAACCTTGATTGCCAGAGCCCGCAAAAACTTTGTGTATGGCATTTCCCTTGACATAAAGTCTGTTTATGATAACGTTTGGCATGATGTCCTGCTACTCAAGATCTTAAAATCTAGTATAAAGGGAAAGTTAGCTTTGTGGATTGTACATTTTTTCCAGATTGCAAAGCCTTTGTGTCTTGGAGAGGAGTCTCATCGTCCCTCTTTAGGCAAGAAAGAGGCGTCCCTCAGGGTTGTGTTCTTTCCCCATTACTCTTTACAATTTTCATGAGTGACATTTATTATACTTTACCCAATGCGGTCAATTGTTTTATTTATGCGGATGGCATTTTTATCTTGGTGGAAGAATCAAATATAGAGAGGTTAAAAATTAGGTTAGGATTTTGGGTTTCCAGATTAGAGGGGTGGTGTAAATTATGGCACATGAATATTGCTTCACAGAAGAGCAAAATAATTAATCTTTCTTCTCGGCGTTCGCCATATGAATTCGAAGTCCTCTTTCAAGACTGTAATATTCCTTGGACTAATAATACCCGTTTCCTTGGCATTCAGTTAGCCGCAAATTTCTCATTCCGTTCATACATCGAGCAACTTAAAAACAAAGCTTTTAAGAAACTAAATATAATCAAGACCTCGGCGGCTCCAAAGTGGGGAACATCCATATTTAATTGACTAAAAATCTGCATTGCTTGCATCATTCAAGCGATCAAATTTAGTGCGCACTCGGTTGACATGACGAATAAAGCAGGGTTCGGAGCTCTGCAAAATATCCAGAGCAATATCCTTCGTTTCGCTCTTGGGCTTCCCAGATGGACGCCTCTTCCGATTATTTACAAAATTTCAAATGAGATTTCTATGAAATTGCGATTTGAGATGAAAAATACTGTATTTTTTGTCAGTCAGCTTTCTGACAGCGATTTCACGCATGTATCAAAATCTGTTACAGAGATCAATTCTGTTATTTCAAACCACTTCTATAATAAACTTCCTTGTGGAGCCACATTGGAGGCTTTCTCCCAGCTTGAAAATTTGTCACTTGACAAAATCGTATCCACAAGAGTCCCTGTCGATTGGGAAGAATATCCGAACTTCGATATTAAGACTCGCGAATTCGGATTCCAATGCAGAAGTTTTGATCCGAACACCATCAGACTGTCGTATGTTGAGTTCAAAGCATCGATCCCTTCGAATAATATTATTTTGGCCACAGATGCTTCCAAAAATGAACATTCAACAGCAATAGCGCCCATCAACTATTCCACGAACACAAGTATCAAGGGAACAATTAATAATATAAATTCATAGGAATGCTTCGCCTTGACCTTTGCTGTCCTTAACTTTATTAAAGAACCTAAGGACTTCGTAATTCTGACGGACAGCTTGTCAAACCTGATCGCCCTGCAGGGCCTTAATTTTCATTCACCGAGAGCTTCACTTCTCCTAGCTCAGATTATTGCTGATGCTCTAAAACTGTGTTATTCTTTGTTACTGGTATACATTCCCGCCCATGTGTTAATTGCTGAAAATGAAGGGGCAGACACTTCTGCCAAACAAGCGCTGACCTCCCCGAAAATTTGCGACTGGATTTCGCCTGAAGACATTAAATCGGTTTGTTACAAAGCATTCCGACTGAAGAAAAACAAAGAATCGGAAAATTCTAAATATAATGAAAACTACAAGTGGTTGAAAAATTTTAACTTAAAAACAATTAACTTATCTAGACGAAATGAAGTATGGATTTTTCGACTAATTTCTAAAACTCTTGCGGTCAATGCTATTCTTTATAAATGTGGTTTAATAAATTCTCCTAATTGTTCTCACTGTAAGGTTCCAGAGACCTGTGAGCATATCGTTCTTTCTTGTCCTTTGTATGAAGCAGCAAGAAACTCTTTACGTGCGAAGTTGGGAGGCATCCCGCTTTCGTGTGATTGGATTTGCGACTTTTCTTTTGAAGGGTCTCTTAAATTGAAATTTATTCTGGCTTTTTTGCCGGCTTCGGATAGATTCTAAATATCGTTTGTGGTACTCAGATTTTTTTCCCCTTTTATGTTTTGATAACAAGGTACCTATGTGGCATCAAATACCGTTTAAGCTACTTTTGTGGCATTCGTGAAATTTGATCTTTGTTAACCCGGCAAAAGCTAAGAACTTCGTTTCTGGAGCATACGCCTGAGAACATACCTTCATTCCTTCCTAAATACATACCTTCATTCATTCCTTTATTCTTATGTTAAAATGGGTTGGATCTTTCACTGATTAAGTAATTATTAATGAGGTGTAAGCATTTAACCACCGTACATAAAAATCTGGACTCAAAATTAATTAAACTTGAATTCAAAAAATAGTATAAATGCCCACTGTAAGGGAAAATGT
The DNA here is from genome assembly GCA_026543055.1 of Argiope trifasciata. Taxonomy (NCBI): domain Eukaryota; kingdom Metazoa; phylum Arthropoda; class Arachnida; order Araneae; family Araneidae; genus Argiope; species Argiope trifasciata. Next base: position 7,337 of record JAPMOQ010011673.1, read on the forward strand.
CCGTTGTACAAATAAACATTTTTTTTTCTAATGGAGCCCAATTATATTTTCTAATGGAATTCTAATTTTTTCTAATAGACGTTAACTATGTCGGACATTTCACAAACAACCAATATTATTTGAAACATGTGGAAAAACATTCACCGAAGCTCAAAATTTCATATATAATGTTTTACAGCATGCAGATTATTAATTTATTGATATTAAGACTTTGAAGTTTTTAATTTGCTCAGAGGAAAGGACATTAACCTCAAATTTGTATATATTGAATAAATTATGATTACAATTTCAATATACAATATAAAAGATATAGATACGATTTTTTAAATCTATGCAACTTCTGAATCAATTATTTCATTTTAATTTATAGAAATCATTAAACAGAAAGCAAGCAAAATAATTAATATTTACATCATAATTTTTATTTACCCATATCAAAAAATATAAATAAGATACATATGAATAATTATTTTAAAAATATGATCAAATAGTTTTTCCAATGTAATCAATCGCCTATTTAAAATAACTCAAACATAATTTATTATTCTAGAGATTTAGAAAGAATATAAACATAGCATGGCAAGTATGTCAAAGTAAATGATGAAATCAATTTCATTCAACAGGAACATTCTAGATACCAATTTTTTTTTATCACCAATGAAAGCATAAAGACGTGCAGTATGCTTTTAAAGCAGAACGTTTCTGAAATGCATTTTAAAGTGCTAAAGCTACATTTTTGGCGTAGGCGAAATTGTGAAGATTTAATTCCGCCAAGGATCGAACCTGCGATGTTTGGGTTTGAAGTCCAGTAACTTTTCCACTATACGAAAGTGGCCACCAATGTTTAGTGGCAGTTACTGGCTTATTAAGATGTCACCACACATTGAATGAATATCATAAAATAAAACAAAAGCATACAATCCATTAAATTTAATAAATACATAAATATATATACATGTAGAAATTAAATAGCATATAAAGAGGAGTTGGAGCAAACAATTTATGTTTTTACAGAATTTTTTTAAATTCAAAATTGATATATTAAAGAAATAGGGACAAAAAGTGAAGAAGCCATGTAACAATGAAATGGGAAATAAAAAAATATATAATAAATATTGATATGAAAATTGATTTTCAATGAAAATATCAGTATTTCTTAAAACAGAAATCACTGAAGTTCACAATGATATAACATGACATTATAGCAATTAATTTCAGTTTAAATATAAGAAACAAAAATGACAATTATCAGAAATTTTTTAGAAAACAATCACATAAATTGAGGCAAAAACTATCTTATTTTCTTTTGACTACCATGATGGCATAATGTTGCCATACTTGTCTTATTCAGAACGATAAAATAAATTGATGAGGATAACGACGTCGCTTAATCGACTCTATATGAGAAAGATATTTTTCATCAGCTCCAATCCTTTATTTTGTGCCTCCCTAGCATTGGCCGTATAAGAAGTTTGCCTTTTTTCGGTTGTCTCTAATCACTATGCAGGGCGCATATTTCAGGACAAGTGTCTAAATTTAGATAATTGCTCTTCCGATATTGTTCTTGAATTTTGAATGTAAAGATTTTGGGATACGGAGCGACAAAGGCTATAATCCCCTGGTTGCCACAAAGCAGCGATTAAAAGTTCTCCAAATTAACATTCTTGTATTCCGAAATGCCCAGAGGAAGCACCACCTGCTGGAGTGAAAAAAAAAAGGATGCGCGCACACATACACACAGAGAGTCCGTTTTTGCAACTTAAGAAATATCAAAGTACTTGAGAGATTGCAGAAAGATGAGCAGATTTTTTTTGTTGGCGAAAACATGGGATAAGAGAACATCGTAGTAAATATCAGGATCATCTATTTGTAGCTTGTTCCATAACACCGACTTTACGTTGAATATTTTTGACATTTTAGAAGGATATGAGAAATATCGTTTATCTCTCCACATTTGCTGCACAAAGGGTTATCTGTAAGATTGAATTTATGAAGAAGTCCTGGAGTGATGATGGTTTTGCTGATTATACGGGCAATGATTTTATCTTGTATTCTGTTCTCTGTCCATTTTGAGATGGATATAATGTCGGGAAATTCACCCAATAATGGTTGATATTTACTTTTTAGGTAGTTTTCGTATGCTCTTTGTCTAGAGATTTTTTTCATTGTAGAAAAAATATCTTCAGGAAAAATCCATTCTAGAAATGGTGTAGATGCCGAGACCTTCCTCGTCAGATAATCAGCCTCTTCGTTAAAAGAAATTCCGGAATGTCCAGGAACCCACAAAAGAACAATTTCTTGATTTAGTTTTTTCCTGATATAAATTTTTGAGGCGAGTCTTTGGATGACCTTAGGAGAGTGAAAAGTAACATTTTTAAGTGCTAACAGAACTGAATAGCTATCAGAAATAATAAGATTGTGCTTTTCTGGGATTGAAAGATCATCCACCGCTTGGCAGATTGCCAAGGCTTCGGCAGTGAATACTGAATTAAACGTAAGAATTCTGTAAAGAAATTTTTTAATGCTAGAAACACCTGCAATTGAGGTGGAATTTTCAGATTTCGAGCAATCTGTAGCAATAATAAAATGATTTTGAAAGTGATTCTGTAAACACTCGTTGAAAGCTGCAGTAATAATTGGGATTGGTAAACCTTTGTTCTGGAACCTGAATTCCTTAAAAAAATACTGCATAAATTTGGGTTATATTGTAGATGGAGTGGCATGGTAATTATATGATCCGGCACGCAATCAAGTTGTTGGAAAGTATTATTACGTAGAGAAATTTTGATGTTATGCAATGCATATTAGAGAATTAACACGTTAAATCATTTGGAATAACATCGACTCTACGAAACACAACTTTATTAACAGAAACCAAAGTAAATATTAATATTAAAAGCAATTTCCGATTGCCAACTCAGAAAAACATATAAGTAAAAATATTTCGATACATCATAGAAAGAGCGGAAATATAGTGAGTCATAGAGGATCATCTTTTTAAAATAACAATAATAAATCTTGCATTTCCGCTGATGTACGTGATACAAAAAATAATACTTCAGCGATCAGAATTTCGGCACCACAATTAATGATTTCTTTATCTTTGTCGCTCAAAAAACGATCCATCTCATTGTGATTATCAACCAAAGGTGAAAAGGACTGGTTGGACATTTGTTTTATAAAAAATTGTATTGCTAGATGTTTGATCTTGTCTGAAAGTATTTCTTGGCCAGCTAATTTTAATAAGATGATGTTGGGGGTCCAAATTGGTACTCCGAGAGCTACTCTGAGTGCCATTGTTTGTATAGTGTTACAAGATTTGAGTTATGTTTCGGAAAATTTATTAATTATGGGACAACTATACAAGAATATGCCAAGTATACTGTTGTTAGCGATTGTAATTAGGTGTTTCGTTCTTGCACCGTTTCTTTTGGAACCTAGTATTTTGAGACCGAAAATTTTTTTTAAGAGCCTTGGTTCTTAAATCTTGTAATATTCTGTTATTTTGTTTAATTCTTGAAAACTGGATTCCTAAATATTTAATCATAAAACAGAAGAAGTATGCATTGATAAAGAGAAAAAATGCTGATATTGCATGAGTATTTTATATTAATATGAGTATGCATAACTGCCTTTTTGCCAAATGACCACAAAGCGTAATTTAGCAAGTAAACTATTTCCCAAAACGAAATCAAATATTTATCTCAGCCAATAGTGAATAATTCTGACATTTTTTTCGCTAATGATAAAAACTGAAGGCTGCAAACTGTTGAAAATGAATATAGGTTGTGTTATTTGCCAAGCGTTAATATTTTGCCATTCAGTTACATTTTTCTTTAAATATTTGCAAATATCCCTGGCAACCCAATAGAAAGACAATCAAAACAAAAACTTAACTTTTGTTTTATTATTGCTGCTAGGCGGTAAGATAGATTACTTTTAGAAAATCATTTCCTCAATTTTAATTTTATATTGCGTACTCATTATAGATTCATTATAAGTCAAACGTGATACGAAGAGAAAATTAATATTTATTATGGAAGGTGAATTGTTAAATCATGTTACTAGTGATACTGATAATGTCAAAACTGCTGAATTAATTTTATCCCAATCCGAGTCTCAAAAGTCGTATGTGTGTTTTGTCTGTCTTAAAGAGTTTACTTGCAAAAGCTCTTTGCATAATCATACTGCCTCTCATGTCTTGGAGGGTCGTTTCAGATGCGAAGCTTGTGAGGAATCCTTTTCAACTATTACTGATCAAGCTGAACATTGCTGTCAACATGAGGAAATAACGTGTTTCACTTGTAACGAAACATTTTCAAGTTCATTAGAATTTGGTACGCATCAGCAACTTCACCTGTTATTGGTTTCTGATATTTATGTTTGCAACATTTGTGATAAACCGTTTCCCAATGAGGCAGAAATGCGAACTCATCATAGACAGCATTTCGGAAAAAATTTTCAGTGTAAAGAATGTAACAAATACTTCAGTTCAAAGAATAATCTGATAATTCATAGGCAAACTCATATTGGCACCAAATCATTTGAGTGTGAAATATGCAATGAAAAATTTCACCATAAGATTGATTTGCAAAGGCATTATCAGGTCCATATTAACATTAGACCTTTTGCTTGCAATTCTTGTAATAAAACTTTCAAAAGCCAAAAAAGTTTGACAGCGCATTTAATGAATCACGGTGGTGCATATGTTTGTTTGGTATGTGATCGACATTTTAGTAACGA
>JAPMOQ010011674.1:165-11991 GCA_026543055.1 Argiope trifasciata
CTTTTTTCAAATTTTTAATTATAATTTGAATTAATTAAAATTTAAGCGAAGTTTCGACGTTTTTCCGCTATAACTTCCGAAAATATTATCGCACAAACATGATTTTTAAATCAATTTAAAGATTAAAAAATTAGCCTTCTAATGGTATCAGTGTTTTAATGTATAACTTAAGCTTCTATTTTTAACGAATTTTTAAAGAAATATTTTAACCATGTTTTTTTGAGCACGTGACTGGATAAAATAAAAGAAAACAATGACGGAAGTTCAAATAAAAAAAGCTATCATCGTAAATCAAGTCTAAAGAAATGCAACTTTTAGCAAGTGACTGGATAAAATAAAAGAAACATAAAATGTGATTTTTTCTAAAAAAATAAATGCAAAGCAAAGGTTTCTATAATCGTTTGCAATATCTAAATGGTTAATTCAATAAATCTTCTTTATTTACGGTAACCCTGATTGAATTTAGACAGGATATGCATTGAAATCCCGACAATTATCTACTGATCCCTATAGAAGGATTGTAAAATATTCCTTAGTTTAATATTCCTTATATATGTGTAGAGATTTAATCAGCGGCCATTGCTGTTAAATATTTAGTTCCAATTTGTTGCAATAGATGTCGCCACGGGTATCACAAAATATCGCTGAAGTTAAATCCAAGACGCGTGACGTAAGAATTTGGGAAAAAGCGAACTGCGGATTCGCTCACCAGACGGGGACCAGAGAGGGTCGTATCGTTTCCGATCATGCATCTTGTAAAAACGTAACGTAGTTTCGCCATGAAACAATTGTTGACTACTCTTGGTGGCATCTATGGGTGATACTTTTTTTTCTCTGTTGTAAATAGTCCTGTTGTAATTGTAAATGTCTTTTTCTTTACTGTAAATAAATTTCTTTCAGATTCAAAAGCCCTTTTTCTTCATTCAGTGACCCTAGACACTGAACTGAATGTGGTTGGATGGGCATTCTGTCCCACCCAATTCCTACAAACTTGGGGGCACGGCCCCGGGATCTGAATTTGAAATTTAATTAATTTCTTTTCCGGGCTAAACTTTTTAGTTTTCTTTTCTTAAAAGCAGCTTAAGTTTACGAACCGAAACTAAAACTCAGTAACCGTTCTGATAGAATTTAATATGACCTTGAGACGACGCGCCAAAGTATTCCTAATATCAGTCGCTCCTAAGCGATGAGTCATAACAAATATTGAATGTATATTCTTTTTGAGCGATTGCGGAAAGAGGAAGAGGAAAGAAAAGAGCAATTGCGGAAAGAGGAACGTGAACACGAACTTGAAAAGCTGAAAATCCAGGCTCAAATAAATGTTGGTCATGAAAACTCCGCAGATATTTCAGTGACTAGTAAGACTTCGCAAGAGATGTTTCACCGATTCAACATGAAAGATGACATAAGTTTAAGTTTAACTTTATTTGAGCATCATGCCAAGTTAGCGTTATTACCGAAAACTCAATGGGTCCAGAAGCTACTAGGATTAATTCCCCTGGAAGTTGCTCATTTAATTGCTCGAGAACCTGAGGAAAAATCGAACGATTACGACCATGTGAAGAATCTGCTGTTACAGAGATTCAAGTTGTCCCCGGAGAAACTGCGACAATTATTTGTCTCACATCAAAAAGCTCCCGAGAAAACATGGCAAGATTTCTATCACGAATTGCAAACTTACTTTGATGGATGGGTAACAGGTCTGAAAATAGACACCTACGAAAAATTACGTGAACTTATCATTGCGGACCAGATGAAACGGAAGGCACCGCCAGAGTTTCAGAATCACTTTCTTGATGAGTGGGCATCCATAACTTCAGCTACTGATTTGGCAAAAAAATTCGAACGATATGACGATGTCAGGAGGACATTGAGACCAAAATCATCAGATCCATTCTTCAGAAGGGAAGAAGAAAATAGAGAAGCAAATAAATTTCTGAATCAACCACGAAAACCAGCGAATTTCCAAGATAGAAATAATAAGCTCGAGAAGAAACCTTTGCAGCAAAAAAGAAACGCATACGTCATAAAAAATAAACCATGGAGACCTGTGAAATGTTGTTACTGCCAGACACTAGGACATTATGGTGTAGATTGTCCTCGACGACCCAAAAATACGAAAAATAACAAGCCTTTTGCACCTATTGTACAAACTTGCTCTGAAATTTCACGAGAGAAAAGGAGAACAAGAAGAGTAGCTTTAAGAAAACAAACTATCGACGCATTAATCGACACTGGTAGTTCAGTAACACTCCTCCGTGAAGATATCAGCAAACAAATCATCAAGCCTTCAGAACTTTTAAGAGAAACAATTACATTATCTGGTTTTGGAAAGTCGCGTGAAAACAAAAGGATCATTTCAGCAAGATATCGAATTAGATGGACAAAAATATTCTCTGACATGGCATGTGGTACCTACTTCATAATTAGATTTTCAGGCAGTTATTGGATCTGACATTTTAGAACAAGCCTCACTTGACTTCACCAAAGAAGGCGTCAAATTTCGAAGAAGAGAAGATGCAGAAATATTTTCCATGCATGCGCAGCTATACGAGGCAAGACCACAAGACGAACTCGAAATAGAGCACATTTCTAATCCCGAAGTAAGAAAAGAATTACCGGAGCTAATTTCTAATTACAAGCCAGAAAAAACTGAAACTACAGATGTATCCATGAGAATAATTTTAAAAGACGACATTCCAGTCTACCAACCTGCAAGAAGACTCTCATTTCCTGAGAATCAAGCGGTGAATAAACAAATCGACGAATGGTTATAGCAAGGGATAATCAGAACCAGCTCATCAGAATACGTGAGTCCGATTGTATTAGTAAAGAAGAAAGATGGTACTACTAGGTTATGCATCGATTATCGAAAATTAAACAAAAAGCTCGTCAAAGACCGTTTCCCATTGCCGTTGATAGAAGATGTTTTGAATAAACTCCAAGAAGCTAAAGTATTCACTACCCTTGATTTAAAAAATGGATTTTTCCACGTCGACGTAAACGAAGACTGTAAACGGTTTACATCTTTTGTAGTTCCTGATGGACAATTCGAATTCAACAAAGTACCTTTCGGTCTAAGTACCAGTCCTAGCGTGTTTCAGAGATATGTATATAGTATTTTCCGAGAACTTATGCGTAAAGGCAATGTAATAATCTACATGGACGACTTAATAATTCCAGTTAAAGACGAATTTGAAGGGCTCGAAAAGTTAAAGCAAGTGTTCCAAGTAGCGTCCAAATATGGCTTAGAAATAAAATTTCAAAAATGTCAATTTTTGCAAAAGAGAGTAGAGTTTTTAGGTCACATCGTCTAAAACGGGACAATTCGTCCATCAACAGCAAAAACGTTAGCAGTGAAAAAATTTCCAGTACCGGCAACGGTCAAACAAGTCCAAAGTTTCTGGGCCTAATCGGTTATTTTCGTAAATTCATTCCACAATATTCTAAGATAGCGAAACCACTGAGTGACCTGACTAGAAAGGATACACCATTTGTGTTTAATCAACCGCAGTTTGAAGCATTCGAAAAGCTCAAGAAAATATTAACAGAAGGTCCAGTGTTAACTATATTTCGACAAGGAAGAAAAACAGAATTGTGACCGGTGGTTGGTGGGTCCTAATTAAGATAAGCCGTCTTGTGTAACATTAATTTATTATTAAAACATATAAAGTTACGTTACACACAAACACAAACAGAGAGTGGACAAAAAACATGTCAACACATAACGATAACAGAGGCTTAACTGACTGTCTCTCTAAGCACTCGCCAGAGGGTGGCGTGTAATGAGTGAATCATAGTATAGGTGGAAAAAAGAGAGTGCTACAGAATTACATGCGGACGCAAATCAACATGGGTACGGAGCCATTTTACTGCAAGAAGGTGAAGATAGAAAACTGCATCCTGTCCAATATATGTCTCAAAAAACCTCTCCAGCGGATGAAAAGTATAGCAGTTACGAATTAGAAGTCCTCGCCATTGTTACAGCACTTAAGAAATTTCGCACCTACCTTCTAGGTAATCACTTCAAGATTGTGACAGACTGCTCTGCTTTCCAAAAGACTAGGGATAAAAAAGACTTAGTCACTCGAATAGCCAGATGGGCACTCCTTTTAGAAGAATTTGACTACGAAATAATTCATCGACCTGGCAAAAGAATGCAACATGTAGATGCTCTAAGCAGAAATCCAGTAGCGATAATATCAAACGAAACTATTACAGCAAGACTGAAAAGAGCTCAGCAAGAAGATGAAAATATCCAAAATTTAAGATCGGCAATCAATGGGAGTTTTAGTCAAGAATTTTTTGAAAGAAACGAAATCTTGTATAAATATGAAAACGGTCGTGAATTAATAGTTGTTCCACGAGACATGCAAACCGAATTTATCAAATTAGCTCATGAAAAATGACACTTTTCAACAACGAAGACCGAAGAAATCATCAAACAGGAATTTTTTATTCCAAATTTAACCAAACGAGTACAAAATGTAATCTTTAATTGCGTATATTAGCGAATAAGAAAACTGGGAAGGAGGAAGGATTTTTAAACCCCATTCCTAAAGAGAATATACCCCTAAGTACCTATCATGTCGATTTTATAGGTCCTATGCCATCTACGAACAAAAAATATCAACATATCTTAACAGTTGTCGACGCATTTACTAAATTCACATAGCTATATCCTGTCAAATCTACTTCTACTGAGGACGCACTAGACAAACTAAGACTACAACAGAAAACTTTTGGCAATCCAAAGAGAATAATCACTGATAGAGGATCAGTATTTACCTCTACAGCCTTTAGTGACTATTGTAACGAAGAGAATATCCAACATCTACAAATTGCAACCGAAGTACCTCGAGGAAACGACCAAGTAGAAATAATACATCAAACACTTATACCTGTCTTGACCAAATTAACTATTGATGATCCTACAAAATGGTACAAGCATGTAGACAGACTACAGAGAATCCTCAACAGTATCTCAAATCGTAGTACCAAATGGACACCTTTTGAACTGTTAATTGGCACTCCTATGAGGAAAAAAGAAGACCTCCGAGTACGAGACTTACTGTTGGAAGAATTAATGGAAGAATTTCAAGAGCAGAGAGATCTACTTCTACAAGACGCAAAAGCAAACATTCAGAATATACAGGCCGAAAATAAGAAGAGCTACGACAGAAAGCGCAAGAAAGCCCCAGTATATCAGAAAGGGGATTTGGTAGTCATTCAACGAACTCAATTCGGAACTGGACTTAAGTTAAGACCTAGGTTTTTAGGACCATATAAAATTGTCAAAGTAAAACCGAGAGATCGGTATGATATTGAGAAAGCAGGCGACCATGAAGGTCCTCATATGACCACATCATCTGCTGATATGATGAAATTTTATTCACCAGGCTGAATAAAACGCAATCAACGCGATAGTTAATTAGCTATTTTATTGTGTTATATATTTCATTTTTATGTATATTTTAATATTCTAACAATTTTAATTCAATGAATATACACATTTTTTCATGCTATATATGTGTATTATATTTTCATTTTATAGGGAGCTTTTACATTTTTGCATTGATATTTTCAATGTTTTTCAAGTGATGTAATAAGCAAATTATTACTCCTAATATTATGTACCTTTTCTTAAGAATTGATATAGAGCGAATTTTAGATTTGTTGATTTTTGTAACAGTTTGGCCGAGTTTAATTTAATATCAGTCTTGAATGTCAGTATGTAAATAACGAGGAGGTCATCGTTCTATCAGGATTGGCCGAGCTGTAGAGATTTAATCAGCGGCCATTGCTGTTAAATATTTAGTTCCAATTTGTTGCAATAGATGTCGCCACGGGTATCACAAACTATCGCTGAAGTTAAATTCAAGACGCGTGACGTAAGAATTTGGGAAAAAGCGAGCTGCGCATTCGCTCGCCATACGGGGACCAGAGAGGGTCGCATCGTTTTCGATCACGCATCTTGTAAAAACGTAACGTAGTTTCGCCATGAAACAATTGTTGACTACTCTTGGTGACATCTATGGGTGATACTTTTTTTCTCTGTTGTAAATAGTCCTGTCGTAATTGTAAATATCTTTTTCTTTACTGTAAATAAATTTCTTTCATATTCAAAAGCTTCTTTTTCTTCATTCAGTGACCCTAGACACTGAACTGAATGTGGTTGGATGGGCATTCTGTCCCACCCAATTCCTACATATATGTTAAATATTCCTTACACTCAACCTTAGTTTTCGATAAAGCTTCAGATTTATCCGTGATCCTTTGGATCAGGAAAGTCAGTTATGATATTTCGACTCTCCAAATTATATCAGTACCAAATTTGGTAACATAGGCAAAATAATCTCTGCTTAAAAGATTTTTTTTTACAAAAAAAACTTTCTAAATAATTATTAATAGGTGATTATATCCTCATTGTAATAAATTTAAATATTCCGATTTCATATCCATGAATTTCAAACTTAATTTAGATTTAAACCGCAGTTTTATCTTTTGCTTTTTTCAATTGACATCTTGGCTGAAAATACAATTTCGAAAAAGTTCGATTTCTCAAGACACTAAAACTTGTATCGCTTCATCGGAGATGCATTTACACACGTCTTCTATTTAAACAAAAATTATCTTATTTCACCTCATTCATACAATTTCAGTGGCGTGAAATATCAAAAAACTTTTTAAAAATTTGAAGCAGTAATTTCGATATTCCATCTCGGGACCATCATATAACCTCTAGAAAAAAGTGTACACTCCAGTCTTGAAGATCTTATCTGGCTTATGAACTTACTACCGCATTACTCCCACTCCAGTGAGTTGGATGTGAGACAAATGATGTTATCGCACCAAGTTTTTTTTTCTTTTTTGACGCGCGATGAACGTTTTAATATCGCCAAGTGTGCGTTATGGCGGGCGACGAACGATTTTATCGCGCCAAGTGCTATGGAGGCTTTTGCTGCCAATAGAGGGTTGCATGTGCTAGTTCAAAACTAGGGTAACCAATGTGTATTCTTGGGATTCGAACGCGGAACTTTAAGAGTTCATAGCCGCGTAACATAACTTCTAGGCAAAAGTGTAAGCTCCAGTCGGGAAATTCTTGTTTGGTTTATGACCTTACCACCACATTATCAAACATAATATCCAAGATTAGTAGATTATGCAATCTGTATTCTGGATTATGTATCTGTATGTGATGAAGGATAACAAAAAGAAAAATAAATGTAACTGAATAGTACATATTAAAATAAAACATGAAAAGGACGCTATTTTATATCTGTCTCCTTAAACTGTATCAGAAAAAAAAATGAAATGTATCATAGTGATGCATGACTCTAAATTGAGAGACCGATTTAAACAAACAATGATTGAAAATTTCCTAAAAAATAATAATTAATTAATTAAATCAAATATAAACTTTTTTTTTCATCTCGCTGGAACTAAATATAGCAATAAATACATGTTTAGGAGAAGAAAAGAGCCAGGAGATTAAGAGGCACTTTTAATAGTTTAGTTTCAAAAATATAATTCATTTCACACATATAAAAATATTCCAAAAACAATCATTTCAATAATTATTTATTTATAATTATTAATTATTTATAAGATATCAAATTCCTACAAAGGGAAGATAACAAGTGCATTGTGAAAATGTTAGTACAGAAATCTATTATTTTGTACTTATTATGACAACATATTCATTTATTTATTAAAATATAAGTATTATTCAAAACATCTGTATAAGATATACATGAATTGATATACAATATTTTGATTAACTCAATATAAAATTCCATTATTTAAATATATATGAAATGATTTAAGCTCTGCATATACAAGATAAACTTTTCAATATTTCTAAAAAAGTCTTTTTTCGAAGGAGGAGATGGAGAGTAAATTATGAAAAATATAACTCTATCCAAAATAATTACATAAAAAAGCAAGCAAAGTAAGAAAATTACTATTTTTTAATAGACAGGTAAAGACTGACTGGAGGTAGACTCTCCAGACAGGTATTTTGAAATTTCCCAGACAGAAATGTTGCGAAATTTTTACGAAATATTGATTCGAGTCTGATATTTAATGCTGATGAGACATATAATGCATGCTAATTATGGTTTCTATACATAGTTTCAAAAATAAATGATTCAACGAATCAGTATCTTTTATGTTTAAATGTTGGGTTGAAATGTAGTACGGTGTGCCCCCGAGTTTATCGCCAATATGGTAACCCAACGGAACTTTCTTACAGTAACCCTAATTCTGTTTTGTTTACTACTTTTTACAATAGTTGAGTTGTTCAGGAACTACAACTGTTTTATAATAAATTTTATATTTAAAATATCGATTTCAGATTATTTACATTTTGCTTATTATTTTAATTTAAAATTTATTATACAAAGAAAGTTTAGAATAAAATTAATATTAATCAAAATAACATTTATTTCATTTTTAGTGTTAATATTTACCAAAAAAAATTTCGCTTTCACATTTTTGATTATCACTATGCGAATTCGCAAATCGTCTGCGTTTTCGTATGAAAAGAAGTCTGCCGTCGAATTATTCGCAGTTCTTGTAATTCTTTTGGTGCTCCAACGTTTTGTTCCCTCGAAATATTATTATGTCTGCAATCGTACAGGAGTGGATGTTTGGTAGTTGGGATGGTAGGCACTATTTCGAACCTCTGAATGGATGAAGGGTGATTGGAATATTTTTTTATGAGTTGATGAGGCTTGGAAAGAATGCTTTGAGTGTTATGAAGTGTTAAGTGTTTATGAAAAGATTAAATAAGGCAAGTAAGTACATTAAATATTAAAAATTCTGTATAATATTCGTTCCTGTAACATTTATTCTTACTTGTAATATTATGCACTATTCCTTAATCCACACCGTCCATCTGTTCAATTTGCTAGCGATGCTACTGCATTCCCGCTCCGTATGAAAGCGAAGCCCTAGGATGTTTTTTTAATGTTAAAATATACTGCCCGGTGCCTTCGGCATCTGTAGAAGGCACCGGGCAGTATTAAACAAATAATTATAATTAATTCAACATTCTAAATAAAAAGGCGGGAAATGGCAACCGTGACTGTTTCGCGGAACAGTTTGTTTATTTTGTCCGCCATCTTTGTTGGCGACTTGGCATCCTTGGCGCAGCAAGGGGCACACTATTCTACACTTTTATCTAAATGTTGTTATATATTAATAAATAAAACGTTCCTTAGAGTTTTAATTTAAAGTATGTCATACTTTACTTTTTTATTTTCTGCATCGAATTTGAAATTTTCTTTGAAATTTAAAAGCACGAGATAAAACAATTAAATGGAAATATATCTTTTCACTTTTTTAAAAAAAATTCACAAAAATAAAGCTTAATATTTTTTTATACCTGCAATAATACTCGTTTCAGCTCATATTTGCAGGAAATATCATATTATCGAATTTTTTTTAAAATAAATTTCGGATGGAATTTATATTAGTGCTTTTGGATTTAATGTCCGTAAGATGAAAACAATTATATAGAAGTCAGGAACTCATTCTATGAGCTTTATGTTTCTAGATCAATTGTCCTGATAAAATTCGTCAGTTGTTGCCAAGAAAGAGTTTCAGCACACATTATTATAAGTTTTTCTTTAAAATGTCGAGGTACACATTCTGATCCATTCTCCCTTCAATAAATTGCCGGGTTTTGAGACCAATAGCTGTAAAAGAACCCCTGGCCATTATTGATCCACCTATATACTTCCCAATTGCTTTTAAAAAATTTTGTTTGAAATTTCCCTTTAAATTTTCCACAAACTTAAGGCTTGCCGTCGGATCCAAAAATGTTGAATTGGCTCTCATTAGTAAATAAGACATTTTTCCTAACAGGAAAATCTTATTTTCACGTTCCTGACTAATTTAAGTCTTTATTTTGCAAATTAAGTCTTAGTATTATTTCACTTACTTATGAAAAACTTTTGTCTGGCTCTTCTTTACTTAAATCTGCTTTAAGAAACAATATTTTTTCTTAACTCCTTTTCAGCCGTAATAGATATGTTTAGTGTTCTGAAAAATGGATTTCCTTTTAGTTTTCTGATTAAATATCGATCATCTGCTTCTTTTAAAATCGTATTGTGAATTGTCTTAAACTTATTTTTCAACTTATTATTGATTTTGAAACATTTAATGATGTTATTAGCTATTAAAGGACTTCTGCGGACAATTTCTGATATTTTTGGTACATACTTTCCACCTTCAGCATGCTTAGAAACTAATCTTCTTAGCTCAATTTTCAATTGACTCTTTTGCCTTGATATTTTAATTTAAGCAATATTTAATTCCGCAATAAATACAAAAAAACTATTAAGAAATTCCCCTGAGCGATTATAACAGCCATAAAAGTGACCGCAATTTTAACCCAAGGTTGCAATTATTTGGTGTTTAATTTTTTGATGTCTACGTTTGGCTTTTGGACTCTTTTTTTCACAAATTTTAATTTTACGTTAGAATTTTTTATTTTAATTTATGAATTGGCATCATTTGTTTTTGTTTTCAGATATACATTAAATCCACTGTTAAAAAATTTCCAACTTTTTTTTTTATTTCTTTATTCCTTAAAATATTTTGAGCAGAGAATGTTTTGTTCCTAGGGTTCCCGAGTTCGGCTTGTAGTGATGCACATGTTCAACTATGAAACCCGAGAATTCTAGATTAAAAACCTTAATTTACTGAAGTCTTACGAAGTATCTAACGTAATTTAGTCTTTGGGGATAAATGTTCTCCCAATAGTGTAGAGCGAAGATTTGGAAAAGGAATGCTGATTCGGTTATAGTTCTCTTTATCATACAAGAATTTAATGTTAAGATATATGTTCTGAAAGAGTTGCATGTTCCTTAAAAATAAAAATTAAATAAATCGACCACAGTCCCCTTTTTTAGTGTATGTCCTTTGGAGTATGTATGTATACGTTTAACATAGTTTCCATACTACCATAGTAGTAACAATAAGAAACTATTTTTATTCTAATTTTATACTTTGTGAAGAATACTCAAAATTCGAAAACTTTAAATGCTTCATTGTATAAGAATTGAATAGAATTTATAATTTAAGTACAATAACCAATAATTTAAATTTCTATCACCTTTCATCCACACATTTTCGTGAAAATCTTATCCAAATCTTCTCAATATTCCGAAAATTTCATCCAGAGTGTCTTAGAAAATAAATCCATAAAGCCATTTTATACCGTAGTTGTAGGGGAAAATTCCAATCGACGAGATCCCTAATTCAGAGAATCTCGCCTTTCTGTACGTGATCAAAATGCAGGAGATCACTTCTGATCTTTTCCGTAACTGAATGTCACGTTTCCGTCAATGAAATAAAATGGAGCTCGAAAATTCTATCATCACTCCATAAAATGAATTCTATGCCGTCACGGAATCAAAATGGATTACCGATCGCTATGCTCGTGTCATTTAATTTATTCAGTAGAATGGCAACGGAAGTTAAAATTCGACCGAGAACTGAATTATGATGAAACAAAAGCGTTGAGATCTGGAAGAAAACATTGCGAATGAGAGAGAAGTATCTTAGGAGTTAGGAGAGAATTTATAGTGGCAGTTTTGCATCAATTTGTGAACTTTCGAGCTTAATTTATAAAAAGGATTTACCTTTGAAAATATTTAAAGCAAAGTGGCACAATAAAGCCAATTCATTTTTATATGATAAAACGGCAATTTACTACATCGCATTTACTGAAATTCAAATTTTCAATGCATTATGCATAGCATAATTGTTACTCAAAGTGGGAAAAAAGCTTTGATTTTTATTTCATTTTTCGGTTTT
>JAPMOQ010011675.1:0-20609 GCA_026543055.1 Argiope trifasciata
CACCATCCAAAAACTACTGCGAAGAATCAGCTGCACTTTTTCACACTGAAGCCTTGCTATATCAACTCTTAAAACATAAAATGATTTTGCGGTTTAAGTATGAAATTGGGTGCGAAAAATGCAATTAAATCCTTTGTCAGGAAAAAACGAAATTACTTTCCGAACAACCTAATATATGCCAATAAGGATCAGACATAGAGCCAATCAAGACTAGATGCTTCTCTCCATATAAAGATTATCATATCCAGCAATTTGGATCAAACCTTGTGAGCCCTTTAGGTTTAAAAAAAACCTTCATCATCACAGATGAATCAAGAAAATGTTTTGTTAGCAGATTGAATGAAATTGTAAATCAATATCATCAATGAATTCAATTTTTACGAGCGTTCTACTATATTTCTGCTTGCAAAAATGTTCATCTATTACTAATAAGATTTTAAATTTTAAAAAATTATGAAAAATATAGGCAAAAAGGAGCTTTATATAATATATAAGGTTTTTTGCCTAACATAGTGTTATAAAACACGCCAAAAAGTTTTTAACGGTTTTATCTTAGAACAGTAATCAGACTGACACTGCCTTAAAAGTTTGCAAAGTAGTGAGGTGGATTGTTTAGAAAAGAATCTCAATTACAATGGAAAAAGGAAAGCAACAAAGTTTTTAATTTTATAAAAACACATCTAACCGATCTAATCGATCTAACCGATCTAAAAACACATCTAATTAGGAACATAAAAAGAATTATACTATTAAGCAGTATTCTAAACTTTTAGTCAAGATTTAATATAAAAACCGAATAAAAACTCAAATTATTGAAATGCATTTTCAGTGGTTTGACTTGTAAAAAAGCAAAAAAAAAGGACCATTTCTTGTTTTTCATTAAAAATAAAAGTTTTCTCTGAAATTAATTTTTTATGTTGAGATTTTTATAACTGTAAAGAAAATGCGGTAAATTACAAGTTCGCCTCAAGTGTTAAAAGTATAGTGCTTTTTAAACATACAGCAAAGTAATATAGTGTATGACAACATTTCGCTATTAGCGTTTGGGTTGATATTTGCTCTGTCCATAGCTACTACCGACACAACTCGATGATGGGATTCATTTGGTATTTAATCTTCGA
The DNA here is from genome assembly GCA_026543055.1 of Argiope trifasciata. Classification (NCBI taxonomy): domain Eukaryota; kingdom Metazoa; phylum Arthropoda; class Arachnida; order Araneae; family Araneidae; genus Argiope; species Argiope trifasciata. Next base: position 1,122 of record JAPMOQ010011675.1, read on the forward strand.
AAAAGATTCCACACAGTTAGATTATGGGGGAACATAGAAACATATTCAATTCACTATTTTAATGTCACAATAACCCTTTATGTAATACTGTATTGCATAATGTTTGCAAATGAATTTTCCTGGTAAAAATGACCATTTATACAATCTCATTATTTTTTTAGCTTATTTATAAGTCGTTGAATCCCCGCTTGTATAAAGTACTATTACGAATTTGTAATATGACTTCCCTGCGTAGCACTTTTTCTGATAAGAAAAGTAGTTTTACAGAACGCTTTCAAAGGGACTAAAGGTATGACCCCCTCCTCGATTTTGATGACATATTTAATAATTATTTGGCAACTCAATGAGGAAATTGGTGACAATAGCGACAGGGATATTGTGACATTAAAGTCACAATATCAACGAGATTCTTGAATAATGAGTATTGTGACTTTAGTCACAATATTCATTAGTCAAGAATATCGTTGTATTTTATCATTGTGATTCCAATTTCAGTGTTTTTTCTAGAAGTTACTTTGCTTTGTCACGGAAACTATAAAAAACTTGGAGACCAAGTTGTAAGGAGATAGCAGCTAGTAACAGGGAATCGAGTTGAAAGAGAGTAACTGAGTTCTCTCTGAGGATTTTGTACTGTTGTGATTGTTTAACAGTATCCTGCTGTTTTTGTGTAGCTATGAACTGCCAGTGCTGATCTTGTGCATGCATTGGTTTGGTTTGTTGTGTTTCTTTTATATAAAATAAAATGACGTAATTATCCTTTACTGAATTTTTCATCGTGTATTCTCTAATGAAAGCTCAATGTGCATACAAATGATTGATTGGTTTTACGATCAATCAATTGATTGATTTTAAAAGTTAGGTAGCTCTTTTACCCTTTGAATTCGGATGCACATCTTTCTTTGCTTCTATATAATTTCCTATTCATGAAACTACGAGGAATCGATATCGTATATTGATTGTTCAAAACTTTTTTAATGCAACTGACTTTAATTAAAAATTCTATAGACATATCCTCTGCTAGATTTCAAAATATGGGTTTTAAAAACCTGTTCTGATGCATTGGAAAATGTATTAACTCAATGCTCTAGGGGCGATTGTAATTCAATGTCTTCGTGCTCATTTGTACAGCCAGACAGATGTCATGCCAAAAAAATGTCTTTCAAACTCGGAGAAAAATCTTCCAATGTCGATGCAAAGATCTCACAATACATTTAATCTAACTCAAAATAATGAAATTAAGAAATCTAGAGCTATTTATAGATAAATTAGCTTTTTTATAATTGCTCTCTCTTGATAGTTATATCAAGAGAGAGCAAGTATAAAAAAGCTAATTTTTTACACCATTGTTCGTTTCTGGTATGTAGAATAGTTGCTATATTTTAGGGAACTGATAACAAAATAAGACAGTTTTTCGTCCTTTTATATTGCATTTTCAAAATAATTAATGTTTTTATAAAAACTATCCGCTTCGGCGACCAACATGTACAGCCAAATGATTGGCCTTCTGAACGATTAATATGGAATAGTTAAGTCATAGCGTTATCCATCTTGCAAACGTTTAAAATTATTATTAAACAGTCAACGTTAAAAGTTATTTAAAGTCAAAGTTAAAACTTGTGAAACTTTCTGTTTGGCACCTATTTATTTATTTATTTTCTATCTTTCTTTCCTTGAATCAATGGTATGCCAACTCTCTTAAAAGCGTTTCTTGTAACATTTTACAGTTTCATTGATTAATAAAAAGTTGAATAAATCTCAGTTGTAAAAACATTCATTGAAGCTATCTGAAAAGTTCGTATACTGACTTGTTTACATTTCACTATTGCCATTCAATAATACTTAATAAGAGTTATTTCTGAGCCACGTGCGTTAGCATTTTATATAAAGAAAGGCTGAAGGTGACATAAAATTAGATCGCGTTTGTTTGGCATGTGTTAGAATTCAATGTCCTTGATCTTGAAGCTCGGAGCAGAAGAATGCAGCATTTCCCTGACTGATTTGAGAGGTTTGAAAAGAGGGAGTGGAGGTGGAGGGAGGTGGAGGTGCCTTCATTGTGATATTGAAACATAGTTTAGATAAATTTCCTCTTAAATGTTAAAAATTTGAAATAAAATGTAGAGTTTCATTACACGCTTTTGTATACTTTAAGATTCTCTTGAGATACGCGCATCTGCAAACAGTTCCTGGAGCATTGACTCACGGAAAACCTCAAAAATATGCTTCGTTCCTTCTGCAGCCATGATAAATAACATCACTTCGTTTTCACGTTTCACGTGGCTTTTTCCTGATCGTAATTTTTCGTGTGGCATGCATGTTTTGCTTATTGGCATGTATGTCCTGCAGGTGTCTCTCATTGAAATTTGAATGCAAACATGTCCTGTTTTGTAGGACATAACTGGAACACCATCAGACCTGAAGGTTGGAGAATCCTCCCATTCACAATGCCTGCAAACGTGTCATCCGTTCACGTGTGATTAAAAGGAAGACACCGGAGTGTTTTGTGGTACTGTGTGCGCGCCATTGTACAGCAGACGAACAGCAAATTTTCCTCTTCCATTATGAATCTCGTAGCGCGCTCTTCGCGTGCCAATTTCACAGATGATTACTCACAGCAGTCCCCTAGTACGGGAAAAGTTCTGGCGCAATTTTCATTCATCTTTCAACCAAACGCTTTTCAAATTCCTGTACAAAAAAATGCCCTACGATTCTTTGTTAAAGATGTCATTTTAAACGTGCCGGAACTTTGAGCAAAAAAAAAAATCACAAATTTCATGCCTTACTCGAAAATTATTGAATGAAAAACCCATGAGAATTGTAAATAAAAAAGATATTCAGGCTAATTTATTATTTGCCTGTAGTCTTGTAATTATTTTTTTATTTTCCCTGTTCAGATGTCAAATATCCTCAAAATAGAACTGTAAACGTGTTGCTTTATATAGAGAGAGTGAAGAATTCTTTGGAAGTTTTTTTTTAAAATTAAAGTTTCCATTGCACTTTCTTGGTAAAATTTAAATTTTAAGATTTGCTTTTTTTCTTTTCTGAAATCAGCAGTCCATTTTCAATAAATAAAATAAAGCTTTTTTTTATTTATTCTTTTTTTAAAAAAAAAAAAAGAAAATCAATCACTTCTCAGGTTATTAATCGTATATTGAACATTAAATCTGGTAATTAAATGTGTTGCTGGTTTTTTAACAACAATTCTAAAACAAAATATTGAATTGATCTTACCTTTTTTAAAATTGTATTGGTCCGTTTGAAACAAGACCTTATAATTCTTTTATCATATTTATTACTTTCTTTATTGTTATACTTTTATAATTGTTAATACAAGCAAAATCTCTACGAATTTCATGTTTGTAAATAACATGTTCATAAAACAAACAAAAAATCAAACATAGCGACTTATAAGTTACCATTTCCAATTAATATACACGGGAGAGAACGCTCAATTTTAATTATGAAATCACGTGTTATTGCACATACATTACATGCGTGTAAAAAATGACAGGGATAATTATCCACGCTGAGTTTCACAAAATTTAACTATATCATTTTCCTAAGTGGGAAAAAAATATATAATTGGCAGATTAATTTGACAGGAGGAGTATAAAAGAAGTTTCCATTTAATATTTGACATAAAGGAAATGAGATGAGGTCGAATCTTTCGTTACTAGGATACCCACCTAAAAAAGCGAACTGGCGCTTCGGTATATGATAGAAAAAATCTTGCTATGAAATAATTTTTCTTGTCGCCATAGAATAATTTTTGTCGGGGGGGGGAGTAAGAATTCCTAAGTATCATTTTACTCTTGTGAATTATTCAAATACAAGCACAAAAAGGATTTAAGGATTTAACTTTTGACTTAATGGTTGGACGACACGATAGAATGAATGAGAATAAGAAAATAAGATTCTTTAACAAAGAGTTATTCAAGTTCAAAGTGTTATAAATACACACACATAAAAATTAAAATAATTTTTCCTTGAACAACGTTAGGAGCATATGATAAACTTCACTTAATAAACACAATAGCTACTCTAAACATGCAAATATTGTGCTTATGCTCCATGTTATTAAATTTTATTCTATTGAAGATAAAAATTAGTATAAAAATCTTATGTTAAAGGGGAGTTTTAAAAGAAAAAGATAATATCATAAACTCCCACCGACACACAGATCTCACGATACTTAAGTTCGAAGCATATTCAAAAATAAAAATTAATAATATTTTTCTTCAGGAAAAGGACTATAAAAAATCTGTGACAAAATCCCATCTTTTCAATCATAAATCAAGTCGTTTCACACAAAAGAGTGTAAAAAGAATAAAAAATATCTCATTCCTAGCTAAATTTCTCTTGAATTATCTTTTAAATCTTTTGAAACTTAAAATTCTTCAAAATGTTACTGTTATGTACAATGTTTCGATGATATTCTCCAAGAAAGATGTGATAACTTGCTCTGCAAGATTTAAGCTTAAACAGATGCTCTTTTTTCTTAGAGAGTACCAAGTGCCGATCGCTGGCATTAACATTTCGTGCTGCAAGGATTAGAAGTCAAACAAAGCATTCGGTTGTCAACATCTCATTTCTTGTGCCCCGCTCGTTTCAAATGTCAATAGGTCGCAGACGAGAGCTATGTGGAACCTCGAGAGAAACAGGTGCATGTTCTTAATACCGGAGGATCTCTGTCGCCTGCGGTAGAAAAGAGGCATCTTTGGAAATATGCCATACGACGGCGTGCAAAATAGAAACACTTCTCGTAGTACGCGCGTCTCCTTTTATAAGACAGTGGTTGGAATCTGGTGGGGCAGATTCCACGCCCGATACGGATCACCTGCCGAACGGGGCCTTCTAAAGTAGGACGAATCACCCTTGGACTCTGGATCTGGAGAAAGATCTCAATTCTGCCAAAATTTAGGTTTCCATAGCCTTTGGGTGGATCGATGAGGTCTCAACCCAATTTAAATCAGAACTGCCCAGGACAATTCTTGGCAATACCGTCAAAACAATACTGGAACTGGGCCCAGCATGTGCTCAAGGCAAAATGCTAAATAAGAAGGAAAAAATGACTGAGATTTTCACAACTGGCAATGCCTAGATTTGGGCAGATCACGAACAATGATTTCTTTTTCTCTTTAATTTAATTTTTTTATATTTGCTCACATTATATTGCAATCATTGATAAGAAATCTCTTAAATGTTTACAGTGGCTCTGCTAGAGGTGAATATCATTGCATGTACCAGCGTTTGAAATCATGGTGATCTGCTATTGATTTGAATGGACATATGTGGTCAACCGTCGCACAGAGTTTGAAGGTTCCGCACAGGCCTATAGTATTGGGTAGTATTATGTCCTCCAGGCAAATATTCACTACAGAAAGCTTAGAAAACTACATTATCCAAAATTATCTACAAGCTTATGAAATTGTAACACCTCATGTTGACTAGTCCCGTGACAGTGAACCACTAGCTAATTCTAAAACTTTATTGTTACAATGGTAAATTGTTTAATTTAAGACAAAATTCGCATTGAAGCTTTGCTGCTTAATTTGCATCCTACCATCCTTTAAAACAGGTCATTGGCATTCAGCCAATCAGCAAGATCAACATCAGAAAGAGCAAACAATTTTGTTTCTTTTCTGTATCTAGCATGACAACAAATACAGTCATTGCTTTCATGTCAACTAAAGCAAGAAAAGATTTTTCATCAGCTTTATTTGATGAACTTTCTCGCTTATCAGGTAATCATATTGAGAAACTATTTCTTTTTACTTGTATTCCACATAATATTCCTGTTTTATGAAATGTTAATTTTTTCCCAATTTATCAATTGTTAAATTGCATCAGAGAATTCTAAAACTGTAATTCAAGTGTCAAATTTGAACATCAATAAACAGGCAAAACGGAGTCCAAAATACATACATTAAACCTGCATTCACAACGTAAATCACTGTGTGTTATCGATTAAAATCATTGCGTTTATGTGTTATTTTATTTACAAGCATACAAAAGTGCAGATTGATAGACGGTCAATCGTTCGACGGATTTTTTGGAAAATTTAATATTTTAATTGCTTAACCTGTACATCCAATTTTACATGCACAACTTATTGCGTTGTGTAGTTATCCAATTCATTTGCACTCGGTACAACCAGACAGATATATAATCTGCTAACGGATTTCATTTGAAATTTAATAAAAATCTACTGATTTGGTCTTAATTCCATGTATTAATTTTGAGCCGCCTAGTTAGAAAATTTTTTACCTATCGTTTTCACAAACAAACAGACATACTGACAGACAAATATAATTCCAAAAAGTTTTTTTTTTTCGGATAGTTCTGAAACATGGAGATTTGTCAACCTCTCAAGCATGAAGTTTTTGACTATTCAATACTCCGTATACAAGAAAGTAATAATTGTTAAGGAAGTAAAAAGATAGATATAAAAAATCTAATGAAGATTGTTTATTGAAGTAATAAAGAGATGCTAGAAACAACAGATACAGCGACTATTAAAATGCAAGCAATCTATTAGAACAGGCAATCTCAAGAATAAGCTTTTGGAATCTAATGGTCGTATCCTAATTTTAAAAAAAGTTTCATATCATTTAACAGTGTTCTTTGGTCTCACCTACTTGTGTGAAATTGCATTTTCAACAATGAATATAATTAAGACAACACCTGTCTCACAAACGACCTCTTAGAATCTAGTGGAAAATCAGCAATTAGTAATCAAAAACCGAGATTTTGGAGAAAAATATAAAGCTGATGTCTTTTGCTTACTACTAGAACTTTTTAATGAAAATAATTTATTTTAAATGCATTTTGAATTCTTTTGATATTAAAAGCATCATTTGATTTTATTACATTTGAGGCAATTATTATTATTTGTAGTTACTTAAGTGTTAAGTGCATATTCCTTATTTATTATTAAGTTGTAATAAATGTATTTGACCTATTCCACTGGGTAGACCTCAACATCTTGAAAAAAAATTAGAAGTACCCAGAAAACGTTTGCCTACCCCTGTATTAGAATATGAAACTTCTACTGGGTTTTGGCAAAATGCGCATCAAGGGAAGAGTTTCCCCAACAATGCTGAGGTAATAGAAAGCAAACCATTGCTCTTCGGCTTCTTAAAAACTCTCTGATTGGGTTGGACTTAGAAATTTGATCCTTGTCGGCCTCTTTAACTGACCCGAAATCATTCGCATCCAAGGTTCCGCATCGCGCAGGACTTCAAAAGCAGGAGAAGCAAAACTCAAATCAGGTCTACTGTTTCTTGACGAAAAACAATCCGTATTTCATTCATCAAGGCCCTCGCCTTCAATGAGGAGCTTTATTTACCATTTTTTTTTTCTTTTCATCTTGTTATTATGACGGCCAGAGAACGTTCTTTTTTTTAAGTGACCGATTGTTCCAGCAGCCGGCCAAAACAAAAGAAGGAAGACTTTGTTGACGGAAAAAATATTCATTCCTTCGTCAGCTTCTGTTTTGTTTCGTCTTTGGTATTAGTAGTAGGTTTTGTTGTGGTTTTCCTCGATGTACGAGTAGTGTCATCACGATCTCATCACGTGAAATCTCGGAATTCACGAGAAGAAAAAAATTTTGCGACGAGTCGTATCAAATCATCGAATAAATATCGATGCATATCGATTACGAGTTTCGCATAAGAATTTAGGGCGAATAAACATTGAAATATTGATTTTCTTTCAAAGGAAAATATTGTTTTATTCGACTTTAATATCAGTTTAACTTGCCGGTCTTTGAAATTACATAGACTATTATTCAGTTATAAATATTATTTAATAAAGGAGATAAACTAGCTTTGCAATTTGATATTGGAAGAATTTAGATGTCTCAGTTTAATTTGGAGAAAAAAATTACTATCTCTATCTTAATTAACTGCTCAAAACACTTTTTTTAAAAATTCAGTCAAGAATTAAAAAAAGGGATTAACATAAAAATGAAGGGTTTTTTCAATAAAAAATTAATTTCTAAGCTCAAAAATCTACTCTTTGTTAAGAGTAATGTAATTTTGTTCACAGACATCTGACAATTTTTATTTACAAATAAAAATTATTCCAAAATTTCAGATAGTTGGGAATTATTTGATACTTAATTTTTTTTCTTCGTTTAAAGATAAATTAGCATTATTTTAAAATACAACATTAATTTTAAAGAATGGGGATAAATTGTATAAGAAATCTTTTTTTAAATTTTATTTCATTGATTTTTTAAGTGATGCCATTTAAAAAAAGAAATTGATTCTTAGCATTGGAAACAGTGTTGTAAGCACATTTTTTCTCATCTTAGTTGTTCGAAAGGTGTGAGTTTTTCAGAAGAGATTGCTTATTAAATATTTTATTAGTATGGTATAATCTTTTCTAGAATATTTTTTACCATTAATTCTTTTAATTTATAATATTTTATTAGTAATGTAAAAATTCTTAATCATAATAGCTATTGCTCACGATTTTCATCATTTCCTAGTATATATTCAATATCTATATGCATTATTAGAAAGTGTCAATTTTTGTTTTATCTGTTTTTAAGTAAAATCTGTTTAAGGTTGTTTCTGATTCTTTTAGAATCCTGCCACGGTAATCTATCTTTAAAAATGAAGCAGTGACGTTTCTAACAGTATTCTCTCTGTTTTGATGAAACAAGTTAAATAAAATTGCTAAATACAAATGTTGATGTTTTTTCAAACCAAAATTTATTAAGAAAGAATTACGAAACTTTAAAGAAAAACAAAGAAAATTCTTCCATTCTTTGCACTCAAAAAAGTAATACCACTCATTATTCACTTGATACAAGGACTTGTTTATTGCTCCGTAAAATAGAAATATACAACTGCATTTAACCTAATTTCACTGCAAAATTATCATCTTACCACTCTAAAGAAATTTTTAACAATTGAAATGGAAAAAAAAAAAAAAAAAAAAAATGTCAAAATGATTCACTGTCTTGAATGATGCTTGAGAGAAGACCTAAGAGTGCAAGGAATAAAAATACACTTATATCGTATTAAATACTAGTGTTTGAACTTTTTTTGAAACTATGTTTTGCACATACGTGGTCACTAATTATTTATAACTAGATTTTTTACTTAAATTACCGGTGCAAATTTTTTCTGAAATTTTAAAAGGTCGAAATACTCGAAACAATCTAAATAATATGAAATTTTGAATTATCTGAAAAGTCTCACGATTAATTCAGAATTTAATCAGTAGCAAAAAAGCCTATATTAAAAAATATGACCTGGATTCAAATTTTCAGAATTGACTTCTGAATAGTTACGTCTCCTATCTTTAAATATATATAGATATCAAGAGAGAGTAATCTATCACCATCTATGTGGATCAATCAACCTAATGTAAAAATTGTAAAGATATGTTGAATATATTATTATTGCTACTTTATATTATGCTGTTTTTCATAAATAAATTATTTTTTAATTTATCATTTTCAGTTGTCTCACCATACATTCCTTTCGTTTTAATTGACTCAACCAAATTCAAGAAGGCCCGGAATAGGAATTTTAATAATCTGATAAATCTACTTTTGTTACATAACAACTATAGCAAAGGATTCGAACTTGATGGAAGCTGTATATAAAATTTTCAAATTGATATTGCTTACTTTTTTGGAACCAGCAAAAATAGTCTCAAAACTTTCTTGCATAGTCTCCAATAAAAGTATTTTTACAAATAATGCATTTCTCGACCTTGACGTACTACAGTTTCAAAGTATTAACCTTTGATGTGAATTTAGCATTTTTTCTAAATCAATTGTGTTTTACTTGGAGAATATTTTTTAGAGATTAAACCTTGGCATGCAGTATCATAGTACAGAAATTCGAATTTTTATTTTAAACGCATTTTTCCGGATCGACTAGAACAAAAACTTGACATAGAATAGTCACAAAATCACATTTCAAATTTGATATTTTTGTCATTACGTTTTTAATTACCATACTTGCACATTTACATTTTCTGAAAGTATAGTTAATCAACCTTTTGTCGGATTTGATTCAAAATGTGATAATATAAATATATCTGGGCTCTGAATTTTATCCATGCTTCTCTTCGATTTGTATTTATCGCATTAACTTACATTCCAACAGCTAGACAGACAGACTTCCACAAAGAAAGACATTTTCTTCTGATAGGGATCTATACATTTGTTGGTTAATGCCATATACTGAATTCCATTCGCATAGCTCAAAACTTTTTTGAGTTATCTTTATTATAGACAGATAAATGGACCAACGGACAAAAAAATAAACGTATTCCAAAAATGTATTTTTCGAATCCCAGGAGGTTAAAACGTGAAGATTCGTCAGAATCTCCCAGTTCGAATTTTTCGTCGATTGCAATACTACAGTGAATAGTGAGTCACCTCACTTAGTTATGAAGTATTTTCTAGAAAGAGATGAACTGGGCAAACATAGATATCGAAGTCTAACACTATCTACCGTATGTTTACAAACAATATTGCGACATCCACCATCTCGATCAGTGTGGGAGATCTAAGCCGTCCCTTGCAGCCCAGAGATTCCACAAAACCGAGATTTAGAAAAGTTCAGAGGTCTTTTTAAACCATCTACTATGAGTCACAACCGTTTATGAAAGCCACGGGTTGCTGACAGAAGCGATACTTTTCCACGAACGATTCGATGAGTAGAACGTAACTATTTGAGAAAAGTTCCCACCGGGTCATGCCCTGGGCCGATAACCTCACTAAGTTTGCATTCCATATTAAATGACACCATTTTGGTCGCTGTCTTTGAGAGGCTTAATCTAAGCATTTACTGCAAAGAATGTGGTTGATTTGCTTAGGAATTTAATGATATTTAGACTACGAGAATGGCAATAACTCTTCAACACACGCAAATGATCTGTATAGAGGGAAATATTTATCAATGGCTGAAACCGATGAAAAAAACATTTTTGTTTTGTTAACCAAACATTCAACCCCATATTTCAATAATGTTTTAAATTTTATCTTTAGATGAATGGTTAGTTTCGAAAACAGATATTTCTAAACATTGCTTATTTTTATTAAAACTGAAAGATCTACATCGTGTGATTCCGAAATTTATAATGGTAGAGGAAGATGATAAAAAAGCAGTAATAAAAAAGTTTAGAAAGGGTATATTACCCCCCTAGCTTCTTGAAATCCCTTTAATATTGTTTATTAATGACAATCGCAATTATATTCTTGATAATAATGTTTTTTTCTCAGTTCCCAGTGTAATTTTAAGAATTATTATGCTTTAGTTATCTTCATTTCTTAATAATAGTTACGCAAAGCCATCAGCATTAGACTTTATTTTCAGACAAAGAATAAACTGTCTGAATACAGGACAAAAATATGGGTAAATTTAATTTGGATCATTATTATCAAAACAAGATTAAACCCACTGGGAAACCTAAACGAAAAATTTCAGAAACGTTTGCAATTACCATCATGTAGTATCATCGGTCTCCAGAAAGTATTTAGATTGCATCATTATTGAACTTTAAGAATGAAAAAATGGGTACTGACAAGGATAAAAAATACAATTTCAATTTACTCGAAGAAAATATACCCAATATTTTAAACTGTGTTTAACTCCACATTATCATTAGCTAACGATTTGACTACAATCCAATACCATTCTTTGGTCGCGAGAGAGCATTGTTTGAACTGTTATTTCGAAATAACAACATAGCAACAAAAAATATAAATATACAGATGTATATACTTTACTCCGATAATTCACAATTCATGATTAAATTCTCAAAAATATTCAGTCGCTTCAAGCTTTTGCAATAGCTTAGCTATAGGCTGACAGGATGGTCAAATACAGAATCCAAGATCTTATGGGGTTCCAATTTCAAATGTTGAAATTTCATATAGATTACAATTGCATAGACATTGATACTGCTCTGTACTTCAGTACTGGAAAATGAATAGATGTATTAATAAAATCGATGCCGTAAAAAAATCAATTGGATTCTATCAATTCACCACCTTGGGCTCGAATACAATAGCCCAAATAAGTGCACATACTTTTGATGAAATTTCGGGTCTAAATAAATAATTATTTTAAAATGTAAAGAACTATTAATAGGCAAAAATATAAAACTTTATATCAAATGAAAATATGTCTAATATCTGAAAGATTTAGTGATAAGATTTACAAGAATTACACATTTCAGAATTATAAGATTTCCAAAGTTCAACTAACTTTATTAGAAAGAGTTAAAAAAGTTCGTAAAGATGAAGTATTTTTTTAATAATAAATAATGAATTTAATTTTCTAAAGACCTCATAAATCTTTTTCTAAATATTTACTACTAGCTGTTATCCGGCGCGTTGCTACCGCAGAAGAAATAATTTTGGAAATATTGTTTGAAATTTGAAATAGTTATCTTGTTTAGTTTGAAATGATAGAAAGAATAATATTTATTTTCGTATCGGAAATGAATACAATAATTGAAATTGAGTGATATATAAAGGAAAAACATAATATTAATTCTATTTTTTTAAACTTTATTATTCAAGATTTTAGTGTTGGCAATATTCTTTTATTTTTTCATCTTCAGCAGAAACAAATAAGTGCAAGTAATAATTATTCAAAGTTTCATAGCAGTCGGATGAGCGATACGGCAGCACATAAGATACATACAAATAAACATGCATTTTTATTAATATAGATTAACTTCACCTTTCTCTATTGATTGACTATTGATTTGATTGATATTCTTACATTATTTGCCGTAACACAATTGTGTAAATAGTTTCTATATTTGGACGTCTTCTGTGCAATTGTGTTTCAATCAAAGGATTTCGACAGATTGGGATCTTTTTTTCTCATCGTCCATTGACTGCGAGGAGTTTCATCAACAATGATGTCCAAGAACCTTTCAGACAAAACTTTATTTATTTTTTAAAAATTCCTGCGAGTCAGGTGGTCGATGCGCTTGACCGGTGAATGTACCAAAGACAAAACACCACACAATTAAGTGTCTGTGCCTCTTATAGGTCAACCGTATGGGCTTTGTCCTCTCTTCGCGGCCATCAGATAAGACTACGTCATTAGTGGTCACCTTGGACACTTTTCTGCGGCCTTTTGTTTGGGTCTGTTTTCAAATTGATGAATTGCCACGAACTTCATTGAAGCCGCTTCAGTTTTGATGAGGATGATTGCGTGTCTGCTGTGTGGCCAAAAGTCTGCCTTTTGATGATGTCCGTATGAGAAACATTTTGAAAATGTTTAGATTTTTTTTTCTAAATTTTTTAAACGATTCTAATTTTTATTAGATATATTTTATGCATAAAATTGCGTTTGTTCATATTTTTAGTTTCAAATACATTTATAGACTTTTAACAAAAAGTCCGAAATTTGGATGCTTTTTTTTTACTAAAATAAGTATTATGAAAATCAAACTTATTATCTGTCAATAATATATGTCCTTCATTATTTCCATTTTAATCAGCTGATGGCTGCAAAAATTAAATCTCAATAATTTTAGCAACACTAAAATCAAATTTTTGAAAATAAGGCTTTAATAATTAGGATAAACAGTCTAGAAAAGCCTGATAGTCAACTGTTTCACCTTTTGTTTCAACACAACCGCAGCCTCCAATTTTTAGTTTTAATAAGTTAAAGCTATATAAAAGCTTTTCATTTTTTAATTTTACTTCAAAAAGACCTAAAAAGTAGCAAAATGTAGTGAATAAAGATGTAGTTGCTACAGTTAAATCTAAACGGTGAAATTTATAGAAACAATGTTCCTAAATTTTTCGTATAATATGAAATTAACTCATATATTTTTTCTTAACCTTTTTCTTTTTCGGCGCGATCATCACCATATTAATTAAAATCGAAACGAAGGGATTTCTCAACATAATGCAGTGAATTTTGTGACTCACAAATATAGCGAAGAGAATCGAGTACCTATTTTGGAATTCTTATAAACATGTTACAGATTTACTGTTATGGGTGTAACGCGACATTAGTTATTGCGCTTTAGAATTATTGCTTCACGTTCACAAGAATATACATTCCGACAGACACTGACCCGTTGACGAAGAGGTAAAATCTTATAGAAATAAACAATTTTGAGGATTAAAATGTTATGCAGAATTTCTTTCATTTGGACAAGCAAACAGATTTTTCTTTGACAGATTTGATCCAAAATTTTCTAAAGATATTAGTACAGTTTAATATCAGTTTTGATGTAGTAGGAACAATAAAAAAAATTGCACACTAAATTTCGTCCGTTATTCCATTTTTGAATAAGCCTATTCGGAGAATAATTTGTACTTTTGGACTCAAAGATATCTAAAACAGACAGATCTATCAAAGTCACGAAGCTGAACTGTCTGATAATTGCAGTATTTTCTCTAGTATACTTTGATGCGAGAAAGTAAAATTTCATATAAGTTCTCAATACGTTAAAGGTCATGGGAGTAACTAATGACCAGCATTAAGATTGTTCGTGCCGCTATAGTGACCGGCGTAACCAAGATTACTAGAAACCTATAATTGGGGTAATGTTTTTTTAAGAATTAGAGCTAGATTACAAGAAACATATAATTAATGGGTTTTTTTTATCTTTCAATTATATCATCGTTACTGAAATGGTGTGAAGAAATTAAGGAGATATCGAATATAAAAACATAATTAGTGACTTCAATTCCACACTATGGAGGTTTAGTTGTGACCTTAATAAAATATATTCAATGCAAATTATTACACAAACTAAACTGTTTTTAATTGATATTTCACCAAAATATTCTGCTCATAATAAGAAACTCCTATTGACCAGATGGCCAAGCCATATGAAATTAGCATGGGATTTAACGTGTTAAAACGAACTCAATAATTGAGTCTATATTTTATTGTTTTGATTATTTAACGGATACTTTACCACCGTGCAGGCCTTTGACCAGATAAAGCTTTCATTAACTTCTAATAACCACCACAGAACATTTAAAAACAAAGACTTTACTGATAGAAATCATTAGACAGTTTTACTGTTTACTCAATCAAAAACAGATAGGGCCCATTGTGAAAAAAACATCGAAGGCTAATTGCACAAAAACATCCCCCCTATTGCCTAAATGTACCCATTCACATGTCCATCCTTGAAGGAAATAAAATGTCCACTAATAGATATTCAGTATCATTTACATCAACAAACGATTAAGGAAGGTGCTAGAAGAAGTTATAAACAACCAAAAGACGTGTGAAATTTACGTCAAACTCTTTTGTTGATTCACCGAATATCCTTCTGGAAGAAACTGCCAACAACAAGGTTCCACGCGAACTTTAAAAGGTAGATGCCACGACACAAAGATGGTTGGAAAACAGGCGTCAAAGAAAGGCGGAAAGAATGGAGACAAATAAGATCAAGAACAATCTTGCCTTTCAAAACAAACGGTAAGATAAAAGCAAAAAAATAATGAATAATTAATTACTGAGAATCGCCAACAAGTGTCAGTGGCACGTGCAACAAGTTGTGCAGCAGAAATCCCAGCTCGTTTCCCAGAAGAAGAAGGCAGAAAATAGACTCCGAGATGCCGTTTTAAAAGTGTCTCGGCAAGTCAGGAGGGAAAAAATAAACAGCCGCTCATGAGGAAAAAAGTTTGTTTGGATTAAAAGGTGCAATTAGCAGACACTGAGTAGTAAATGTCTGGGGTCAAATGCTTATTTGCAAAGAGTGAAACTCTTGAAACACGAAAGCAATTCTGATAAATCTTGTCAGTGGTGTATCCAAGGTGGGGTAATACTATATACTTTACCTCAGTCTTAGGGGGCATCATAGAAACAAGCCGTTGTAATGTTCATATCAGTACTTAAAATAAATCAAATAAATGAGTGGGTTGAAATCAAGTGGAGAGGCTGTTAAGAGGTTCAATATAAAGTTCGAATTAACGTGACAGTTACAGGTTATATTACATATAGACAATTTACGTACAAAATTTTTGAGTACTTTTAAAATATTTATACAAGAGCATGGATACAATACATGCCATCACTAGATCTTAGCTGTGTTATTGTACCACAAGGCATTAGAGGGCTCTGTGATGTCATCATAATTATGGTTTGTGCTACAAGGACGTCTTAAGAACCCTTAATTTGCTAAAGTATTAATAAGAACTAGATGGGAAAGTGACTATATTTTGTGTCTTATTTTTGTTACACCCCTGCCTATTAGAGACACAAAGGAAGAATCGAATAACAACGTATTAAATTTCCTATCACGAACACTCCATACAAAAATATTATATTTTGTGTTTATTCTAAAATAAAGTTTTACTAAACTTGCTTGGTACTTGTTTGCAAAATTAGCGGTGAACGATTTTTTTGTTGTTGTTCTTGCTCTACTCCAAAATTAAAATATTTTCAACCACGTTGCAACTCCAGAAACTTGAGAAAGTCGACATAAATCGGCCAAATCTGTTGTTTATTTAAGTATTTTGAAGAAGAAAAAAGTAGGAAACGATATATTATTCTTTCCTTCTCTTTGAGCAGGCAGTTTATTGCTCAGAAGGTCTTCAGTTATCCTGTATTATCCAGGGATGCTTAGCATATTCTTTCTGGATATTCAGATTCTGAATCATTTAAAAATAAAAGTGAAGAATGCTTAAATTACTACAGATGAATTTATTCATTCAAAAAGTAGACGAAACTTGTTCTTCTCTTTTATAGAAATAGTAATCATCTGGAAAAAAGTCTTAAAAATTAAAAAAAATATATTGATCAAGAGTTGAAAAAAAAATCATTAAAGAATCTATTTTCCAAATTTTAAATAACTAATAATGATATGAATATGAATATGAATGAACTAAAACTAAAAGTTTGATCTTTTTCATCTTTTTTCAGGCCTAAAATAGAAAAGTAGATAGTTTACTTCTTCAGACACAGTTGGGCCTGTTCTTATCTCAAACTTTGTGTCATCATATTAATCTTATGTCAACAGATATTGAGATATATGATACATGATCGACAGCAAAGAGTCATGGAAGGGATATGTAAGTATTATTTCTTAAATTTATAATTGCCATTTTTAACATTCATTTTGAATTCTCCAATTACCGTCCATGACACCCAATGAACCTATCCCTTCCTTATATTGTTACATTATTTTATTGAATAGTGTGTTCTTATTCGATAATGATCAAAGGTTATTCCTAGTTTGATTAGTCAAATGTTAAATGCAAAATAATATTAATTAGATCAGTTAACAGTGATAAAATACCTTTTGGCCAGTTGCTAGTTACAGCAGTCATGCCAGCTTGTAGGTAGAGCTAAAAATTCCTCTTATTCATCTCTACTATCAGAATGGGAAATGCCAAGGTTCAAATCCAATTTGATAATTACACAGTGAAATTACCCTGCGAAATATTACCAGGTATTTATTTGACAATGCACCTGGGCCTACTCGATTATATGTTAACAAATTGCATATATGATGCAAATCTATGCAAGCAGTAAATCAACATTCACAGAAGTCATTTATTAGAGTAAACTTGGACGATGACCATAAAAAGCAAGTAATAATTTTGTTAAAGCATTTTTCAGATATGATGCATCTCCTCTGGTTGTTCCAATCGCAAAATGGCAGACATTTGATGCTGAAGTGCCGTGTAAGGAAAGGGTCCCATCGGAATTCGCTTCGCAAGGGCTACCCTTTACAAATCCCGAATGTCAGACTTGTCTTCTGGAAGCAATCCAGAATTAGGTTAGGTGAGCATGGGGATATTTATAGGTCTAAAAATATGGCGTGTCATGAATGAAGGCGACTGCTTCGACAGCTTTTCGATTTTGGGATTTTCAAGTGAGTTCGATGACGCTCGTCTGAAGAGGTGTTACGTCCATGTTATGCAATGTCACTTCAAACAAGAAATGCGGAAAGGAGTTGGTTTGACGTAAAGAAAAAGGGAGGCGTGATGTCGTGAAAGTAAACTGATTCAAAGGCAAATTAGGCTTGACTTAGGTAAAAGGTATGCTTGCCATGCGCCTCTAAAATTATGAACTTGTCCCTTTAAAGTTTATAAGTGGGATAGTAAGATAATATTTAAGTTATTTATAAACTTCTAAAGGATACTATTCACATAATGGCAGTTTCATTTATCATGCAAGTTTTTCTAGAGACAAGAGTACCGAATTTCATCATCATCGCTGAAACAAAAGTCGTTGCTTAGCACATAATTCCTGCTGATCGTTTATAAGAACGTTGAATCCGTGTTATCCATATTTGGGTAACAATGAAAGTTTTCATCCAGTATAGAATTTGATTATGCCTATATTTACCTTATATCTCCTTGTTTTATTCCATTGTTCATGGAATAAAACAAGGTGTGATTCACACCTACTAATTAGATATTCTATTCTCTATTATAATCAAGAGAGGGTAAGTCGTATTACTGACCTCCGACCCGCCACTAAGGCATGCGGATTAACCTCGCAAGACTAAAGGACCGGACCGCCGCTATAGCAACACTGACGGGAACTATGATGGAGTCATAATAGTCATCAATGGCCCACGGTATAACCCTTCCGGTATGGAGTACGTCCCGTCATCGATGGGAGGTCATTGCCTTCACCTATTATTGTACCAATATGGTGGTTGGCGAGATCCAACCATTATACCGAAAGCTTCTCATCATCATTCCGACGTGCCCACCAGGGGGGATCAAGAGAGGGTAAAGATACAAGCAATTTTTTTTTAGATAATAGTCCAAATCACAAGCATAATTCCTGGCAACGAAAGTGCTAAATCCTGTTAAGGACTGTTAATCTTGTTAATTTAAGCACAAGGAATCTTCCTGACTGCTTAAACAACATTTTTTATTTAATACTAGCCGCCTTTGGCGACCCAGCTGGTTCGCCATGAATAATGGGTTCTAAAATTTTCAATTAAATCACATATTCATTAGCCTTGAAGTAACTCCGGGCATTGATTGGCCTGAAATTAATATTTTCTTTAAGATGATGGATTGTTTGTTCTAAAAGAACGCGTTTTCCTAATAATATTCTTTAATTTTATAAATCAGTCAGTTTTAATGATTGATTTAGAAGACTGATTGATGTAGCAACTTTTATTAAAAATATTAATAAAAATATTTTGTATAATATGGCTCACAGAGCAAAGTATGAAGAAATCTAAAACTCATTATTCATAAATGCATTGTTTGACTCAAACTACATAAAATGTAATTATTTACTTCATTTAGATCAAATTAATAGTATTAAACAATATATATGCCTATTAATAATATTTTACAAACTGGCCATTGGAAAGGAATTTGAATGCATATCCTGTATAAATAAAGATAATTTATTCAATTAATGATTTAAAAATTGCAAATGATCATAGAATCCTTTGCCTTGCATTTTTTAAAGAAAATATCACATTTTATATTTATTTTATTTTATCCAGTCACGTACTAAAAGTTGCATTTCTTCAGATTTAATTTGCAATGAT
>JAPMOQ010011677.1:0-12097 GCA_026543055.1 Argiope trifasciata
ATATATATATATAATTTAATTTCTTTCTTAGAAGAAAGCTTTTTAAGTCTAATTTTTTAAAACTAATGTAAGGCGTAGAGTGTATTGATAATTTGAAGCAATATCATTTAAGAAATGTTTTTATATTAGGTGTCTGGCAACTATACAAGATCAGCATTACAACAAAAAGAATAACTACAATTTAAAAACAATTTAAGATATTTATGTGAATTTTGGGCTGCCTTAAAAACAGTGAAATATTTATTATTATTTGCATTTTTAGTTTTCAAGTTATATGTATTAATAAAAAAGTTCACCGAAATGTATAGATAAATCCTATAATTACAAAAAATCATTCATATATTTTGAAAAAGTTCTTGAATATCAGATTCATTATTTAATTAATTAATTATTTGTAATTTTTTATTGCGCTGAAATTATAACATAGAAAGGAATACATCCTTTATTATATTGAAATACTTTAAATGATCTGCAGATAATTAGTTTTATTTAAAATATTAATTCTTTTCTAGGCAGAAATACTCTTGATATCCAGAAATAAATCAATATAATTTAGACACAAATTGCATAGACTGTATTTAAATATCATCAACAATTGTAAAATATCATGAAAATAGCGGGGAAATTTTCGGTCATTAAATCTTTATATGATTTTTTTTAAAATTAGTTCTTGTATAAATGTATTAAAGAACTCTCTAATAAATTACATTAAAGAAAAAATAAATAAGATTTAAATTTAACGAAAGTCTGCATCTATTTTAAGGAATTGAATTTCTATTAAATAATTGAAACATAAACAAACAAAAAATCAATTATCAAATTAAAACAAGTTATATAAAAAAATTTAATTCAGTACCTACTTCTTTTCTTATTTATGATCGGGTGTCGCGTCAGTAATCAGAACATGGCGACGAATTTGGTGATTTTTGGCAACCAAATAGAAATTGCGGCAAAGTTTTAATTAGTTAATATTTAAAAAAAAAACTGTTTTAATATCAAGTGTCATCCATTACAAGTTTTTAAAAATGTATTTGAACTCGAGTGGATGAATAAAAAGTATTTTATTAACGATTGAAAATTTGAACTATACAAATTAATATATATAGGGTGAGTATGAACTTGTGGTGATATCTTAATAAGACAGATAACATTTACGGGAGATGAGCATGCTTTTGTCCTGTGGTTATGTTATCGGCCTTATAATCAAAAGGTCCCAGGTTCTATTCTGAGCCAACATCGAACTCCCACAAACTAATAGTAGTAGTAGGAATTGAATGAAAAGGACAAGTAGCATTATTCTAAGAAACAGTCCATTCTGAATGGCGGAAAAAATATATACATGAATGGATATCATTACGAATCAAAATGAAAATTTCTTAAAAATAAGTTTTAAACTTTTAAAGTCAATGCATGTGACAGAGCATTCATTTGGTAAACGTCACTTTATATGTCATAAAATATCTCTAGTATTTTTTGCTGTGTTGGAGCGAAATGCTACAAGAAGTACAATAAAGAGAGTTAATTCCAAAATAGAAAATGAAAAGCAATTGACATGCTTTTTAAAAAAAAACATGAATTGTTGACAATTTTTCTCGCCACTTTGAAAAACCTGATAATTTTAAAATCGCTAAAAACTATTTATACAAAAATAAAAATTCTTACTTTAAGTAAGCAATGGACAATTTAAAATAAATATAGAATTCCTAGTGACTTATAAAATTTAAAATAAAAAAGAAATATAACTGAATTTCAACGGGAAAAAATTATTTGAGGCAAAATAAATAATTTTTTTAAATGAAAATTAGAGGAAAAAAGCAACAACCAAGGATTGGAAGTTAACTTTCCAGTAGTCTTTACCATTTGTAATGCTTATAATTTAAATGGACACCTTTAAAATGCATATTCAAAATAAAAATAAAATTTTTGAATGTGCATTCAATATTGAGAAGAACAGTTTAAGTATTGAAAAAAATATTTATATCCAGTACTGAGCAATAATCAATGTCCATTTGCAGCATTTTTTGTTAATTTGTATTATCTCAACATCCTTTTTTAATAGTGTTGTTGTTGTTGTTGTTTCTGATGGCCGAATTTAAGCCGAAATTTTACGTCTCTTGTTTTTCAGAAACGCCATCTAGGACCAAGAGTACGATTTAGCTAATCACGCATCACATCCGCTTACACAACTCCTTTTCACAGGAAGGCATATTCATACATCTCACAAACAGAGCGTATGAAAAACAACCATGGCCGAACCGGGACTCACAATCAGGACGCCCAGATCATGGGGAAGAAGAGCTACCCCTAGGTCAGGACGCCAGTATTTTTTACAATTGAATACATTACATAAAAAGCATGGAAAATAAAATTATGTACATACACGTGTTTTAAATTTATTTCTTACAAAAAATAATTACCATCCTAATTATGTCATTTTTCAATCATTAAAAAGCGTTTATAGATTTTTTTTTTTCTTCCTTTCTTTCTATTTTTCTTTCTTTTAGTGAGTTATTTAATATATGTCTGTTATCATTAAAGCATCCTTTTTTTTTCATTTGTAATTGATTAAAAATAGAATCTATTCACGTCATTATTCATTACCTATTTAGTGTTAGCGATACTATGGCTTCACACGCTAATGGATTCCGAAATTGCGACTGGAAGACTATTTGACTCGAATAATATAAGCTGGAATTGACTCGATCGCAAATGTTGTTCACAAAGAGCTCCTTTCTGCAATATAGCTGCCTATGCTTTTTAAAAAAAGCAGTAAAGATGGTGAATATTTTAAATTCTCGAGACTTTTTTTAATACAGAATTTAATTTGATTTATTAAGTTTTTTGACGGTTTTAAATACACGTGACAAAAATTCATTTTACTAAACAAATGCTTGTCTTTTAATTGTATTATAACATTAAATAATTTTTAATGCATACAGAAATATTCCCATCATTTTTTATTTATAAAAAACAGTTAGTGGTAAGAATGCCCGAAAAAAATTTCTCCATAAAGTCGATCAAATACGTTTGACAGCCTCAATATTGTTTTCCTCTTAAGTTCTCACAATTTTCTTTTTGCGAAATAAAAAAACAACAACAAAAACTTAAAACGTCTAGTAAAATTAAAAATATCGAACGTAAAATTAAAAATTAATGACACAAAGTAATTAAAAGATAATTTTTATATTTTATCTATTACAAAATGTATAATAAATATCAAAGATAATAAGCGGGTGTCACTTCTAAACCATTACTCAAGTTTGTAAGTGACTAATGTCTTTATATATCCA
Source organism: Argiope trifasciata (assembly GCA_026543055.1). Classification (NCBI taxonomy): domain Eukaryota; kingdom Metazoa; phylum Arthropoda; class Arachnida; order Araneae; family Araneidae; genus Argiope; species Argiope trifasciata. Next base: position 3,291 of record JAPMOQ010011677.1, read on the forward strand.
GCGTCTGTTATCAGCCAGCTCTAACAAGCTGTATAATCATAGACGGTGCTTCAAAAACGTGAGCTCGTTATGACTAAAAAGAAAAGCGATTTCCAGCAACAGACGCTTGCGGTGCCCTTTGTTGTTTTCTTCGCCTCTTTGCGGTTTTGCCTTCCGATACGATGCTGTAAGAAAGTCAAGCTCATTCATTGAAATGAACTGAAATATTAACAAGGGCTAACATGTTGACTTAGTAACTAAAGCGGAAATATTCTTAAGAGAATTTATTATTGCCTCTATGTATCTATATATATTATATATATATAAGATATCTATATATATTATATTCATTTATAATTATATATTTTCAGTCGTTTATAAAATGCTTTTTATTCATCCACTCAAAATCAAATACATTTTTTAAAATTTGTAGTGGAAGACTCTGGATGTTAATAGTTTTTTAAAAATATTTATTCATTAACTAAATTTAATTTTTAATACTTTAAATAGAATTTTAGCAGCTTTCAATGAAATTTGAAATCAACGGGCAGTTACTCAATCGGTAAAATGGAAGGAGTTCCGTATTTTTCGCGTGAAGCTGAAGAATGCGAGTTCAGTTCTTGTGTAAATCAGTAATTTTTATATATATATATTTACTAAAAAGTAAGTAAAATAAAAACTTTCTTTGTTAAAGTATGAAGTAATTTAATTTAAAAAGTGATATTACTTGCCAAAAAGTAATCAATCTAATTCGATTTTTTTTTTTTGTTTCTTGCCATCATTGATTTTGCTGCTTCTTTAAATGTAAATGTGTGAATTAAAAAAGTTATAACTAACGTACAAAATTTAATCTGACGGTTGAAAACATGGAAGACTTTTAAAAAATCAAATTTACGAACTAATGCTAATATGTTTGTTTTAAATTTTGAATAATCTAAAATCTAGGATCCTCTTTTAAATAAATGAATAAAAGTCAAAGTCATAAAGATTAAGAACCGCCACTAACTTTTGCAAATGTTTTGGAAATAATATTAAATACAAAAATGATAGGTAAAATAACACTACATTTCTTAAAACTATATATAAAAAAAACAAGTTTCAATTCTGTGGTCATCGTTTCCAAAGTAATTAAATACTTAAAAAAATTAATAAATTTATTCCCATCTCTAATTTTTAATCAAAAAATGATTCACGAACCAAAAATTAAGAGAAAATAGCCATTGGTTTCTGTCTGTTACTTTATATTTCTTATGTGTGAAATAATAATCAAGTCAAGCGGATCCAAAAACTTTTGGTGGCTAGAATTTTATAAAATTGATTTTAGCTTATATTATCAACTAGCCGCCTTTGTCGACCAGCTGGTTCGCCATGAGTAATGGGTTCTAAAATTTTCAATTAAATCACATATTCATTAGCCCTGAAGTAACTCCGGGCATTGATTGGCCTGAAATTAATATTTTCCTTAAGATGATGGACTGAAAGCTCTAAAAAAACACGTTTTCCTAATAATATTCTTTAATTTTATAAATCAGTCAGTTTTAATGATTGATTTAGAAGACTGTTTGATGTAGTAACTTTTATTTAAAATATTAATAAAAATATTTTGTAAAATATGGCTCACAGAGCAAAGTATGAAGAAATCTAAAACTCATTATTCATAAATGCATTGTTTGACTCAAACTACATAAAATGTAATTATTTACTTCATTTAGATCAAATTAATAGTGTTAAACAATATATATGCCTATTAATAATCTTTTACAAATTGGCCATTGGAAAGGAATTTGAATGCAGATCCTGTATAAATTCAATCCCGTATAAATAAAGATAATTTATTCAATTAATGATTTAAATATTGCAAACGATCATAGAATCCTTTGCCTTGCAATTTTTAAAGAAAATATCACATCTTATATTTACATTATTTTATCCAGTCACGTGCTAAAAGTTGCATTTCTTCAGATTTAATTTACGATGATAGTTTTTTAATTTTTTTAAAATTTGAACTTCCATCAAAATGATGGCAACACGGTGATAAAACTTTAATTTTTCCCTTTGACGTGCTCTTGCAGATTTTATAGAAACCTTAGCTTTGCATTTATTTTTTTAGAAACTATCACATTTTAAAATGAAAAAAATATATATGTTGAATTAATGATACAGATATTGCAAACGATTACATAAATATGCCATTAAGTCGGGAATCCAATGCATATCCTGTCTAAATTCGACCAGGTTTACCGTAAAGAAGATTTATTGAATTAATTGTTTAGATTTTGCAAACGATCATAGAATCTTTTGCTTTACATTTATTTTTTTAGAAAGTATAACATTTTATATTTCTTTTATTTTATCCAGTCACGTGTTAAAAGTTGCATTTCTTTAGACTTGATTTACGATGATAGTTTTTTTTTATTCGAACTTCCGGCATTCTTTTATTTTATCCAGTCCCGTGATAAAAACATAGTTAAAATATTTCTTTAAAAATTCGTTAAAAATAGAAGCTTACGTTATAAATTTAAAACACTGATACCGTTAGAAAGCTAATTTTTTAATCTTTAAAGTGATATAAAAATTATGTTTGTGCAATTATATTTTCGGAAGTTATAGCAGAAAAACGTCGAAATTTCGCTTAACTTTTAATTAACTCAAATTCTAATTAAAAATTCGAAACAAGGGCTCCGAGGTGCACATTCCCGACCTCCAAGGTATACATGTACCAAATTTGGTAGCTGTAGGTCCAACGGTCTGGCCTGTAGAGCGCCAACACACACGCACACACACACACACACATTGAGCTTTATTATAAGTATAGATTATAAAATATCCATCACTGGGTTTTATTCTCTCCTTTTATCAATTTACGATTTGAAATTCGATGAAACAAAAATAAGACCTATACACAACAAAAGAAAAATTTATTTTTCAATTAAGTGAATCGCATGAAAACGAAAAAAGATAGGAAACGGTACTATCATCTTTTCTTAACAAGTATTGAGATGATGGAGAGAAAGATGCAATATCAAATCTTTGTCATGAATAAAATTGTTTCATAGACACTAATGAGTAATTTTTGTTTATTAGCCGAGTTAAATAACACTAAGTAATATCACTGCAATGCCATTACTTTATTTACCTGTTATATCCGGAGGTCCAGAGCCTTGAGTTCAAGAACTCCATGGCACTCCCTCAACTCGGAGTTAAATAATAAAAAAAAGAGTGCCTTTTATTAGAAAACATGGTCAGATCCTCAAAAAGTACTTTTGGGTAATAGGGTTAAGATTTTAAAGTTTGTTTTAAGGTTTAAACTAGGGTTATTGAAAAGACTCATGAAAAAATCAGAATAGCTATTATTACAGGAAATCTTGAAGTGAATCACTCAACTGATAAATGTTCGTAATTGCTATAATTTTATAAATAAAACTGGTTCTGATTTTGATTTCAGTCGATCAGAAAAAAAGCGTACAAAATACATATTCGATTTTCTGGTATTTATGTATTAATTGCTTACCAGCTATTAACCACTCAAAAAAGTGAGAAAGATCTTATATTATTATTTTCCTTCTTTTAGCCAACAATCTTTGTATCAGCCATTCATCAGTATCAGCCATTTTTTCAGAATTCAACATCTTTTCAAATCGTCTTTCAAATTAAACATACAAGCATGTCCATAAAGAATAGTTTGTGAATACTTTTATTTTTTAAAAATACAACTTTTAGAAATTCTAGTACAATTTAAAAAAATTTTTTAGTATAGTTGTATCAATCTTGTCTAATTGCTTTTAATTAGAGCGGTTTTTCCAATAATTACAAAATAAATCATGATTCAGTATAGTTTTTAAAAAATTTCTTTATCAATATTCTTTTTAATATAAAAATATATATCCTCATAAAAATATGAAAATGAAGTACCAACTAATGATTTATAAGAATTTTAATCATGAAAAATTAGTAAATATTTAAACGAAGATAGTTTTCCGAATTTTCTTTTTACTTACAAACACTGGAGAATCTTGCAAAAAGAAGCTATATCATAATATTCTTGAAATCATTCGTTTTTGCTCGATCCCTTTGAGATGCATCGTTTAAAAATAACTAATCTAACATTCATTTTAATATCTCTTCTGATTTCCAAATCTTTTACTGAACTTTTGATTAACCTTTTAATAACCAAGTCTTCTGTTGCAGTCCTAAGTTTCTACATCATTTATTTATACGCATTGCAAGACCTGATTTTCAAAATTTTCAAGTGAACGCGCCTATCTAAAACCACGGAGCTGAGCGAAAACACAATATTTTGATACTTTTAGAACTTAAATACCAATTTTCTGAGTTAATTGATTAATTTTAACAAATTTTTTATTCTAACCATATGAAAACGATTATGGAAGAAAAATAATTCCAAGATTCTGTAAAATGAATTACCCAATGTATTTCAAATTAATATATAGAAAATATATAATTAAAACGTCCTCTTATTAGCGTACATAAATGTAGAAAATGGTTATTTTATCAAAAATAATCAAAATATAATCATAAAAGCAGAAGAAGCTGAAAACAGTACAATAAAAGGAAGTCATAATGGCTATTAGAAAAAAAAATCATCAGTCAATAAAAATTAAAAAAATTATTGCAAAGATATTTCAGTTTGCATGTAATAAATTGTTTATTTTTTCCAAGACTTCACTTATTTAATATAAAATATTGTTGATAAAAAAATCATTTACTTTTTCTTTTAAGTCAATAAATAGATTTATATCTTTTTACACATTTATTATCTTAAATGACTAATAAGATCATGAAAATTATACTTGAGCACAAAGCCCGAATATCCAAATTTTCACACCAACCAAAGTTAGCTTTTTCTGCTATTGATGGTAACTTTAACGATTTTAGAAACCCTGTTACAGATCTCTAGGATAAATCAACCTTCAAATCCGTGGTATTTTACAATGAATCGCGAAATGAAGAAAACAAATTTCGAACCTCTAGTTTGAAACATCGTAAAATGATAATGTTGCAGAAGATTCTATAGCAAATTTTTCGGAAAAATCGAACTTTAAATCCATGATCTTTTATAACGAAACCAGAAATTAAAAGAAAAAAAAAATTGTGACGGGAATTAGAATCTCCAGTTAGAAATATTGTAGCATAATAATGTTGAGGACTTTGCTCGTGATCATTATAATATATTTTTAAAATTATATTTTTATAAATTCCAGGCCACGGTGGTCTTGGCGCCCTGGCCTGGTCTCGTTTTCAGAACTGGAGAGCTCCAGATTCCAGATTCGATTTCACCGAAGAACCACCGTGTAAGCGCGCCTAGTGCATGCGTAATCAGAAGAGGCGTAATGCCTTCCCTCGGGTGTGGTGCAGAAGCTTTCAAAGGGGTCGTCCTCTTCATCTGACCATGTTTCAAAATTTCGTGGTCCGTCCCAAAATACCCCTAGTGTTGCTTTAAAATGGAATGCTAATATAAGTAAACTTTGATAAAATATCTTCTTAATTACAACAAGAATGACATTTTCATAACGTGCTAATTTGAAATATATATATATACATTTAACCTCTTAACTGCATTATTTTATTTAGTATCTTATAAAATAACACCTTCTATTTTGGGAATATTTTTTTTTTACTTTGATTCAAATGGAAATTCATTAAAGCTTGACTTATCTATGCATTAGGAGTAGTTTTAATATTGAATTATATCGTTATGAATGGTTCTTTTTTTGCTTACAACTATCAAGATTTGATAAATCGATGCATGTATACGGGTAAAACTTAATTAAGCGGTAAAATAATGTTGCAATGCACTATAAGATAATTATGAAATAATTATTAATAAATTTTATAAACATAATTAGTAAAACCAGAAAAAAGTAGATATAAAAATATTTTTAAGATTATTTTTAATATTTTGAAATATAGAATATTTTATTGGTCTTAGAATATTTAGAAATTTTAGAATATTTAAAATTGAGTATTTAAAAAAAAGAAGGAAAAAAAAAGGGGGGGGGGAAGACAGAAGAAAAAGAAAAACATTAACAAACAAGAAAATAAATAAATCCGAAAAATAAATATTTTGAATTTTAAAGGGCCAGTGGAAATAATTTTTATGATGTAATATACTCAAATTTATTGATTTTAATCAATTAGAAACATAATTGGGATTTTGAAAAAATCCTTTCTACTACCCAAGGAATATCCATGTGACAAATATGCCAATTCTAAGTCAAGCGATCTGTACTGTCAAACTTTTTGAACACATTTACCCTCCAGCATGCCGCATGAGCCCATTTATTTTACTTATATTATCCGGCCCATGTTAAAAGAGCACTCATGAGCAGTTGGCGCACTTTTTGGCGGACCCCCGGCGCCTTTCCTTCCGGCCGCTGGCTCCGTGATAGATGAGGCTGTCGTTCCGCGTTAGGCACGGCCTCCGCTCCGGGACCTGCCTCCCCTACACGTGTCGCCCGACAGTTATGATTAAAATTTTAATGGAATCTCCGCCAACAAATATTGTTTATGAAGTGTGAAATTAAGGCAATGAAACCACGACGCTCCGACGCCATGCGCCAGTAATTCGATTAAAGGCTCGCTGTCTGTCCGGGGAATGCGTTGCCTGCTGGTGGTCGGATTTTTTTTTTGCTCTCCATCTCTTTGTGCATAGATTAAGGGGTTTCTTAAAGATAGGATGATGGGAGGGTGTCGAAAAGCTCGATAGAGGAGCCGGGATTATCGAGATTGCGGAGATAGGGAAAATAATAATAAAAAAATAATGAAAATATTATGAGCTATTATTTTGAATATCTACAGGTTCGGGAAGAGTCGGAAAAAATCAGTTTTTTAATACACAGGTGTTGGAATAATTCATATGCATCGGAAGATTAACCGTTGTGTTTTTATGGTATTAATGTGCACGCCAACATTTTGAATTATATACATGAACATTTAACAGTTATTGTATAACTAGTCACTTTTGATGACTAGTTGGTTAGACAGGAATTACTGATTATTAAAATTTTAATTAACTATTTCGTGTTATAATCTCACTGATTTCTTCGGAAAAATATTTTTAATTTTTTTAATTTTTGAACAGTATTCAAAATTTAAACTAATTTAGATACCTTATAACATTTTATTCATTGTACTAGATCTAGTTTTTTGCCCATATCTCTATACATTCAATTATGACAAGGCTGCAATTTTTTTTAAAAGAGACACTTTAAAACATATTTTTATCATTGCTTGGTTCTAAAATTCACAATAACGCAAAAAATGTATAAATTTTATTAAAAATATACTTTATATTGAAACCTACTAAATTTCAAAAAATAAGTTGACTTTCATGTATTGATAATTAAAAATTACATACAGTTTTAGCAATACATTATTAGCAACAATGAAAACGATTACAGTTTCACTCTAGTTATGAAATATATTTTTGTGATTTATATATAAAATGTATTTAAATATAATTAGTAGCAACATTTAAATATATTTAAATATAATTTTCAAAATAAATTAAAATTAGGTAATATAATTACGCAGCAAAACAATTGGCATCACTGAATTGCTAATTTTTTCAATGTTAAAATCATGCAAAAACCCTATTTGTACCTGGATAATTTCAGAATATATCATGAAAGATTTTTATAGATTTTGCTTCATTTTTAATTAATTAAAAAATGTTAAAAAGTTTTTAGATTTTCAATTTTTTTATATTGATCTAGCCGGTAGAGAGTCGGCTACACCAGAATAACAAAGATACACATTCATCTTCATTATTAGTAGAGATGCAGAAAATAAGAATAAATTCCCGAAGAAACGAAACTTTGAAAAAGTGCATTATAAATACAGTAAAAAATAATAACGCTTTGATTAAACATAATTAATTGACCGAGAAATTAAATTCTAATATGCTTTATTATTATTATTTTGAAATTAGCCAAAAATCGTCTACAATCAATCGCTTAAATCAAATTTTATGTAAATTCCTCATAAGAATATTATTTAATGTAATTGCGAACCAAGAATAAAGAAAAAAAACTGTACACGGAAGGTCACGAACTATTTCTTGTCTAGAAGGATATTTTACCGATTTTATTCTAAATACACAAAATAATGTTTCACTGATCCCTCAGAAACTCTCTTCTAGACTAGCCATTTAGATCTAAGATCCCTTTTTTTCACATAAAATTGCATACCTTTAGTAAGGTAGCGAATGTTTTGATGGCATTAGTGGCTTTTTTAGTGAATCCGTTGCGTTATTAGGTATTTTTGAAGCCTTTTTACTGGCTGACTGACAGCAAAATTTGACGCAATACTAAGGCCGAACACAGCATATCGGCATTAGTAATCTCAACATACCGAATTTCATCCAATGAAGTAGTTGTTGCGTTTTCATGTATTCAAAAGTACGGATCAATAGACGGTCAACCGTCTAATAGATTTCTTTCGAAATTTGATAAATATCTATATTTTAAATGTTTACCAAATATTATCAATCTAGCTTTTTCCTTTTTGGAGTTATCGAGCTGAACACTCAGCCAGACAAGTATTGGGTTGTTCGGAAAGTCATTTCGTATTTTTGTGTCAAAATGAAAAGAAATTTTCGTTTAATGAATAAATTATTTATTAAATTATAAAATTGCCATTCTGGTCTAATACCTTTTGGTAGTGACATGATTACACGCTCATAAAAGTTTTGGTCTTTGCTGTAAAAAAAACTGATCGAGGTGGTTTTTGGCCTCCTCATTTGAAGGAAAAATTTTGCAAATCAGTTCTGGTACTGATGTACTGTTAACACATCTTCTCCACACATA
>JAPMOQ010011678.1:0-17839 GCA_026543055.1 Argiope trifasciata
AGATGACTTGGTGATAAAATTTCGACTTTTGCACTTGAGAATTTCTGGCTCAGATCAGATTACATCACATTAAATCCGACATCCACGTGGTGTGGATGAAGCCTATTGACTTAAGTGTCTTTCTTGTCTCATAATCAAAACTTAAAAATAAATGATGCGTTCAAAAATAGAAATCATGATGTCTGGAAATAGGGCATTAATATATTTAGGCTCATACAAAGATGGAACTTTAGGCTTTTTTTAGTTTATTTATATCAACGTCCCTTTTTAAAGCAATGCAATGACTATTTTGGAACTGACCTTGTGATTTTGAATCGCGATCAGATGATGAGAAAGGAACCAGAGCTGGCACCCCCCTCTCCAAACTTCCACACTATACCAACAGGAGGACGTTTGGTCTCGGTAGAACCAGACTCGCTCGCACGGCGGTTTTTCGGTAGAATCAGGCATCGAACCTGCAGCTCTCCTGCTTCGAAGCCGAGACCTTACCAACAGGCTACCATGGCCTCGTGGAATAGGGGGAGAGGTGAATTTATCAATGTATTTATTCGTTAGCGCATATTTATGAAGATTCGAAATGAGAAGGCATTTTTGAATGATTTATAGCCCAATTAAGTCTAATAATTCATTTTCCTTTCACTAAAAAATTATTATTCAGATCGTGCGAAAACGCTCCATTATTGCAATGTATATTTTTATCACCACAATATATCACCACATATATATTTTTATTAAAGATATGGGGAAAAAACTAATATATATTAAGTATTAACTAATAATAAAATTCTTGGATTTGTATGATTTTTGTTTACTTTTGAAATTTAAAATTCCTCTTAGCTCAGAAAATGATAGCTTTCCGCAAACCTTTACTCAATTCAATAATTTCACTAGAATAATCACATTTAGTTTTACACTCCCCAAGTTCTAATTAACTTCTTATTTATCAAAAAAAAAAAATTGGTCATTCCAAATATTTTATTTTCTGAATCATCTTGAGTACATACATTAGTCTTTATTGTATGATTAATTACAAAAACCGCAAGGTGAAGGCTGCAATATAGGTGAAAAAAGTCTTGCACTTTTAAGTCGAAGTTTCTTTGTAAAATGACGGACGTAAGAATAAAAGATTTTTTTTTTCTCTTCTTTGAACTAGGTAAGATTACATCAATTCCTATACAATATGACTAAACATGGTAAACCACAAATTGACTTCTTTCAATAAATGTACACTCCACAATAATTTTTTTTACTCATACCTTGCACATTCACATAAAATTCTCAATGCACACAACCACAAAAATCGTCCTTCCCCTTCAAGTACCCGCATTCCGGTAACTTCAATCGAAACACCCTACCATTTTTTTATACTGGAACATCTCATCCGTTCATTGGAGCGGATAAGAATACGATGAGGTAACGATGGTGAGGGGGGGAGCATCATTCTTATTGTGCGACGCAACTCTTACAACCTTTTTGTAAATAGAAAGTGAACTTGCAGAGGGCGCGTGCTTGTCACCTGGTCTTCCGCGAATTCTTTTTTTATTCAATTCTTTTTTGCTTCAAGATTAAATGCGCCGGAAGAATACAGTGTGGCAATTGTGTTTACGATTGGTTAATGTGTTGGCTTTTTTTATGTTAGAATGACTTGTAGATTCTACTTTTAGTATTGCTTCTCTACTGTGATGTAACGGAGGATTTGTTTGGTCATGTTTCTCTTACTATTTAGAAGCTACTTTAAAAAGTAGGAGTTTCAAAGGATGTATAATCACTATAACTTTCTTGTTCTTTTATTAATTTTTTTTTTTAAATAAAAAGTATGAAAAGCTTTGCTTAATATTTGAAATAACAAAATTTATGAGAAATTGGTACGAATCATAAAGTTTAATATTGTTTATGCCTATTCTTATAAGCTATTGCCTGATATCGCAATGTGTTTTTCAGTGTTTTGATTATCGGGTGATAATATCATGAAGATATCCTGTTATTTGACATTTTCTACTCGTAGCAGTCCGTTTTAGAATTGCGTCTCAATTTTTAAAATATGGAAACAAAGAAAGAACGAAAGTATGGGGGAAAAAATGAAAAAAAAATAGTTAACTTAGCTTTTCTCCTGTAAAATCATATCCAGACAAATAATGAAATATTATCAAAGCTATATGTATGATGGGTGCAAATTATTAAGTATTTTCTAGTAATTTCCTACAGCTAAAAATCCCTTATTTTAAGATGATAATATTTATAGGTTGGAACATAATATTTAAATTGTGATATTATAATTAAAAAAATATTTCAAAACTACCTTCAAGAACATTTTTGGATCTAGAACTACTGTAAGGTTACTCTTTTATTGCATAATTATTCCTTGGGTAATAGGTTTTCTCTCTAAGAAAAGGTTTCCAAAATTTTAACTATTTGTGTGTGTGTTTATTTGCTGGGAATCAATCAGAATTTTAATTTCTTTTCTTTTAATAGTTTTGGATTCTGTTTGTGTCAGCTTAAGAAATGAGAAAATTTTACTGATCTCGACTCCAAATCACATATTTCCATATAGTGAAAAATCATTTGAATTGATCTATTCTAAAATGCTTTACCAATGTTACCGAGACATTTTGTTTCTATCTAAACATTAACGAAGAAATTTAGAAATCTTGAGAAAATATTTTGGCAAAATCAAAGTAATTTTTTGCGAATAACAGATAATTTTTAACATAATGCACCAATATTAATTTGATATATCAAATAATATCTATAATTTTACTAAATTAAAAATAATTAATTAAGACATACAACAATTCTTTGTTTTAGTTACTGAGATTTTATGTTCTTTGAAACGATTTTGCATGCATTTATTTTCTGTGCACGTTAATTTATCAGTAACAGAAAATTTTTAGAATAAAATAAAAAGTCAACGGGAATGGTCTCTCCCGAATTTTCTCTTATATTCCAATGAAAATCACCCTTCTCCACCCAATATAAAACTGTAGGTTTTGGGTAAGGCTGCGAATACCTTGCACGGCATTGGCGAACAATGGTTCTAAAATGTAGAACTTCGCTTGAATTAGCATTTTTACGGAATCTATCATACGAAAATGTATTTTGAGACGGCTTTTTACACCTATCAGACGAGGCGGCTTTTTACATCTATCATGCGAATACTTCGGCTTTTTACATTTATCATACAAATACTTCGGCTTTTTGCATCTATCATACGAGACGGCATTTACATCTATCGTACGAATGCTTTTTAAAATTTTTTGGAGACAGCTTTTTACAAAGAAAGAAAGAAAAGGGGAAAAAAGAATGAAAAACAAAATATTTAACTTAGCTTCTCTCCTGTAAAATCATATCCAGATTGTATAAAACTGTTGTTGTAGTCATAAGATTACATATAGATGTGCCTTCTTTCCCATTTTTGGAACACCCCTCACATAAAAGTTATTTTTATTATATATTTTTACCTAACATATAGAAATTTCAAGCAAAAATTCCAATTTTTTAATCTTGGGCATAAATGGGTTAATTTAAGTCATCTCTTTAAGAGTTTCGCATGCATTTATGTGCATGAAAATGCAACAATTTTACTGTCAACCCTTTGACAGATATTATTTAAAATTTGTTAAGAATCCACATTTTAGGGCTAAATCTTGTACCAAAATTTACTTATCTTGTTGTTCATGTTTTTTAATTATCGAGTTCACATTCAATCCAAAAATCCAGACAAACAGATTTCCTCTAAATGGATTTCATTGAAAATAAGAAATCTACAATCTGGTCTATATACTAAAGTCCATGTGCCAGATTTCCTGTCTTGCTCAAAACATTTGGGAGTTATCTTGTTCACAGACAGACAGATAAATAGACATATAGCCAAAATTAAATTTTCTAACTCAGAAAGATCTGAAACCAGGTGAGTTACCAAAATCACGAGTTATAATTTTTCGAAGGTTACAACATAGTTTATAATATTTCATATACGAGAAAGTAAGAATAGACGAATAGAATCTAAATCATGTTACGATATTTCAGACTAGAGGTATGAATCTTCGTCAATCTTTAAAAAACAGTCTTAAATCATTACAAGTAGGGGGAAAAAGCTTCGTGAAGTTTACCACGAACTAATTTATTACAGAGAAATTTATGTTATTACTTCAGCAAAAAGTTCATTTTTCTTTGAATTAATCAATCAACTTTCCTTTCTTGGCACTAAAGCTAGTTTCTAGAATTCGATATATGATCATAACATTTGCATATTTGCTTTTTTATAAAAGCAAACTATTTATTTATATGTAGTATTAAGGGATTATGTTGAAATTTACTGGTTTATAAATGAGATTTTCTTTTCTTTTTAATGATAGAATTATATCTATTTCGAGTAGATTTTGCAAAAGAATTCTGATATCACTCTTCTGATTTGAATGGAGGTTGGGTATGTTTCTTTTCCCTTAAAAGACAAAAGCATTTCCTCGTGGGAAAAGTCAAGAAGGAAAATATAAGTCAGAGTAAGGTAAAATGGATAGCTTTGTTTTTTTACTGAAGTTAAATATATTCATTGATAAAGACAGAATGATCTATAAATAAAATTAATCACATTTGATGAAAACTTGTTCGTTGGGAATTTCCTGAAAGTGTATCTATTTATGCGGAAAGCATTTTTTTAAAAAAAATTTCACCTTGTTATTTGATTAGGTTAAGAATTTTAATTCTGGGGGATCAGTTTACTACAAATTATCATCCATACATTACATTACGAAATGGAAGTCGGAATGAAAATTTTACTTTTAAAGTTAATGTTCATAAAAAGAAATTCGCTATTTTAATCATAATATTGAAAGACTAAGTTGTTTGAAATTCTTCTGGATAGTAAAAAACATTATCATAAATTGCGTATGTATTAAAATTTTTATAATATAGTCATCTATTGTGTATAATAATCAATTGTGTATAATTTTAAATTATTAAAATTGGGAGGATTGTATTTTTTTCTTCAATTTTAATGAAAAATACACTAAAAGCTAGATATTATTGAAAAAATGATGCTTTGTTTTACGATAGAGTAAAAATCAATTTTATGAGATGATATCTGGAAAATATAGTTGAAAAATATCAAAAAATTAGTTGATTTTTAATTAATTAATATTTTTGTTAATTTTTGCATCATTTTGTAAAAGTTGAAAATAGCCTTAGATCTAATTAACGCTAAATTTCACCAAAATCGGACAAAAATTGGTTTAAATAAAAAGATATGCTAATAAATACTCATCTATCTAAAAAAGACGTATATATATATATGTGTGTGTGTGTGTGTGTGTGTATTTAAAATATATTACACATCAAGACAAATTTGATATGTAATTTAGATTATCTGGAAGTAAAATATCTCTCTCTATATATATTGGGTATTTTCGTAAATAAAAAACTGTGATTTTGAAAATGTACTTTAGTACTTAGTTAATCTACCGATTAAAATAATTACCAATCTATAGTACGCTTTTATATTATTTTTTATTAAACTTTATAAGCCACTTACATAATCACATGCAGATGAAAAATAGAAATGATGCTCTACTTTTTTCAAGACCTGTTTGGAATTGGTGACAGAGACATGCCTTCGCGACTTGAGGGGTGCCGTTTGGAGACAAGACTCGATTAAAGTTGTGATGCATAGACCACATTAGGTCTGTTTGAATCAAATGCCTTCTTGTTGATGTGGATGTTTAGATACGAGATTTAGATATTTCAGCAGTGAGAGGTTGTTGTAAGTTAACTCTTCTCAAATTTGAAAGCAATATGATAATTTTAAAATTTGAAATTAAATCTAGTGTTCCCGGAAGCTTTTTGAAATGCACTACTTTACAAAAATTGAGTTTTGTAGCAAAAAAGTGTAATATATTTGAAAATATACTGTCTCTTTTTAAATGACTAAGTTATATTACTTTCTCAAAAAGCCATCTTGAAATCGCAATTGTTTAAAAGTATAAGACTTAATTTGTTTAGATTTATCAAGTTTGGATCAGATGTAATTTGGATGGCAAAAATATTCACCAGAAAGCAGTATTTTTTAAAAGTTAATTATAATTTAATTAATTATTCTAGATTAATTGAGATAACTTCGAAAATGTTATTGCACAAAAAAATTTTTTTGCCACATTCCAAAATTTATAAAAATTATATTTTTAATGACATGAATTGTATAAAAAGTAGATATTTTACTGATTTTGGGCAAATTTTTGAAAATATTCTTTTTATAATTTTTAACAGTAGATCTTATCCATCACAGTTTAATTCAAACTTTCGTTTGTTTCATCAAAAATTTAATAGTGTGATTTTTCTTCGCTGTTGAAAAATATAGTGGGATTCCTCTTTTTACTATCTCCTCAATTAATATGAGAAATCCAAAGTTGGAAATTGCATTACAGCAAAGGACAGCGTGCAATTTAAAACAAGTTATCAGCAAAAAGATCTTAGTGAACACTTTAATGTTACGGGATTCAATTCTTTTAAAAAGATTTGTGTAATAAATAGTGCAAGTGCAAAATTATTAAAAAAAACCCTCTTTGATGTCTGTCACAATTCAGTGATTAGTATATTTTATTAAGGAAACATGGAAATTAAATTAAAAGAGGTTTGATTAAAATAAACATACTCAATTTTCCTTCCAAATTAATTCAAAAGGCGATTAATTTAGAGGAAAAGGTTAATATCACTGTATAAATCTCATTAAAAAATACAAACAAATGCTTTGTTATTATTTTTCATTCCCTTAAATGGTCCATGGATAAGGATTAATTTTTTTTTTCAAAACCATCTTGATGAAAAAGAAAAAATATCACTCGGTATCATAGATGCTCTTGAAATAAGTTGTATTTCTAATTTTATTTTGGGTATTAATAAAAAAGAGCTGGTACTCAGTTTATACTTTGACTACGAAGTGATTTTTCTGAAAAATAAAAAACTAAATATTTACAGCATTATGATAAATCCATTAAAACGTCCTTTGAACATTTTGAGGAAATGAATTGTTTCGTAAGTACTCGAATTGTCATCACCTGCTTTTTGATTTAGAGGAAGCAGGTTGAGATGGAAGCAGCGAGACCTTCAGGTGAGAAAACGGAAGAGTTAAAAAATATTTCCTTCCTGATTTTTTTTCAATCGTTTAAAATTCGAACTTGAATGAGTATAAGAATGGAATATAAACCGAATGGTTTAGTTATAAAACAATTTTAGGGTGCAGACAGTTTGTTTCAATTGTAGCTTGATTAACTAGGAAGAATTTTATAGATCATGAAGCTATTTAATAGTATTATATAGGTTTTACAAATCAAAAAAATGAATTAACTTTAATATTATAATAAATAGAAACTTTTCAGTAAAGAGTTGTGGATTTATTTTTCCTAAAAAAATACATTTTTCAAATTTCTGTACACATAAGCGAAAAAAAAAAAATCTTACTCGTATGGAATTTTATTTTATAAAATTCAGAAGCATTATGTATATGCGAACCTCATTTTTACATTTCCAGCCAGTAATACAGTTTTAAGAAACTATTCGCAATGAAAAATATATTGTATTTTTCAAAGTTTCAAATCGCATTCAATTTTTTTATATATTTTTATATTTAACTTAGTCAAACCTTGCTGAACAGGTAATTGAAAAATGAGAAATATATATATTGTTTAAAAAATACCCTTTTAATAGGCGAAATTTGCAAAAATCAGAGACGAGTAGATAGTGTGACGACACTTGCAGAATTAATTTTTATTTCAAGAATCAATTTGAGTCAGCGTTTGTTTGAAGAGAATCCTTATCTCTTCATGAAAAAATTTTAACTAGATAACGCTGTCGAACGCGACTTCAAGGGGTTTTAGAAAATCCCGTGAAGCGTTATTCGACGAGATTAAATTTATGGCCCAGATTATGAGGTTAGAAACCGGACATAACCACATTGATGAATCGGCGGAAGAAATTGTCAGAGCTATTAATGAGCTTGAGGAGCTGTGTTCTGTGCCAAAAATTTGCGGAAGGGGTTTGGGAAGGAGAGGGGCAGGAGGTACTAAAAGCATGGGAAAATATTGTATCGTACGTTGCGAAACCTAGTCTTAATGAAGCAGTAACTATGCCCGCTACAAATTCACTTATCGATAATGATATGTCACATTTTCCCTAAATTTTGTGACGTTATTCAAATGCTGTTAGATATTTTTTTATACAAAAAAGCATTCAGAATAAAAAATAAATTATGCAATTTTGAATTTGAAAGATATTTTAATGGAACGTATTGTCCTATATAACATTGATTTCTTTGGAAAAAAAAGTTATGTTTAACAAGTGCTGTCGCATAACGAGTAAGATTAATTTTGGGAAATTTATTAAATGAATGATGGGAGAAAAATGATAATATTACGAATTAATTCTTGGAATTACGGGAATTGATTATGTTCTTTTACTGAGGCTGTCTCCCTGTAAATTAAAATTAAAATGTCCTTGTAATTATTGAATCTATTTTCACATATGCTGATTATGGAAATATTAAGCCAGCTACAATCCATCCAATAAGACTACGCATGCGCAGAAACTGTACAGAATCAATTATTTGTCCGTCAAGACAAGAACTTGCTATTGTTCATTCGTTCAGCTGGTGCGCAATCTTTTCTCTGCGCATGCATTGTCTTACTGGAATCTTATAACTGATTGAGTGTAAACCCGCCTTAAATGTTTTTACTCTCCATGAGAATAAATTCTACTATCCTAATCAACATCAACTGAAAAGAATATATAAAGCTTGGATATTGTCAACAAAAAGCATATATATTTATAATTTCATTTTTTATTTGTTTATATAAGAATGTTTACATTTTCGCTGCAAACCATTCAATATTTAACTATGGTTTCAATAATTAACCGATAAATGAAAATCATAAAAATATTATATCAATTTTTGGAAGATGCTTATTTTGAATGATGTCCGTAATTCAAGTAACAGATATGAATTATCTTTTGCATTAATAAAAGTACACACAATTTGATCTTGAATCTGTGTTTTTTTTGCAGCAGTGAAACACGATTAAGAACTGTAGCTGAATATGCTTAATATTGCCCAATTGAGGAACTGTTTTTCATCTTCATGTATTTTACAAAGAAAATTAAGGCATTTTGCAAGATATGTGAGGTAATTTTTTTAATAAAAAAAAGATTTTTATATTAGGCAATGACTGATCTTTGATACAAATTCAAAAGGTATTGGTTGTTTTAAATAGCCATTTACTCTATCTTTCCAGAAAAGCAATAAAGTTAAAAAAATTAAGAATCATTTTGTACTTGCGATGAACATAGGCTTGAGTTAACAAGGTAGAAAAATAAAACATTCTGCAAAAGGTTTTAAAAAAAATTATTATCTCTCTCCTAAATGCAAATAATTATTTTCAGTCCTACATTAACAAACCACTAAAACATTAATGACCTCATACCGGCCATTCCATTGCGACATTTCATGCAGCTTTGTTCATAACGTAGTAGAGGCACATTACCATAGAAAGGAAATTAATGACAAACATAACATAGTAGCTTTCCTGGAAATGCTAGAGTTAGAAAAAAAGGGATTATTCCATCCTTTAGTAGAAAAGACGGATTGTAGAACGACGTAACCGGATATCCGACAACTTATTCTTTGTTACAATGAATGGATTGCACCGGAGAACGTATTTTAATCTAAAAAAGCTCGTTTTTGTCTGACTTTCGTCATAAAACTGGTATAAAGAATTCAGTTAAAATAAGTGTTGCCACTCCTTTGATGCTGTACAGAAAAAGTTGTAAGTTGTATTTTTTTTTTTTCCTTCGAAGGTAAAAAAATTTGAGAATTGTATTATTTTGATTTCAGTATATTTAATTACTTTAATAAAAATTCTTCTCTTCTTATTAAAGTAAATTCTTAATTCTTATTTAAAAAATTAAATTTGTGATAGATATTTTATTATTTGTGTGTTTTTATTAAATCGCTTTCTGGTCTGTTCGTCTGTTCGGCGCAAAATTTGCTAAAGAATTTTAAACTAATTTCTTGATGAGCAAGTGACTTGAAACTTTCAATATAGTTCAGAATGACAATGTAATATTTAATTTTCTAGTCTATCTGTTTGTTTGTCTGTTCTGTATAAATTTTGCAATCGATTAACTTAATAACTTACATTATCGACAGATGGCACTGTGCCAAATCATTAGATTATCAGGAAATTCGTTTAAAATTTATCATAATTTCATATACATGAAATTGAAAAGCAGAAAATAATCATTTAAATAGAAAAACTAATGTATCCCATGTTTAAAATGGACTAAAAAGTATTTAATAATCTCTCCTAGGCCATGAATTTTTAGGACAATATGCATGGCGATAAGAGAAAAATATTTTATACTTTTTAACTCTTAACAGATGTGATATATTAAAAAATTAATAATTTATGTGTTAATAATATTAATATTTTTATTTCCAACAGTATGGCCATTTGATTTCTACATAAAATTTTATGGAGATAGATAATACTTGTATTATTTTTGAAAAGTGTCCCAAACCACTCTTTTCATAGCTAGAATTTTCTGTAATAATTTTATACAGTGATACATATTTTCTGTGTGAATGGAAATTTCAGAAGGCAGTCTGATTCAAGAAACTGTGGCTGGAATTCTACTTTTGATTTAAAGCCGAGCTCGAATTAGAAAATGCGATTTCCGTTTCTTTGCATACTGAACCATATTTCGTTGTCATATTACTGAATGTTAGGAAAAAAAATGAATAAAATTCGAAATCTTCCATTATATATCTATAATAACCTTCCGTTAGCATCAGAAAAAAAGTGTAAAATTAAAGAACATGATACAAAGCTTTGGTCAGCTTGTTCCAAACAATTACAAACTTGCCAATTGTAAACTGAAGAATACGGTAAGTTCACGAATTTGGCAATTTAACGTCATTAAAAACTTACTGCTTTGCGATACCGTATTCATTTGATATATATTTTTTAAATATATATTTAGTTTTTCAAATATTATTTTAGAATTATTTGTAAAACAGTTTTGCTTGTTATTTAGGTCTGTATACATATCTCGCTTTCTATGTCTACATCTTATCTAGATCAGAAGTTTGAAAACCATTAGCTGGCGTGATAAACCATAATCCAATCTCTAATCACGGTGAAATTTTAATTACTAGAGGTTCATAAGTCCCAAGAATTGATTCTGGAATTAAAGTCTGGATTAAAATGGAAAATTTTAGAGAAAAAATGTTTATGAATGAATAAATAAATAAAATATTTTCCAAGATCATTCATTAAGGTTTAAGAATATGTGCAATTTCTTCCCTAGTCTTGCCAACTAATCTAACACTCGCCAAAAGCGCATCAGAATATGTGTCAAGAAATTGCTATGAAAAAATTTAATTTTGCGAATGTATTTTAAGTTGAGCCGATTGTTTGATCAAATAATCTGTGACGTGAATGAAACTACCACATGCGTTTGTTTCAAATTCACTTTGAGTAAAAGATTTCCAAGAACTCAACGCAAAATGTTGTAATAAAAGTATTTTTTTCTTATTGAATTGATTTCTATGGTAACAGAATATTAAACAATGTTAAGAGAAACAAAAAGAATGCACGTTCTCATAGGATTGGTTTTTTAATAGTCAAAATTATTCTCTTTTTTTGGTCCACTTGTTTAGAGTTGTTCTACTAAGTCGAACCATTTTATTTCGGTAAGTGAGTGAGCATTTTTTAGTGTAATAGTTATTTTATATTTTTATTATGGGTATTTTCCTACTCCATTCTACTACAAAATAAGATAATTATAGATGAATAAAAATAGGCTTACAATACAAGATTCATGCGAATAATACAATTACAAGGTTTATATGAAAATCAAATAATCTAAGTTACATATTTCAGTTAATGGGGTTTATTATGCTCTTCCACTTTCTTGTATGCATATATTTCTTTTAAGTTTGTGAAAAGAGAAAAATTGTAATTAATCAAAAATTCGAGATTTGATTGATTTTCACGGTTTAGAAAACCCTGCATGAAAAAAAGTTAAGAAAAAAGAAAGAAATTTTGGAATAAAGCATGTCTAATCAATGGTCTGCTGTGAGCAGATAACTCAAAGTGCAAGAGCTGAGCGAATGAAATGTGATATAATGTTTGTGCACCAAAGTTGTGGTTTTTTGACAAAACATGTATTGACAGGAAATCTGTCTTTCTGTTTATACATATATTATGTGAAATCAAAACCTCAAAAAAGACAACGACCTAAATGAATCAGAAGGAGGTTGAAATCCATCACCAAACTATTAGTCCATCGATGTCTCTATTGTGTTGTTGTAACTCGGTAGCACAGTAAACTAGATGAATGAAACTTGGTGTTTTATTTTAATAGCGAAATTATACATTGTATAAATACTAGATTTATTTGGTGAGAAGAAACAGCTCGGAAATGAATACCCGATTCTCTTTACAGCAATACAGAGATAAATACAGGCAATCGTATCATATAAATTAGCATATATGTATTAACCAATCGTATAAGTTAATATATTCCAGAATTAACATATATGTCAGAAAGTTGCTAATCGAAATTTGCTTCGTACGTATAAAAAAATGCTTAAAACATTAATTAATTGGTAACATTAGTTTGTTTCGTGGAAATGGCAGCAAACTTACACTTTAGTGTTGCATAAAAAAAGCGATGGAAACTTTTGATGACTAAACCTATCTGATGCTCTGACAAATTGTATAGTCTTTTATACTCATTTTAGTAGGATACAAAGTAGAGCTTTAAGTTTTCTTCAACTTATGATCTGCAGTTGGAAGAGGCTTTTTTTTAATGACAAAAGTATGACTTTCAACAAATTTGCCTCAAAGAATTCCCCAAGCATGGCAATACAATACAAGAATCAAAAATACAATTTTTTAAAAAACTTTCTTGCTGTTTGGCTTCGGATCTCAGTTCAAATTCCATCTGTAAGTATACAGACACGAACAATTTTGAATTTGAAACGAATTATTCGAGCCCAATTTTATTTCCAATACAACGACATGATTACGGCCCGTTAGCGTGTTTATAACATTTGATTGTATCAAAAAAAGAAAAGAATGTAACCTTCAAAACACTTTTATCTGCATCAAAATCTGCCCAGGAGGATGGTATTTCGTCGCTGATTGAGAAGAACGTTCTCAATTTGTATTGCTATTGAGAGAGAGTTACACCAAAAAAAGAGGAAAAGATAATAAACATAAAGGCATGTGAAACTAAACTATAGGCATGTGAAACTGTTTTCCCCCTGCAGTTGTAACGGCCTCTGGATATTAGAGGTAGGTTTCAAGGGTGTGTTGTGTATTCGTGCGTAACATTCGACTTGCAGATGATGCGCGTGATGACGCAACTGAGGGAGAGGCATCGTAATTGTTTTATCCGCTCTCCGACTTTCGTGAAATTCGTTTGATATTTATTGCGCGTGAGTGATTTTAATATTTAAAATCGAATATTTCGGAGTTTAAGATTTTGATATCTAGTTCTTTAATTTTATTATTTGAATGGATTCAATAGCATTATCGAATTTTATTTATTTTGGTTTCTTTAATAGCACATGATATTTATATCAACTTGCTTTAAGCGACTGTAAAATTGATAGGTAGTGCTTTTTTCATTTGTATAGTATTTATCTGTTGTATGCGGTTTTATTTGAGAATAAAATACTTCTATATTTAATACTGTTAACATAAAAACTATTGCATAAATTACTGCAATACACAAAATCCTTTTATAACGTAATGTGTTTAAGTTAAAAAGAGAATATCATTTGTGCCGGAAGATTTTTAAAAATCGCAGATGCCTAACTTTATCCTTAACTTATTAAGTTTTTTATATTAATGCTTCAAATTTTGTTCATAAATAACTGTAGAGTAAAATAAGCTGCAATGAATGTTATTAAACAACTAATCAAAAATTTAATTAATTAAAAACTTCCAACTTATCTTTTGGCGCTGTATTGTAATGAATATCTGTTTTAATTGCTCCTAGAAACCTTACTTTTCTTTCATTTGAATAAATTTAATCGATGGATTTATGCTTTTTTTAAGTTATAGTTAAAGCGCTATTTTCAAATTCTTAATATTCAAATTTGATACCTTTCTCAATTATAATATTTATTATTTACTATTTTATGGAATATACAGGTAAAGTTGACAAAATATTTTAACAACAGTAATTTTTAAATAAATTTTAGAATCTTTTTTAAATTATAAAAAATGTTGCCAAAAATATGTTATTTTAACATTTAAACGGATTGATAAACGGGATTGCTGAAAAATAAATATAGAGTAGTTCAAAGTTTCCTCATTTCACTGCTTGTCTAGCAACAAAGTATCTATACATTTCTTTAATTCAAAATCGTCTGCGTTTATTCAATTATTTACTTAATTTTTAAAAAATGCCAAAATTTGAAGGAGAATTTGCACTTAAAGGAAATTTAAATCAATGATAAGGTAATTTTTTTTAATGTTAAGATAATTCACAAATATTTCTTGTGGGATAATTTACTGCTATGTTATTGCAGAAAAACAGCAAAATTATAGTTCACTTATAATTAAGTAACTGAATATTTAATAAACTTTTACTTTTTGAAAAGGTGGCAGCATTCTTTTTCATATATGAAGGATAAATGTATAAAGTATGGATTCTGCGCAGCTGTTTAGGTGATGTGGAATGTATATAAAAGCATCCAAAGCCACCTTGACTTTCATTCATAATATGATGTTGCATTAGAATTTTCCTGATCATATGCTCAAAATTATTTTTACCTTTAGGAGCAATTCTGTTCATTTTGTATTTGATTTTCCTGGTTGATAATAGAAATATTTTAATCAATCACTAGCGAACATTTTTACAAGCGACGATTTTTAAGATAAACAATGAATAATCTGAAATATGATTCAATATTTATATGGTTAAATTCACAAAGGAATCTTTTCGGGACATTCTATTCATTTTTGTGTAATGTCAGGAACTTTAAATCCGTATTAACTTTTTAAATGCTCTCAAAGCTGTAGTTCTGTATTTCTTTTCTAAATTAGCAAACATTTTTTTACTGGATTTTCTCTTATTGTAAAAATGCAAAAAGTTTAAGAATATGAAATGTCTGTCTTTCCTGGTATGGAAAGTGCTTTTGCGTATATGCTCTACGTGTTTTTGCGCATGTGCCAACTTATTTATTTATTTATTTACCAACATAGGAGTGAAATGACAGATGGGAAAGACAGTTTTTATTAAATAGTAAAACTTTACTTAGTTTCGAATTAAAGCAAAATAATACAGTTCAAGCGTAATATAAAAATCAACGTAGAAAAAAAAAAAAGAAAAAAAAAAAAAAAAAAAAGGAATAAAGGAATATACGAAGAATTCTGGAAAGAAATTGCTGTTCTTATTCTCAGTATTCAGCCTTCTGAGGAGTAAAAGCCTCCTAAAATTATAGTCCCAGAAGTCTGAAACAAATAGTATTTTCAGACAAATATTTTAAAACTTAAAAATACATTTTATTTTTAAAATCCCAAATATTTTTTTTTAATCTAAAATCTCTTTCTTTCCTTTAAATTAATTTTTACATAATTTTCGGTGGAATCGCTACTACATATAAAATGAAATTTTTCAAGTGAATTTATTTGATTTGAAGAAAGTGCATCCCAATTGTTTACTGTTTTCTACTGTACGTAAACTAAAATAAAGTGAGCTTAGTAAAAAAAAATTAGACATTTTATCAATTTAATAAGTGCTTTGCCAATTACTACAGATAATTAGTAATTGGTTTTCATTAAAATGTAATATAATTTGAACTCTAAAGTGTCATATATCATCCTCAAAAAAATCTTCCATTTCAGATTTATCAACTATCAATCTTTTCTGCAGTGAGTCATCATCTTTATTAAACTAAGTGTCTCAGCTTAGAAAATAACAAAAATACAGTTAGTTACTAAAATGGATATCGTAATATTATAATCATATTTAGACTCATATTTTTGTAATAATTATACGTCGGGAATCTGTGAAACAGACTTTCAAGCAAGCCAAAAGCGTGCCGCAGTATCCGAAGCGTGAACATTTTAACTAGAATTTCACGGAATCGAGTAATGCTGCCTTATTAAATGATCATGCGATGTAATCTTCCCTTTCGCATCGGAGAATTCTTAGGTCAAGTGCTCGTTTACGGTGATCAACTGAGATTTGCTTCATTTTCGGTAGTTTAAGTAAGATGAAATAATGTTACTGAAAAGTGCATATTAACGCAGTTTGTAGCAGTTAAGAGCTGACGCGTCTTTTCTTCCTTTTTTCCTGTCTTATTTAAAGCAAAGTATTATTATAGATTTTTAAAATTTTTTTTAATTAGATTGTTTTAACGAATTAATTTGGAAATATCTTCAAATATTGTCAAATCAAAGTACTTTAATTCTGCAAAAAAAAAAAAAAATCTTAATCCCCTCCCTCTTATTTTTTTTGTTGGATTTTTCTATAAAAAAGTTTGAAAATTGCATTTTTATCTGAACAATGTCCAATAGTTTTATTTGGGAAAACAATTTTTTTAAATTGAATTTCATACTTATGTTTAAAATTTTTTATTAATGCTCCTTAAAATAGGTAAGCTTTTATAATAAATTTTAATCAAAATATGTTATCTGTATCGATCTATTTAATATGTATTAAATATATCTTTCTATTAATAAGATATTAAGATCGTAGTTCGCAAATTAGGGGGGGATTTTTTAAATTCTCTAGCCCAAGAGCCACCCATAGCCATGCTGTGCCAAAATATAACATTTTAAAGAATTCTAGGAAACTTTTGATAACATTAATTTCATCAAAGTAGATTATTAACATATTTAAAAGTTGTTTAACTTAAATTAGCGCAAACATAAAATGGGCCAAATTAAAGGGAGATTCAGTACTCGAAACTTTGTAATATGATAAGAATTGAAGTATGATCCGGTTGTCTTTATTTACTTAATTTATAGCAGCAGCAATAATCGTTGAAAATATATAATTAACATCGCCATTGGTGCGCAGATGTATAAATGTTACTAAAACTATGAAAAATGTTACTGCAAAATATACTTAAGATATTTTTACAAATGTATTAAATTTTTGGAATTCAAGCTGACTTTATTAAAAAGATTAGTTTAAGAATTAAAAAAATATATATGAACATGACTTTTATGCAATAATATGTTTTGAAATTTTGAATAAATTAACTTTTATTATATGATGTAGTTAAAAACTGCAAACTCTTTTTTTCAGTGAGCAACCCAAGAAGTAATTATAAGCCAAATTTAGATAAACGGCTTCTCATCTTAAGAGTTTTGAATAATTTTTGCCATTTACAGATAGCATGCTAATCTATAAACGTTATCATAATACAAAGTAACCCATTTCAGAAATATTGCACTGAAAAAAACCAGAATAATTTATTAATTGCTTGTAAAAAATTGTTATTATTATCTTCTCTGAAAATTAACCCAAAATCAACATTACTCACCTAAAAAAAAACGCGTTAGTAGCATACTTCTATAACTAAAACAAATTTAAATAAAAAAAAATAACAAGAAAGCATCTCATTTTAATTTGATTTCATGCATTTTAAATTAGCAAAGAAAAAGTACTTAACGAGGTTTATCTGTTATAAAACATGATTTAAACATTTTTCAAAATTCGAAAAGGCATCAAGAATTTTCCGAATTAAGTGTTGCCAAAAATATTAAAACTTTTTTTAGAAACAAACATCAGTGAAGTTTCCAGATTCCTGAACGTAACTTTCACCTGC
>JAPMOQ010011683.1:569-12561 GCA_026543055.1 Argiope trifasciata
ATTAGTAACTCTTTTATATGTATTATCTTTTGTTACTTACCCTAAACCATTAGTAACTTTTTTATATGTATTATCTTTTGTTACTTACCCTAAACTATTAATAACTCTTTAGTATGTATTATCTTTTGTTACTTATCCTAAACTATTAGTAACTCTTTTATATGTATTATCTTTTGTTACTTATCCTAAACCATTAGTAACTCTTTTATATGTATTATCTTTTGTTACTTACCCTAAACTATTAGTAACTCTTTAGTATGTATTATCTTTTGTTACTTATCCTAAACTATTAGTAACTCTTTTATATGTATTATCTATTGTTACTTACCCTAAACCATTAGTAACTTTTTTATATGTATTATCTTTCGTTACTTACCCTAAACTATTAGTAACTCTTTAGTATGTATTATCTTTTGTTACTTATCCTAAACTATTAGCAACTCTTTTATATATTTTTGTTACTTTTCCTAAACTATTAGTTACTCTTTTATATCTATTATCGTTTGTTACTTACCCTAAATATTTGGCACCCTTTTTAATTATACCATTTTCGCTATTTATCTTGAACTATTGATACCGACCCCCATGACTCCTCCTCAATTACTGGCATATTTATTGATGCATCACCTTTCATTAGTCATCCTAAATTATTAATAGCATTTTTTGACGTAATACTTTTTTGTTATTGAAACAGCGATGCATAAATTTTAGACTTGTTATCCCTTTTCCCATATAAAACCCTTAATTGAGTCGAAAAAGTACCAACGTGCAGTTTCAATAAGCTGTAAGGAAAACTTACAGTTTATTGAAGGAAAAAAAAAAGTTGAACCAGAGATTCACCTTTTTTCCCCCTCCTCCCATATATCAAGGGCTATCACTGAGATAAAAAATGTTACTATGTTGACTAGCAATGAAGATTTGAGGAATGAGGCCAAATCTGGAGTCAGATTTATGATTCCGAAACATCGAGATCATTAGATGTTTATCCAGCTGTTTCAAGGTGCTCATTTTGTTAGAAAATCGTCGTGCTTTTCCTTTAAACCTAGAAAGAGGTTTATGCGCAAAAAATCAGAAAGCGTTTTGAAACACATTCAGTCAACAGATGGTTTCATCAGAATTTCTCTGAATTTTATGCATGACTTATATACATTTTATATGCATTCTTTTTCTTCTTATGCATTCTTTTTCTTCTTATGCATTCTTTTTCTTCTTCTTATGAATGCATGTGTGAAATGAAATACTTTTCAACATTACCAAATACTTGCGAAATCAAATCATATTAATATTTCTAAGTTAGAAAGACAATAAAAATTAATTACATTTTTGTTAAAAAAATCCAATTCATTAGTTTTTGTGAGAATAAAATAAATCCAATTTTAATTTCAAAATCATTTATTTGTAAGAAGCAGCTTTTTTAAACTTTTTATTACTCAAGAAATTAAAGTTTGTAAAGCTTTGTTCGCTAGTATCATATTTTAAAGATACTTTGTTTATTCTTTTGCTGTAAATACAGAGAACAAAACAAAAAATTCCGAATAAAATATGTCTTTTTTAAAAATTAATTGCGTTTTTTTTTATTATTCACTTAAAAAAAATGAAATCAAAGAATAAAAATGTGTATACATTTAGGAAGACAAAAAAATTATACTTCTTTCAAATCGTCTGCTGAAATAAATAAGAATTCTTTATTTTATGGATGTTGCCTGCTGAAAATACATAAATTTAACCACAAAAAAACAAATGAATTCTTTTTTTTTTTCATGATATTCATAATGACTCCATCAATTCTCAATTCTGCATATTTAAAATTAATTTTGTGGCTAATATTTTTAACATAAAAATTTTCCTTTTCTTCCATACCCTCAATTTAAGTAAATTATCAAAGGTTTTGAGAGCGCATATAATGGCCATTGTAATTTCACATTCCAACCCATTTTTAATTTAATCTACAAATTAACGATTTATTTTATGCTAAATATATATTTTAGTAACTTTATGAAAAAGTATGTATTTTTATTCATTAAAATACATGATAACTCGAAAGATTCGGTCTTAACACAGTATTTTCAAGAAGATTTTTAATTACTTAAAAAAAACATGAATGATATGTAATTGATAGGAATATGATCTATTATACTTGGCAAAGTTCTAGTATTTTTTAATTAA
The DNA here is from genome assembly GCA_026543055.1 of Argiope trifasciata. Lineage (NCBI taxonomy): Eukaryota > Metazoa > Arthropoda > Arachnida > Araneae > Araneidae > Argiope > Argiope trifasciata. Next base: position 2,736 of record JAPMOQ010011683.1, read on the forward strand.
ATGAATTTGTATTTAAAAAATACAAATAATATTTTACCCTCTGAAATTATATTGTAAAGTTATATTTCAGTTTTTATTATTATCATTATAATTATTTTATTTTGTCATCTTTCCCTTTTGAGAATTAAAAGCTATTAGCTTACTTTTTGTTCGGAGATTACTGCTCTTCCTCATTCCCATCTGCAAATCGATTTCTTTTTTTGGCTGTTTACGAATTTTAGTTTTGATACTACCAGTCTGAATGGAAAAATATTTGGTTCGTTAAATATTCATTTTCTTTTGTTTTAGGTCACTCTTCGAAAAAAAAGGTACGGGATTCATTTTCTAAAACATTATTTAAATGAAAATTTTCATAATTTACTAATAATTAATGCTTGTAGAGAATTATATGTTTTACGTCGCTTATTGTACAGCTTATTTGATATTCATATTTGAATGAGTATTGTGGAGCTGATTGGATAAATACAGAAGTGTGTGTGTATGTGTGGGGTAGAAGAGGTTGATATTTCTATCTGTTGAATCCTTATTTCAATCCTTACATAATTTTCTGTTGGCGAATTACAAAAAACATATTCTGTGTTTGAAAAGAAGAAAATTTAATAGCTGGCTTTGAAATTAAAAATACTTGGCTACTTTTGAGTAATTTTTTTTTCAATTGCAATCTCTTGGTAGATATTTTTTTTCCTTCTTAACCATTTCTGAGATGATGAAGTACTAATACGTTTTCTGTTAATTAAAGCCTTCATAAATTTAACATTGCCGTAGCTCCTAACAGTGAACTTCGGTTCATTAGAAAGAATCTATACCATTCATTTTTTTTCGCTTTCGAATTGTTGAACTGATCTTTTTTAAAAGAAATTTTAGATATAAATTCTGTTAACCTAGATATCTCATCTTTAAGGTATGTTAATTTTAGAAAAGAATGTTAAAATCAAGCATTTGAAAATGCCTTCTTGTTTCCTGTCCGTTTCTTATTCATCCTTTTAATTGCATTATTATCTCTGCCAAAAGTTGTTTCTTCATCTTTGTCCCCTCTCCCCCTAGATATTTTCTCGTATACTTAGTATTTTTTGACAATTACTAGCCGTCTTTGGCAACCAGCTGGCTCGCCATGAGTAATACATTCTAAAATTATCAACTAAATATTACGTATTTTACTCTCTTTATAACTTATCAGCCAAATATATTTAAACTTCAAACTCCGATAGTCACTAATAAAAAACTGATACCATTAGAAAGTTAATTTTTTAATCGTTAAATTGATGTAAAAATCATGTTTGTGCGATTATATTTTCGGAAGTTATAGCGGAAAAACGTCGAAATTTCGCTTAAATTGTAATTAATTCTAATCCTAATTAAAAATTCGAAAAAATTGATCCAAGGTGCAGATTTCCGACCTCCAAGTATACATGTACCAAATTTGGTAGCTGTAGGTCCAACGGTCTGGCCTGTAGAGCGCCAACACACACACACACATTGAGCTTTATTATAAGTATAGATATAGATATAGATTATGATTGTCAAAAAATTCGAGCTCCAGTTTTCGACGAATCTCTACGTTTTAGATCTCCCTGAATAAAGAAAAACATATCTATCATGAAAATGTCGGTTCTGTGACAAATATAACTTCAAAAAACTTTTATTTGGTGGCCGTATTAATTTAGTTTGCAACAATTTTTGTTGATTTCTATCAAATTTTGAGCAAATTCCGTTCAAACGAAGTCTATCTGTCCAGTTGTTTCGAATATAAGTTAATACGATAATTTTAAAACGAAGAGAGCTGGATAGATAAAATTCGGTACATATATTAGCTTCTAAATTGAAAACATGTGTCAAATTTTGAGAGAAATCCAACAACTGGTTGACTGACTGTTGATCTGTGCTTTCCAAAACTTGTAAACACGATGATTCAAAAACATAATGACTTAAATATATCAAATTTGGTATAAGATTTTACAATTTTGTGTCACATTTTTGTTTCAATTTGTTGGGAAAAATGCACCTGAAACAAAAATTCGATTCTCGAATAATATTAACTGCACGCCAGAGGTAAATCGCCAAAAAACTCTTCAAGCATGAGACAGTTTCAGTAAAAATGCTAAATGCACGAAAAAAAATAATTTCGTATCTATTGTAGGTCAATGCCATGTAAGACGTTCTCTGACAGCATAAGTTTATTAGAAAGTATGTGATAATGTTTTGGAGTGACTAATCCTGCTGGTTTTTAATTCTTCTTAAAAAATAAATATGCTTGTTTAGCTACTTAACATTTTTCACATCTTATTGTAACAGTTATAATAATATAAAACAAGTTTGTATTTGTTTACAGTATAATCAACAAACAAACAATTACACTGAGATACACGAAACGAAATTTTTGTCATCTGCTCGATTTAATTACACATATTTTTATAAGCAAATAATTAAAAAAAATTTCTTTGCATAGTTAATAATTCCTTTCAAATTCAATAATTGTGTTGAGCATAAGGACCTTGTATTTAGATTATCTGTATTATTCTCTAACCTACATAGACTAACAGGCCGATAAATGGAAGTTTCGACGTTTCAACGTTTGATGTAACGTTTTGAAGCGCGTGTGTTTGTTAACTGACTCAAAAACCTCGAAAAAGATAAACATTATCTTTCGGACTGTAAACTTCAATTGTGCACCCAATGACGCAAGCGTTATTTTTTTATGATTTTTGTCATGATTGACAAATAAAAGCAGGAAGTGAATTCTTTTTTAGGTAAATAAAAACTGCATATTCCAACATTCGAAAGATTTATACCAAACAAGGCTATCTTCCATACCTACTTGCTATCTGTCATAGCAGGATAACACGAAAAATAAGGATGCTGCAAAAAATTAATCTTTGAATATCTAAATTAGTTTGATTTATTGCAGATATATTTTGGAATGTAAAATAAATGTAAATTAAAGCTCGACAAATTTTTCTTTTTAAAAAAAATATTTCATCTTATTTTTTTTTCTCTTTGAAAACTATAAAATAAGTGCCTGAAGATAATGTTGAAATGTATTCAACAAGCTCAAAGCCCTTCAGCTAACGATGCGGATTTAAGAAATGTGTCCAGCTATTTTATTATTGCAATCAAATGCATATTTTGTATGAAGAATGAGGAACTGAAATTAGCGCCAACAACATGTTATTATTAAATGTTAGATGATACAGACAATTATTACAGTCCCATAAGGATATTCTTGCCAATGATGAATAAAGTAGATGGAATGCTACCGGAAAATAGGACTTTAATGTCATTCATAATTCGTGATAAAAAATATTAGCATAAAAATATTCATGACGGATTCAAGTGAAATTAAAAAGAGAACATTAGTATTCTCGAAGAACACGCTGGTTGCTGAAGTTAGCTGGTTAAAAATAAATGTAAGACGAATTTACAATTTAACTTAAACTAATCTTGATGCAAATGAAAATAAAACCTTATGTATTGGCTGGATCTATGGTCCACATTGCCCTCTTCAACTATTTTAATTGTCGTAAGTTTTGCAATATTTCGGATATTTTTTTTTTTTTTGCAAATTTTTTTGTAAATAAAACTCTGAAAGCCATACCAAGGTCGATATTTGCAACATTAGTATCTAATAATACCTAAACAAAGCTATGTATAAAAATTAAGATATTTTTTAAATAAGAGGTTAAAAAGGGCTGAATGTAGAAAATCTGTGATTAAAAAACTTTTTTTTTTTTGTCCATTATTCTGTTAATTTACTTTTTTCAAAATAATACCAAATTTTTGTTTTCTGAAAGAAAAGAAAATCGTCTGCTCTTATTAGAAGTTGCAAATAGCAGAAATAGAGAGAAAAATTATTTTTTTTTACCAAAACCTTAATAATTATTTTTTTGGAATGCAACAGTGTTTAATAGCCTTCCTGCAACTTAAAATGTTCTTTCCATGATGATTAATATTCTCTTAAAAGTGCATTAGTTTTTAATGAAAAAATCTTTTGTGAACGAAAAACAACATTTTTTTTTTCTTATTCATATGGAATAAAATTTTAAAAGTTTGTGAATCTCTAAGTTTAGGGGAAAAAATGGGCATATAATTTCTTTAACCACAATTGTTGAATCACTTCTAATTTCTTTAAGATTTTACGTGCAGAAAATCCGTAATCAAAAAGTTTTTTGATCGTCATTCTTGCAACATGCATTTTAAAAATAATTCTTAATCTTTGTTTTTTTTCGGAAGAAAAAAACGTCTATACTTTTTAGAAGTTGAATAGAAGAAATAGAGGAAAAAAATTAATTAATTAATATATTATTTTGGAATGTTGCAGTATTTAATAGCAATTTAAAATGTTCATTCCTTGATTATTAGTACTCTCTTTAGACTATATTAGTTTTTAATCGGATAGTTCTTTTATGATCATAAGCATATTTTTGTTTCTCATTCATATGGAACGAGATTTTAAAATTTTATGAATCTCTTAAGTTAAGACATGAAATGTGGCAAATGGTTTCTTCTTCAACCGCGATTGTAAAACTGAATCACTTTAAATTTCTGTAAGATTGTGCATGCAGAAAATCCATGATCAAAAAGTCTTTTGATCCTAATTTGTCTAACTTACATTTTAAGAGAAATTCTTATTCTAATCTTTATTTTCTGAAAAAATAAATCTTCTACACTTATTGGAAGTAGCAAATAGCAGAAATAGAGAGTAAAATTATTTTAACCAAACATTAATTATTTTTTGGAATGTAAAATGATTAATAGCCGTCCTGCAATTTAAAATGTTCATTCTATGGTTACACTCTTAAAAATGCATTAGTTTTTAATCGGAATATTTTTAATGATCATAAATATATACATTTTTTCTTATTCATATGAAGCAAAATTTTATGAGCCACTAAAGTTAAGAAATGAAATGTGGCAGTTGATTTCTTCAACTACGATTGTAGAACTGAATCAGTTTTAGGATTAAATCCTTCAGTGAATTGATTGTCTATTGGTCTATTTATTCATGTATCTATCTACAAATAAAATTATTTGAAAATGCAGTAATTTTGATAATATTGTCTTATATTCTCTTTAAATTTATCTTTCCTGTAAGTTGTATTTTAGACCCAACTTATTAAAAAAATTGTTTGGATTTTGGATCCAAATTAAAAAAAGAGCCAATGGAAAAATTTAAACAATAACTATCTTTAAATTTAACATATCATTTAAATTTTATAAATCATTGATAATAATTAGATAAGGATAGAAACTGAATTACGATCAATATCCTTATATAATTAATTTATTCGATAATTAATTACAGCACAGAACAATGACCATCGAATTCATTTCATTGCAATCCTAGCCACAGAAATTCAGACAGACCTTGGAACGCCCGCCAGGTCCAGCAAGTCTAGACGCGTCTAGACTGTGAGGAACAATCTGACATTTATCTCTGGACACCCAGGCGAGACAGTAAATAGTATTTGCGCATTGAACGACGACTCGACCCTCTCCAAAACAGAGGATCGATATCGGTGTCTTTGCAGGTTTGAGACAAAAGCTTTCGCCAAGATCGATGGAAGGGTGGTGGGCATCTCGAGCCCTCCCGCACGAGCCCGGATATCGATTAAGGGCTCGGGTAAATCCCTTCTCCTGGGGCGAATCTCATTAGGGGTGGATGGGCAGTTACTCCCATCTTGACGTCATGATGGAGGCAATGATTTAAATTAAGCTCAGAGGAAAAAGAAGGATAATTACTTTCGTTCCGTGCGACTGGGGAAGATCTGAAGTGAATTAACGGGATGAGAAGTCGATAAGCTCGTGAATGTTAATGCCCTGTGGGTAGAATTTTATGTGGGCAAGCAAAGCGTCCTTTGATCTTCATTTAAAATTGTTTTCGATCGTTATTTTGTTGAAGAGACGGTTATAAGATTACCGGATTTTCCAGATTTAGATAGGTTTGTACAGAATTATAATGAAATGCACCAGATTCTTTTGTTGAAACATTAAAACATATGCCTGTCTAAACGGGTTTTTATCTAGTTAAAAATATCACAGATTAATTAAAGAAAGCTGTAGTAAAAAATTATCTTTGCTCGACATTTGCAGAATGCTCAAGAAATAAATAAAAAATTATTTGTAGTGAACTTTAGTTATAAATATATAGTAATATTAAAAGCCAAATATGAAAACCTGGAATTCTTAAAATTAAAAACCATCACTATAAACAGCATTCTTTGCAAAATATCTGTTAAATATATCCTTTACATCAAAATATATCCTTTAATAATATTCCTCGTAATTCGAACTCGCATTATTTACAACTAGCCGCCTTTGGCGACCAGCTGGTTCGCTATGAGTAATGGATTCTAAAATTTTCAATTAAATCACATATTCATTAGCCTTGAAGTAACTCCGGGCATTTACTTCCCTGAAATTAATATTTTCTTTAAGATGATGGACTGAAAGCTCTAAAAGAACGCGTTTTCCTAATAATATTCTTTAATTTTATAATTAAAGATTGATTGATTTAATTAATTATTAATTAATTAATGATTCATTTCGAAGACTGATTGATGTAGCAACTTTCATTTAAAATATTAATAAAAATATATTGTAAAATATGGGTCACAGAGCAAAGAATGAAGAAATCTAAAATTCATTATTCATAAATGCATTGTTTGACTCAAACTGCATAAAATGTAATTATTTACTTCATTTAAATCAATTTAATAGTATTAAACAATAGAAATGCATATTAATAATATTTTAAAAATTGGCCATTGGAAAGGAATTCGAATACATATCTTGTATAAATTCAATCCTGTATAAATAAAGATAATTTATTCAATTATAATTTTAAATACGATCATAGAATCCTTTGTCTTGCATTTTTTAAAGAAAATACCACATTTAATTTTAATTTTATTTTATCCAGTCATGTGCTAAAAGTTGCATTTATTCAGATTTAATTTGAGATGATAGTTTTTTTTTTTATAATTTAACTTCTGTCAAAATGATGGGAACAGGGTGATAAAACCTAAAATTTTCCATTTGACGTGCTCTTGCAGATTTTGTAGAAACCTTAGCTTTGCATTTATTTTTTTAGAAACTATCACATTTTATAATGAAAAAAAAATATTGAATTAATGATACAGATATAGCAAACGATTATAGAAATATGACATTAAGTCGGGATTCCAATGCATATCCTGTCTAAATTCGATCAGGTTTACCGTAAAGAAGATTTATTGAATTAATTATTTAGATATTGCAAACGATCAGAGAATCCTTTGCTTTGCATTTATTTTTTTAGAAAATATCACATTTTATATTTCTTTTATTTTATCCAGTCACGTGTTAAAAGTAGCATTTCTTTAGATTTATTTTGCGATGATAGTTTTTTTATTCGAACTTCCGGCATTCTTTTATTTTACCCAGTCACGTGATAAAAACATGGTTAAAATATTTCTTTAAAAATTCGTTAAAAATAGAAGCTTACGTTATAAATTAAAAACACTAATACCGTTAGAGAGCTAATTTTTTAATCTTAAAATTGATGTAAAAATCATGTTTGTACAATAATATTTTCTGAAGTTATAGCGGGAAAACGTCTAAATTTTGCTTAAATTTTAATTAATTCAAATTCTAATTAAAAATTCGAAAAAAGGGCTCCGAGGTGCATATTCCCGACCTCCAAGGTATACCTGTACCAAATTTGGTAGCTGTAGGTCCAACGGTCTGGCCTGTAGAGAGCCAACACACACACACACACACACATTGAGCTTTATTATAAGTATAGATATAGATATGCATTATCTACAGAAGTAATCCGTTTAAAATCTCTTGGTTTTTGTTTCGTTCCACCATCTTGCAATTTTTCACCTCACTTAAATCTTCGTCTCCTTGCTTTGGCATCTTCTCTTTGCACAATATTCAAGCATATTAAAATCAAAATTTATTACTCAAATCTGTTTGAAACAAACAATGATTTACTAGCAGTAAAAAAAAAAAAAAATGAATCGCCAAATGTTCCGTGAAGCGAAAATATAATGAATAACACAGAGTTCATGTCGTTGATCTTTACTGCAATTCAACATTTAAAATATGAAGTTTTATGATTCTATTACTAGTTATACAAATTTAGTTTTATTCGCATATATAAATAAAATCTAATCTCTAGACCCGAAAACAGCGTTACAGATTACAATTATAAATACATAATTTGATATTAATGAGATATATTTAAAAAAATTAATTTTACATAAAATTTTGATCTTTATATAAAGTGAAGAGACATCCGAAATTATTGAAGCAGTCTTGATTTTAAGCTATTAAAATTAAATCCATTTTTTCACGTTTCGATAAAATACAGATTAACTAAATTTAATTTTAAACTTAAGTGTTTGTATGACATAGAATGATATTTTAATATGATGCAATATTCTCAATATCTTATAATACCAGGGGGTGACCGAGCTCCGCTCGGAGAAAACAGGTATCAAAGCTAACTCGAAGATTTAAATTTTCAATTGTGATTTATCAAAACAATACATGCTATAAGAAAATTTGTGAAACCATTGGTGAAAAGATAACCGGTTAAAGTGCACCATTGTAAGCTATTCTAAACAAAGTTAGAGTTTGGAAAGGGAACTATTCTATACAAAGGTAAAGTAAAGGTAAAGATTGAAGTGTGTTGAAGTTCAATATTTTTGACAAATTTATTTAGAAAAACCAAATATATATACATACATAAGAAACATATTATAAACCTATAATAGCATAAACATAACTTTATTAGTTCGCCATATTGGCTATATATGGCAGCACGTTACCGCTTGAAAATTTAAGTAGCTATTATGGCGAACTAATAAAGTTTGAAAATATCCTATCTGTAACTCCAAACTGCTCGACCGTAGCGCTTCAAAACCGCGCCAATCGATTCCTCGTGGCCAAAAACCCCAGCCCCCCAAGTTTACCGGAGTTTATTAATTCTGGGGCGATTTTCGACTTGACAACCATTCCTCGTATTATAGTATTAGATTACAATACTTATGTGATCGAAAAACGTTATACATTAATACACAGCAGCATACTGTACTTCTAGGATATAATAATGTTTATAGCTGCCATATTATCTGTAAAATGTGAAGTATTTGGCGAAATTTGCACGGTGCAAAATTCATTGAAACAATGATACAAGGCAGAATACAAGACAACGATACTTTGGAACCAACACCACAAGAGTCCTGTTGGAAATTAATCAAGAGTTATCGAATTGTGTTCTTAGTTACTTCTTGGATAAAAAAAGTGCTAAGAAAGTGATGTCCCTAAATTTTAATCAACAATTAATCCAAATGTTACCGCCTTACTTACAAAATGTGGCAATATGTTATCTTACAAAAATCATTTCTGTACCTCTATAAAAATAAAAGTAAGAATTAGCCTTTCGATGATGTTAGTTTATTTCTGTGCAAATTTGTATCTACTTTTATTAATATTTTCTAAATATTTATTAAGTGTATTTTGTATTTATCATGTAAGAGAGTAAGCTCAGAGAGATCAGGTTTAAAACGTGGATATTAGTCAAAATTTCGAAATCCAATTTTTCGACGATTGCTATTTTTCCTGTATACAAAGTGTACGAGAAAGTAACAGAAATATGAACTTTACTTAGGATCCAAAAAGAAATACCTTTGGTATTCAGTAAACATAACAGAATGCTATAAAATTTTAAGAAATTTTTGTAGCTTAATTTTTAACATATTCAATTATTGGGTTGTTCGGAAAGTCATTTCGTTTTTTTTTGTCAAAATGAAAAGAAATTTTCGTTTAATGAATAAATTAT
>JAPMOQ010011698.1:7066-40459 GCA_026543055.1 Argiope trifasciata
ATTACTGCTAGAAGCAACCCACAATTTCAAAAAAATTACCCATATTCTTTGATTTTTATCGATACTTTAAAGTCTTAGAATTATATTCCATAAGGAGCTTTTGTGTAGAAAATAAATAAGACAATGCAAAATTATTGAAATTACAATGGTGTGAGGTTTTGAGGTATCTTACAAAGGGATGATTAAAAAAGATAGAACATATCACGAGTATCAAGATTACAAGCATTAGAAAGATTAGTTTATGTAAGTTATTACGATAGCTAGTAAATGAAGAGAGCTGAATGGATAAAATTCGGTACTTAAATTTGAAATGAAACCCCTTCTTCTTCTTGTATACAGCCGACTATCCGGCCACCACTGAACGTAGCAGTATCGACAGGATTTGTTGTGGTCGACTGCTGAATGAAATGAAAACCCTGTCAAATTTTGTGTCAAACTCAACAAGGAGTTGACTGTCTGCCATTCTGTACTTTCATAAACATGTAAATGAGATAGTTCAAATGCATATATATATATACAAGGTGGCCAGAAATAAAACACCCCTACTCTGACCTCCATGGATATCGAACTACTCAGTGTAAAGGCTCAAAATTTTGTACACATACTATTCAAAATATGGGGAAACGGATTTCACGAAAAAAAAATTAGTTCCTGAAATCACCGATAGGTGGCGCTGCACAACTGGAACTATGATCAAAAGACACAAATAATAATAAAAATTAAAATGTTTATGCGGAATGGAATGCTTCCATGCTTCCTTTTTAATTTTTCTGCCCCTTATGGAAAATAAAAATAGTAAAGAAGCTAGAACTCCCGTTGTAACTGCAATTTCATACTGTAACCAGAAAAATTTGCATAAAGCATGGTTAGAAGCCATGTTCTGGGTATAAAAGAAGTTAAAAGGTGGGGAATGTCATTCTTATTAGTGATGGCTGTCACGCTGCCAGAACGCGCTTTGCTTGTGGAGTTGTTTTACGAGAATAAAGGAAATGCTCCAGCAGCACTTCGAGAGTTTCGCCGACTTAAGGATTTGCGTAAGGGACCATTGCTTCCACAAGCTCTCAGGAGAATGATCGCTCGATTCGAGGAAACTGGACATCTTGGAGTTCAGCCTGGTCGAGGACGCAAACCGGTTCGTTCAGATGTCGTTGAAGATGTTGCCACCGGTATTGTTGAACAGTCAATGGATAATGTTTTAGGCTGCAGTAGTGCACGTGCAGTGTCACGACACTTGGGTGTTCCCTATAGCACAGTGTGGAACGTACTCAGAAAAATGGTGCATTGTTTCCCGTACAAAATCCGCCCTAATCAACAATTGCTGGCCACAGACAGGGAGATGCGACTGACCTTTGCATTGACATTTCTTGCTAGAGTTGAAGTGGATGCATCGTGGTCGTGGCAGATTCTGTGGAGCGATGAGGCCCATTTCCACCTCAGTGGAACAGTGAACACCCATAACTGTCGCATATGGGACACGACAAACCCCCGTACCTTCCAAGAGATTCCACTCCACTCACCGAAAGTTACAGTCTGGTGTGGATTCACAGCCACATTCATCCTTGGACCGTTCTTTTTCGAAGAGGTTACTTCCAATGGCCTTGAGACATGTACCTTTTGGGCGTCCCGGTACAAAAGGATGCTCGAAACATTTGTTGTACCCCATTTGCAGCAGCGCCAATGCCTTGACACCATTACTTTTATGCAAGATGGAGCACCTCCACACATTGGACTCCCTGTGCAACAGTTTCTTCGCCAACATTTCACCACTGACAGAATAATCAGTCGCGCGTTTCCGAGTCCCCAAAGCCAAAAATCACACGGATTAAGATCCGTGTGATTTTTGGCTTTGGGGACACTTAAAAAACCTTGTTTATCGAGAACGTCTGATAACCTTGGCAGATTTGAAAGAGAGTATCAGTCTGCATGTGAGAAGCATCTCAGATGACCAGTTACGATCCGCAGTTGAACAAGCTGTCCACAGACTTCACATTTTACATCTTCAGGAAGGGAACCATATTGAGCAGCATTCCCTGCATCGATAACGTCCTTGTTTCATGTATGCTTGGTACTTTCAAATAAAATGTGTTTAAAACGTGTTTTTGTGTCTTTTCAGCATACGTCCAGTGGTACAGCGCCACCTATCGGTGATTTCTGGAACTAAATTTTTTTTTCGTGAAATCTGTTTCCCCATTTTTTGAATAGTATGTCCACAAATTTTCAAGCCTTTACACTGAGTAGTTCGATATCCAGGGAGGTCAGAGTAGGGGTGTTTTATTTCTGGCCACCCGGTATATATATATATATATATATATATATATATATATACACTGAAGTGACAAAAGTCATGGGATGACTGTTAATATCGTGTCGGTCCTCCTTTTGCCCGGCGAAGTGCAACAACTCGAAGTGTCATGGAGTCCACAAGTCGTTGGAAGTCCTCTGCAGGAATATTGAGCCATGCTGTCTGTATAGACGTCCATAATCGTGAAAGTGTGGATGATGCAGGAGTTTGGGAGAACGGACCTTTCGATGATGTCCCATACATGCTCGATGGGATTCATATCGGGCGATCTAGGTGGCCAGATCATGCGCTGGAATTATCCGGAATGTTCTTCAAACCAAACCAAACCACACTCTTGAAACGGTGGATCTCGGAATGTTGAATTCACTAACGATATCCGCAATGGAATGACCCATACGACTAGCTCCAAATAACATTCCACGTTCAAAGTCTGGTAATTCTCGTCGAGCCGCCATAAATCACGAAAAACCTGTTCACATGAATAACTTTAACACAAATGAAAGCTCTGGAAAACGAACTGCGCATTTATACTTTTTCGCTGCGATACTACTGCCATCTGTATGTTTGCATATTGCTATCCCATGACTTTTGTCACTTCAGTGTATATATATATTCAGTGTATATAATGTCATTTAATATTTTTGGGGGACTAAAACGAGATGCAAGGCAAAAATTTTTTTAGAGCAGATGTTTATTAAATGATTTGCTTAAAATATTGCAGATAGTTTGAGAAATATAGCTGAAAAATAAGCTATACTTCTATGCATTCATTAGGGTTCAATTAATAATGAACAGAGCTATGAAGCATTAAAACAATTATAGAATATTTCTAAATGACTCTATTATTCATTCTTTACCTCGATAACTGGAGAACATATTGAGAAATTGTTATTGGAAATTTGAACAAAAAATATGCATTAGACTTTAGTTTTTAAGGTTTTTCATAAAAATATTCTACCAAAAGTTAGAATTTGAAAAATTAACTTTTAAAGATATAAAAGAGCATTAAAACGTATATAAGTGAACATATAAAAGATAGTGTAACTTCCTGGATCACAGGATCCTATCTGTGCAGTCCAGCTTCTTAGCCACCAGTAAATATACAAGTTACAACTGAGATCATATGGGAATATATAACATTTCGTGTTCTTCTCTATTATATCCCCACAAAAGTTTCGTACCTGGAAATTGCCGAAGAATTAAAAACAAATAATGAAATAGAAATTGGGGAAATGAGGCAATTTTTTTAACACAACGGCTCTCGAGAAACATCGCCCGTCCTTATCACAAAACTTGGAACACGCCTGCCGGCGAATTTTAAGATTTGATTTACTAATCAAAGAGTGCCAATTTTCATTGATAATCCACAATAATGCGCAAATTGTTACAATTTAATGCAAGCAAAAGATTTACCATCTATGTGACGATTCTCACTCAGACATCTGTCAACCTCAACAAAAACGAGTAAATTGTAAGGGCGAGCATTCAGAAACATCGATAGGATGTCCTTTTTTAATCAAAGAAAAGGTCATTTTAGAGCTAAAATGTAAAAATCATATTACAGTAGCTGAAGCGAGACGTATTTATAATAAGTCAAAAGAATCTAGCTATGCGGCAGTTGTAAAAATAAATACACCTATAAAAACATCGACGAAATAATAAACGAAAAAATGGAGACTATGTTCAGTAGAATGAATGAAAGGGTTGACTCAATGATCCAGACAATTAAAATAAAAAAGGAAGAGAAAATAAACTGAATCCTCGGGGTGTTCAAAAAATTGGTAGAATCCGAGTCGCATAACTTAAGCATTATAAGTAAGTAATCTTGGCAGCGAGAATCTTTCTCCAACAAGAAAGAAAAAAAAAAGCACTTGAGAAGATTCGAAAAGCATCTGTTATTCCAATGCAATTGGATGCAGGTGCTTTTGGTAAGTTCTTGGTTTCTCTCATCCCCTCTCTTTTTTTTGTCTTTTCCCCTTTTTTTCCCCTCTTGTGTGACTTAACTTTTTCTCTTTTCCCATAATTTCACTGTGTTATTCTCTTTTTCAATGACTTTCGTACAATGGAACTGCAGAGGTCTTAAAAACAAAACAAAACAACAAAAAAAAAAGCCTCCTTTTTTTACTTCGGAATTCTGGACTTTTCAAGAAGCTTTCTTCAAGCAGGAAGATCACTTCATATGTTCAACTAAACATTTACTTTATTTAGACAGGGAAGATAGGCCTGGAGGTGGTTTAATAACTGACATTCCGAAAAACGCATCTGGTAGAATCATGTCAATTAGAGCTCTACACAATCGCAACCTTGAAATACTTGCAGTCGAAATTTTCTTCTTTTGTGAATGGTTTCCTTCCCCTGAGAGACAATCAGATTGCAGTGTATTCCCACAACCATTACAGAAGCCCATAATTTAAAGAAGTATTTTATTGGAGTTAATGCAGATCTGAAAAGTGCATATGATTCGGTTTACATTGATGGTCTAATATTCAAGTGCCTTCAGCTAGGTACCAAAGGCAATATTGCAAAAGTCATGCACAATTTTCTCCAAAACCTAACTTTTCAAGTTTGTTGGAGAAACACTCTTTCTAGAAGAAAAACCTCTCAGAAAGGTTTGCCTCTTTGTAATTTTTCTTGCTGATTTCTTCGAATTCTTCGATGTTGGTGTGAAATGCTCAATTTTCGATGATGATATTTTTATCTTTTGTGCTCATACATCGAATGCGGATTACATTTCAAAGAAACTACAAAATATAATGGAAAACGTCTACAAATGGTGCAATTATTGGAAACTTAAAATCAGCCCCGAGAAATGCTCAATTGCTGACCTATCAAAAAAGAAATTGCAATCGATTCCTCGAATTACATATGCTGGTTCCCGTCTCCCTTGGAAACAATATATTAAATATTTAGGCAGCAATTTTTCCAAAACAAACCAAAATGGGATAATATTTAAAAAATTTAGAGCTAAAGCACTTGGGAAAATTAATGCTTTATAATCTATAGCGAATAAAAGTCTCGGCCCCTGAGCAACGGATATCGCCAAACTAACCAATAATAGCATTTTAAGTCTATTTTATTACAGCAGCTCTATAATCAATAAATTCTCCGAAACGCAATAGAAAACCTGCAATTCAATACAAACTATGGATCTTAAAATAGCACTTGCACTGCCTAAATGGACACCTGTAGCACTCTCTTTTTCCCCTACACAATGATTCACTCATTACACGCTACCCTCTGGCGAGTGCTTAGAGAGACAGTCAGTTAAGCCTCTCTTATCGTTATGTGTTGACTTGCTTTTTGTCCACTCTCTGTTTGTGTTTGTGTGTAACGTAACCTTATATGTCTTAATAATAAATTAATGTTACACAAGAAGGCTTATCTTAATTAGGATCCACCAACCATCGGCCACACACCAAAATTTGTTCCAATGAAAACGAGGGTCACGAAAGGCTATATGAAAAAATTAAAAGATTGGTTGTGCAATTTTTTCTCAGGCAGCTTGGAAACGACACTGATTCTCCTATTTACCAACATAATTCAAATCTTGGAATCAAATTAGTCAAAAAAGATGAAATTATGATTGAAAATTTCTCTGCAAACCTAAATGCTACTACGAACCATATTATTCGTATGCCAGACCCCATTATCTCCTTAACAGTTTATGCAAAATTCATCTTTTAGACTAGTTTTCAAAATAAAGCCCTGCCTAGTTACATGATCAAGAATCTCTTTGAAGAAACTACACTGATGGAAAAAAAAAATCCCAACACCAAGAAAAAATTATTGTAAAGTAATGAAATTTTAGGAATACATTTGTCTAGGTAACATGTTTAATTGATTAAAGTTTCAAGATCACAGGTAGAGCCATTTCAAATGTGAAATGTTGGTACATTAGTAACCGGTGTAACCACCAGAATTTTGAATGCAAGCATGCAAACGTGCATGCATTGTGTCGTACAGGCGTCGGATATCAGTTTGTGGGATGGAGTTCCATGTCTGTTGCACTTGGGCGGTCAATGCAGGGACGGTTAATGCTGGTTGTGGATGACACTGGAGTTGTCGTCCAATGATGTCCCATACGTGCTCGATTGGAGAAAGATCTAGCAGGCCAAGGCAACAAGTCGACACTCTGTAGAGTATGTTGATTTACAGCAGCGATATGAGGGCGAGCGTTATCCTGTTGGAAAACACCCCCTTGAATGCTGTTCGTGAATGGCAGCACAACAGGTTGTATCACTAGACTGACGTACAAATTTGCAGTCAGGGTGCGTGGGATAACCACGAGAGTGCTCCTGCTGTCATACGAAATTGCTCCCCAAACCATAACTCCAGGAGTGTAATAACCATAACTCCTGTGTGTCTAGGCCGCAGACAGGTCACTAGCAGGCGTTCACCTGGCCTCCTTCTAACCAAAAACCGGCTATCACTGCGACCAAGGCAGAACCGGCTTTCATTTGAAAACACAACAGATCTCCACTCTGTCCTCCAATGAGCTCTAGTTTGACACCACTCACATCGCAAACGGCAGTGGTTTGGAGTCAGTGGAATGCACTGTACAGGGCGCCTGGCTCGGAGCTGTCCTTGAAGTAACCGATTTATAACAGTTCGTTGTGTCACTGTGGTGCCAACTGCATCTCGAATTTCAGCTGCAGACGCAGTACGATTAGCCACAATCATACGCCGAATACGACGGTCTTCCCTCTCAGTAGTATCACGTGGCCGCCTGAAACCTGGTCTTCTTGAGGCAGTACCTTCCCTTGACCACTGCCGCCAATACTCATGCACAGTGGTTACATTTCTGCCAAGTCTTTCAGCAATATCGCGGAAAGAAAACCCACCTTCTCGTAGCCCTAAAACACGACCTCGTTCAAATTCAGTGAACTGTTGATAATGGCTTCTTCGTCTTCTCAGAGGCATCCTTGACTAACATTAACCCATTACGTCAAATCTCAACTGTAAATAACGATCACGAACTTTACAGCGCTTATTTAAAGCAAACCTCATTTGCATGTTCATAGTGTCGCTACTAGCGCCACACTTACGCGCGTAGCTCGAAATTTGAGTCGACGTCATCTTTCAGATGTATAAACACGCCTACCAAATTTCGTTTATCTAGCACAGCTCCTTCTTAGTGTTGGGTTTTTTTTCCATCAGTGTATATGCATGCAATTTCAAGATTATTGTATTATCATTACTGATGCATTCAAATCTCAATCTTTCACTTCTTTTGCGGGAATCTCTTGTAAACATTCCTTTATCTATAGAATTCATCCCATCAATTCCATATTTACAGCGGATGCCTTGGCAATTTACGAAGCTCTGGATGAATATTCAGTTACATGAAAAAATCTGCTTTTGTTGACAGACAGCTAGCTATTCAGCCCTTAGAGATGCCTCACAATTAAATCTCCTAAAGTCAATCATAGATTAACTGGCAAAATTCAATCACGGGTAAAATTAAGTCAGAAAATATGTTTGGTGTGGTCTCCTGGACATTCGCAGATTTATTGGAATTAAAAGACGGATTTTCTTGCAAAAACTGGTCACGCAGTCTCACCCACTACTTGAATGGATAGCCTCAGAAAATTTAATTTCTCATCATCAGAAAATCTCACTTCAAAAAACGAATCATATCTTCCACAATAGCAAATATTATGAATCTATTGACGATATTCCCACAGTGTTTTCCCTTCATCCATGGCTCAAAAATTTAAGAGAAGATATCACTGCACGACTTTTAACCCGTATGATTATAACTCCAACTTTATTGAATAGATTTGGACTTCACAATCAACCTCTATGCCAAGTTTGTAATCTCGAAAATAACATTGAACACTTCATCTCGTTCTGTTCTAAATACGCAAATCATTGGACAAATCTTCTTGCAAAACTTAAAATTGATTTTCATTCAAAAAGGTATTTCTAATAAGCAATATCATCGGTTTCTTTTCCAACCTCTGATACTTTTCAATATTTATTGAATGAACTCTTTTGGGATTAGGGGATAACTATGGCGAAGATGTTGGCTGGAATTGTGCCGAAGTGTTGGTTGATTTCTGCCAAGGATCGAACCAGCGATGTTTGGATTTGAAGTCCAATAACTTATTCATTCGACAAAACGCTGATGTCTAGTGGCTGTTACTTGCTTATTAAGATAACACCTCAATATTCCCCTACCTGTGAGCTGGTAGAGACGAACGATTTTTTTTATAGTGCCAAGCGTTATGGCGAGTTAAAGGAGGGTTTCGATACCGCCAAGCGTTATGGTGAGCTAAAGGAGTGTTTCGGTATGGGAAGCGTTATGGCGAGAGGAGAGAGTTGCTGCTGCGTCTAGTGAGTCTGACGATTCTGTGTTGGTTGTGTTTGCTGCTGGTAGGTGGCACGACGACAGCTGTTTGAAAGCTCATAGTCCGAGGTCACCAACATGGCGAAGGTGTTGGCTCGAATTGTGTCGATGTGTAGGTTGAATTTCGCCAAGGATCGAACCTGCGATGTTTGGGTTTGAATCCAGTAATTTATTCATTCGACAAAAGCGAACGCTACTGTCTAGTAGCTGTTACTGGTTTATTAAGATATCACCACATAATGGTCTCTGTTGCCAAAAATCCCATTCTCAACCCATTTTAACCAACCATTGTACGCCTTGTATGACACTTTTAATAGAAAGGATGTGATAAAGTTTTGGGAAGATACTCTCATTGGGAATCCCTTCCTTAAAGTAAATTGAAACCCATTTATTTGCGTTTATTCATAAACCATTGTAGATGAAAACTAAACCGGAAATATCATCCGGAAGTTGTATTTTTTCCAACGTTTTATCAAATGCACTTCTCTTTGAATTATTCTTCATTTTATATGTTCTATCAGCAAACCACGCGTATTAGAATAAATTTTGAGTAGTTTTTATGCCGAAAGTATTAGATACAACATCTGATTCCGAGCATTGTTTTATGTTTAAAAAGCATTTTTAGTAAAAGACAAAATTTTGAATAATTTTTTTGAAAAAATATGATTTTATAAAAAAATTCACTCGCAAAATATATCTTAAAAACGTATACGCAAAATTTCGAGGTTAGTTTTTGTTTTAGAGCTGCCTACTGTAATTTTCAGCGACGAATTTTGCGATATTTTCAATACAAAAATATTAGCTATAAATTTTTTAAAAAATGCTCACATTTCTTAAATTCTAGTTCATTTCCGTCACCATACTTGTAAGTATGTAGTATGTAAAAACAATTGGAATGTGTACAATAAATTTTTTTGTAGAATGGTTTGCTTTTAGTTGCCATTTTCACTATTTTTTTAAACCCAAATTAGCACAGTTTGTAGAATCTCGATTGGCACAGAATTTCCGGATCAATATTTTTCTATATTTGAAATCAACCACATTGATCCAGAAAATGAACTAAAATAGCTCATTAGAGGAATTTTTCAAAAGTTTTTCTCCCTTAACAGACAGATACCTTAACCCTTTATTTACTTAATTATTTTACCATCTACTTTTCATATTTATCTTTGAACCATTAGTTATGTTTTGGTACAGAATAAATTAATAAAAAAAGGTTAGTAATGTTATTTTTAATTGATATTTACCTGACAAAGTATTTATTGGAAATACTTTGTGTTCTTTCAAATACTGTTAGAAAGTAGTCATATTTTGAAGACATCAACTGAACTTAAACGGTACTTTGTAAAAGTACTGTCAGTAAACAAAGGGTTAAAGCTAGATTAATCAAAGATCCAACATTTTATTCTGTGATTTTACCACAGTTCCACTTCATACACAAGAAAAAACAAAAATTTCTATTTATTATCTTCACCTCCTCTCCGAAATTTGATAGCTGACGATTCCGTCGGATAAAATGGCGAGAAAACCGTGTCATTCGATTCCACGTCGTCTGGATTTCTTTTATTTCCTCGTTTTCTTAGCTGCCAGATCGGTCAATGACTTTTTCCACCCACGAGTTGAAATACATTTTTAAAAATAAATTACAATCATGTTTAAACATTTACTTTATTTAATGTTTACTTTCTGTATTGAATGAGCACTTAAAATTTATTTAAAAATTTTATGTTGAATAAACTGTATTAAATAAGCGTTTGATTTTCTTTATTTGGTGTTTCAACTTGAAAGATTAAAAAAAAAAAAAAAAAAAAAAAAATTCTTAATTTTTTTTTGGGGGGGGAGGTGACTTTCTGGATCTTATATGTCGACCAACACAATCACAACGTTGATTACTGATAACTAGAAAGAAATTCATTTAGGCTATTTAAACATTTTTATGAAAGCCGTTTATGTCTTACTTTTAAATTTTAGAAAGTGGGTCCAGTTTAGTTATGTAACGACCCTTTTAATATCACCATTACAGCTTGTAATTCTAAACTCCAGTCAGATGATGAGGACGGCACCTGAGTTGGCACAACCCTCTCCAAACTTCCACACTACACCAGCGCATACTGATAACTGAAAATAAATATTTTTTGTTCGTATTCACACTAAAAATAGAATCATAGTGTCTTATTAGTTGGGAAAAAAAACTTTCAATTATAATAAAGAACAAGATTAAAATTCCTAATCGATGTTTTTTTTTTATTTTACATAAAAAAATTCATATACAACTGAATTATTATAAAAAATAGTCAACAAAACAGAATTAGGGTTGCTAGAAGAGCGTTTCGTTGGGATGCCATATTGGCGAGAAACTAGGTCAGCACACTAAATTTCACTTTAACCAAAAATATCTTAAGTCAATAATTTTTTATTCAATTTTTAAAAAACATAGTATTAAATTGACCAGTTTCTTAAAGGGTTGGGATGGATTCACAATGCACATTGTTTTGGTCAAAAATCCCTTAATCCATCACTGTTAAATACAGTGAATATGTAATAAACATTTTTTTAATGCTATAAAAATTCATGCTGAAAAATATGGTTTAAAAATAAAATCTAATATACATTAAAAAATATTAATGAGTTTTATTTAAATGTAAGAAATATAAAATCATATAAATATACAATATGAATGTACACATTTTTAAAATAAATAAATCATAATCTTATTTCTCAAAAAAATTATTTACTTATTTTACTAACCAGCTAAATGATAACAGCAATATGAAAAAGTGAGGCAATTTGGAAGCCTCAGTTGTTATGTACTTCACATGTAGAAGTATTATGCCAATAATTAATTTGCAATATTTTTAACAAAGTATGTTGTTTTTCATTTCATTATGATTAATTATATCTTTAATTAAGCTACTGTACATAATTTTAATATTCTTATTAACCCATACTTACACAGATGATGCAGACTAAATTTGAATAACAATATAATTGTTTGTTTTCAACCATCATATTTGTTATTTGTACACAGCCAGGTGAACAATTTACAATTGATAAGAAACTAAAATCATTTTGCGATAAGTGTCTTTCATTCAATATACAAAGACGAAAACCGTCTAAATATGGGATTGAAATGTTTGCACTTATTTGTGAAAAGACTTTTTATGTGTACAATCTGGAATCTGCAATACATAACCAGATGGAGCATATCCCATTTCAAATAAACCTGTTGATATAGTTAACAGATTACTTGATCAGTTAAAAGGATTGTTCAGAAATCTAACTACTGATAACTGGTATTGTAAAGTGATAAAATCGCTTTGCTAAGAACAATGAGGTCAAACAAAAAGGATATTCTTCCCAAATTCCTTTCATCATAACTTGATTCTACATTTTTTGGATTTTACAAAGACCTCATATGTACCAAAGAAAAATAAAGCTATTATTATACAGAGTGCAATGCATAATGAAGTAAGTATTGACAATGAGAAAGAAAAACCTATAATTCTTAATCATAATTTTTTCAAAAAAAAAAAAAAAAAAAAAAAAATGCTATGGGCTAGGAGGAAATTATATTTTCTAAATAAAAATCCACAGATGGCCAATGTTAATTTTTTTATGTATTGCTAAACATAGCAGGTATAGGCAGCCAGATTATTTTCTAAGTTTCAGCTTTTGAATCAGTCTTCCATGGTAGTAAACTTACTGTCATAATAAAAGAAGTAATTAGGAAGTATACTGGCAAAAAAGATGCAACCAAAGGTGAAGGCTAGAAGCAAATAGATTATTTGTTCCAGTAATTTTTTAAATAGAATAATACAGAAACATATGACTTTACAAAAAGATTCACTGGTACATAATGTGTAATAATGTAAGTTTTCTCTAAATGTGTAACTAAGAGTTAATGTCAATAGCACTATTAAACAACTTTGTTTTCGATAAACCATAAAATACAGTATTAAACAGTACTTATTGCTTACTGCTAAATGACAACAATTAAATTTAAACAAATATGGCTACTATTTTTTATGGCTACACTTTATCAACATTTTACAAATTAATGGGCTGGAAAAATATTATTAGAAATGCTATAGAGTGTTACCAGACATTCTATTGAATTTGAGGAAAAATGTCAAAGAATAGACATAAAACAAAAAGTTTGATTCAACATGAAAATAGGATTAACCATCATTAGATGGGCAATCACTATGATTTACATATGGAAATTGATGACCATATTTCCCATAAATGGCTTTTACATTATATTAAAACTCAAATTATTACACATACTATCAATTTAATTTCCCACACATTTTTTTTTCATTTTTAATAAACTTTTAAATTATATGTAATCCGTAATATAATAATTTAGTAAATTAAATGCATATTTTAATCGATTATGTGCTTGCAAAAAAATAGCTTTGCCATTTACCCTTAAAAATAAAGTAGGGTATTAAGTTTACAGTTGATCTGCACATAATTATGCTGTTTGAAATATAAATTACGGTGGTTTAAAGCATTTGTAAGTATTTTTATTGTTACAGCTAAAATTCATTTTCATCCATCATAACATACAAATGCAAGCATTTTCCAATGTTAAAATTAAGATTTATTTTAAACAAAAAGGACCTTTTTTTATAGATACTTAAATATTTCTATTTTAATTTCATAATATATACATATTTTGATTTACATCCATAGTAAATAGTAGCACATTGATTTAATTAAATTTTTCCGATAATATGAAATTAAGAATTGTGAAAATCTCTCTCTCTATATATATAATAATAGCACTGAATTCATTATCTCGGATTTAACAATGAAAAAGGTCAAAAATCTGATGGAACAAACCACTCAATAAAGGCAGTTAAAACAATATAAGTACATAGTTTTTTCAATATTAGATTGAGGATATTATTTCATCTGGATTCTAAAATATTTTAAATATGAATACTTTCTTGGAATCATATTTTATTTAAAGGGTTGTCTTTTGCTCTATCCTTAAAGCTACATGACATCAACACATGAAAGGAGTAGAAATTTGTATGAATTTTAAAATCTAATCTTGATGATTGAATTCTAATTTTGCTCAGCAACTGAAATTTCATAAATTGTACAAATCAGACACAAATTTCATAAAAAAGTAAGAAGAGTAATTGAAATTGTTCGAAAATAGCATTGGATCAAGTTGATCTTTCTTAGATTAGATAATAATTTAAGTACTTGATTAGTTTGAACTGTTTAGTAGTTATAATGAAGAAGGCATTAAAATTTGAATTTTAGTACAAAATGGTTACTTAGTATTATCTGAAAAACATATTTGGTTTCGGTCGACTTGTAGGAATAGCATTTCTCATTCTCAATTTTCTTACAGCTTCACGTAAATGTTTTGGTTGCAGTGGTCCAGTATCATTGCTTTTTTCTGCAACGTCCAATGCTTCCTCAACAACTTCTCCAACAAAAACTTTTGCAATCCCAGATACAGCAATTACAACATTTTGTGAAACTGAGCTACCGGTTATTGATTGCATAAGTCTTTTAATGGCAGCTTTTGGGAATGCAGATCGACGATACATTTCATACCTATTGAGTTGATCCTCAGAAAAGTTAGAAACCAAAACTTGCATTCTTTCTCTTTCTTCCTCTTCTAATTGTTCCTTCGTTTTGTTCTGTTGGGAGTCTGATGGATGACTTGTATCATCACTGTCCACTTCTGGAGGTGGAGGTGAGGAAAGCGGTTCTTCATTAGAAACGTTAGTCGGCGGCGCTGGAAGCATTATAGAACAAGAAGTGCTAGGTTCTTGGTCTTCCAAGGGAGAGTCTTCATCGTAATCATCATCCTCCAAATTGTTGGATGATGGTAATGAAGGTCTAAGATGTTCATCTGGTAATGATTCTGATATGCTAATATCTGCTTTAGAATTCGAACTGTCAGAAAGAAGAGCATCATCATCAAAACGAAGTCTCTTGGCGGGTAGATTATCTGAACTATCTGGAGAATTATCCATCGTTACTAGATTTAATATGAGAATTTCTAAATAATTCTAACAATTTCCAATTTTTTCGATTACTATGAAAGTATAAGGAGAAATTGGAGAGACTTTTACATAGGAAAATCATATTAAATCAGACGATAAATACCTAAGAATATTTAAAATTCCCCACGACTCAAGAAAAGTAAATATTTTGTTCATTTCATTGCACTTCACTGATAAGATTGAGAGCAGATATACAAAAGTTTTTGAAAATAAATTAATCTATTGTTAAAGTGCCACTGAGTTTTATTGTTTCACCTTAAATAATTTATTTTTTCATATTGACTAATATTTAAAATATATTTATTCAGCTACAGTTATTTTATCTACTTTTTTTTTTTTGAAGAAAAAGAAGTTCAGAATAAAGTTTTGAAAGAAGTGAAGTAAACGCTTAATTTGAAAAAAAGTTGTTTTGAATTTGGGTTTCGTTTCAAGAGGAGGTTTTTCAATTACTAAAGAAATTTGTGGCATTAGCTAGAAAAAGTACTCTTCAAAATTTAAAAGAAAATTTTCCCATTATTTTCTACATTTACTTAAAAATATATATGATTTGGAAGCGTTTTAAAATACTCTTGGTAATGCATCAGTGGATAATTGGAGATAAAGCAATTGAAACGAGCAGAAACCCCTAAAAGCTACGTAATAAATCAATTTTAAAGGAAGACGAATATCTTTCTTTAAAAATTTGGATAATATTTATAAAATTGTAAATACTAAAATAAGATTAAAAAATTTTATTTACATTTTCATCTATTTTCTTAAAAAAAGTGGAATAGAAAACTTGAAATTTTTAGATAAAATTTTACATTTTTTATTTCGCAGATACTACATGATTTGTTGTAATTTTATGCCTTTTCTTTTTGTCTCTTAATGTTCTGATATCATTAATTTCATTATATTTTTGCTTTTTTTTGGATGATTTTTTGGTTCAATAACTTTCAAAAGTGATGAAATATTCCCACTACAAATGATAATAAAGTTTCTGTAATGTTATTAAATTTCTTTCATAATCATTTTTGATGTGTAAAAAATTCAATGCGAGAGAATCAGGTTTACAACAGCGAATAGCGTCAAACGAGTCTAAATGTGTCAATCGTTTTTTATAAAAGTTCTCTTTTTATTGATTGGTTTGACTGAAAGTTTTTTGCGCCTTGGCTGGAACCTGATTCTCTATTCTCCTATTGTACTGAAAAAAAAAAAATGAAATTTAAATATCTTTATGTCATTTCTAATGAAGACTTATATGATCTTTTTCAGTGCACTTGGGATTGAAACAATGTCTGTAAATTTTAGACATTAAATTTAATAAAATTTCTTTGTGAATTTTTTATTCATTTGTTGAATTTTTTATTTCATACTTTTTTATTAATAAAAAGTAGCTAATTTATTTTATGATTATTAATTAAATCCATTTAAATCCATTTCATAAAGTTTTAACTTATTTAATATATAAACTATGGATTTCCTTAATGTGTCACATATCATAATAATGCTCATTTTTTAAATAGTTGGAGTGACCAAAAAGTCATAGTTTTAAATTAATATAAATAATTATCATTATAATTATTATTAATAAATAATTACTATTATTCTACTATTTATTATTATAATTTTTTATGATATTAAGTTATTATAAATTAATATGTTAGTTTTGAACATACTTGTATATTCTTTAATATTCTGTAGTATCACCTCAATGAGTAATTTCAATAATAATATTTTTTTCTTTAAACTTATATTGCCAATGGAAAGGTCATGATTTCAATTCTCTGTGGTAGATGCAAAAGAAAAAGAGAGGAAAAAGTTGAATGAAATCAGTATGTATGAATAATTATTTTACATTTTAATAAATTAATTTTAAAACTTTTCATGTGAAGTATTTAAATCAAAATTAATTCCACCTTATTTTTAAAAAAAATTATGACTTGTAAAACTTTAATCATGTTAATTTATTGATTATGTTTAGAATTTAATCTGGTATTCTAAATAATTTTATAGAAGGAAAAGGAATTGTGTATTTTGGGATTATCCAATGACTTGTCAGTGCTCTTGAAACTGCGCTGATTCGAGCGAAAGGTTCCAAAGTATTGACAAAAATGAGCCACTCCTTTAGCAATATCATAATGAAGAGCAAATTCCAAAATAATTTGCAAAACGTTACCTTTTGGTGACAACATTTGATTTGGCAAAAATAGTTGACCGGATAATTCCAAAATATGAAAATGGTTGATGAAATAATCCCAAAGTACCAGAAATGGTTATTAGAGCAATTTATACAAATTTGATACATTTAAATTGAAATAAATTTTATTTCTATTTACTTTGTACTAAATAAGGCTAAAAAATTTTCCACCCAAGTCACCATAAAGTAAAATGTCAGATGTATATGACAATATTTTTAACTTTAATAACTTGATATGAAATTAGCGTATTTTTTTACCATCATTCATTTGTTTCTGTTATAATCATTGCATATGCATTGGTCTTATTTTTTGTGCAATTTCATTTTTTGTTGGAAAGTTAAGTAAGAAGACAATTTCTTATATAACTAGTTTCAAACTATAGATGATCTCATCTTTAGAAAATTCTAATAGCATGGTTGTTAGGCTCTTCTCTGTAAATTCTGTCTGATGTGGTAGACCTGCATTAATAAATAAAGCAGTTCATTTTCATGAAAAAAATCATCTCATTTAAGATTAATTAAGTACCAAAACGAAATACAAATTTTTGAAATATAAATTTCTATATTCAACAATATTTCGAAATTTGCATGCACTTGGTGAATGAAAATATATGTTTGTTTTTTTACAAGTTTAGTGAATAATTATATAAATCTACCATTTTGCTATGCAAAAGTGCCAATAATTCTTGACTTTTATGTATAAATATATATAGTAATAATCAATAATACTTATAAAATGTGTCGATATTAAATACTAGGTGCCTTTAGCAACCAGCTGGTTCATCATGAGTAATGCATTCTAAAATTTTCAATTAAGTACTTATATATTTTGCTCTTTTTATAACTTCTCAACCAAATATATTTAAACTTCGAACTTCAATAGTCATGTAACTCATATTATTATAGAAGCCATACAATTATTTCTTTATTGTACTGTATACCTCTCTGTCTTGCAATCAGCTGTCAGGGAATTATGTGGAAAATATCACAAATTTATTCCATAACATTACGCTTCCATTTAAACACATGTTGAACATCACACTTTAAAAATTAAAATTAACTCTTGAAAAATGTGGTTATAATATTAAAAAAACTTCATTAAAAAGTAGAAATTTAATTTATATGTTAAAACATTGTTATCAATGAAAAGAAAAATCATTTTTAAGAGAATTCAAAAAACAATTTCATGCTGTAGTATTATCAGAAAATATCACAGAAAATTTCCAAATGTTAGCTTGATTTTTAATTGATTAAAGTTTAAAAAAAAAATCCATACTAAAATAATAGAACTAAAAAATTTGTATGCCTATTACTAATGATTTACCAATTAACCATTGGGTTCGAATTTGAATGCGTATTATGTACAAATTCAATGATGCTTACCATAAATAAAGCTGATTGAATTAATGATATAGATGTTGTAAATGATCATAGAAACCTTTGTGTTCTATCAATTTTTTTAGTAAATATCACATTTAATATTTATTTATCCAGTCACATGTTGAAAGTTATATTTTTTAAGAATTAATTTGTAATAATAATTGATTTTTTAAAAATTTGAACTATTGTCAATAGGAGTTCAACATGTTGATAAAAACTAATTTTTTCCTATTAAATTTTATTGTTTTGCCCTAAATACATTGCTGAAAAATATGATTAAAATATTTGCTTAAAAATTCAATAAAAGTAAAAATTTAAATTTTTTACTTTTATTGAATTGAATTTAACTAAAAATTTAAAATACTGATATCATTGAAAAGCTAATTTTTTAATGTTTAATTTGATGTAAAAATCATGTTTGTGCAATAATATTTTGGGAAGTTATTGTAGAAAAACATCAAAATTTCACTTATTTTTTTAGCTTTATTGTAAGTATAGATTTAAAGCTATCTAAACCTTTATATAAATATTGTTACAAAATGCTCATAGAAAGGCTTTAAAGAATTTCTATGTCAGGATTTCCAAATTAGCTAAATCTTTATTTTTTAATTTTTATTTTTCATAAAAAAATTTGTAAATGAGACAAGTGACAGGCCAATTTTTTATCTTTATTTTTATTTTGCCGGTTCCAATTTATATAGCTTTACAATTATACACTGTTTGTTGAAATCCTTTTCCAGTGCTCTTACAATGTAGATTTATCATTTAAAATTAGTCAAATTTTGATAAATTTTGATATTTTATTTATAAAAGTCTTTCTTAATATTTTTCTTATAAGTTATAGTAAAAATTAAAAAATAACTATTATATATTTATTCATTTAGTAATTTAAATTTTTAAAGCTAAAATGTTTGCATTGTTTCAGGTTTTGTTTGCAAGTTTCGAGGTCATTTATGGCGAATACTAAAATAAGGGAAATGGAATGGTTGTGTTTGTATTTCAAGTGAGTTTTGAGATTTATATTTAAAATTTGTGTAATTTATATTGTTATAATATTTTTAAGGATTTCTATTTTCAGCTATACTTTGATATTATAAGTAAGCTATGCTGTGTTAAATTGTCGTTAATATGATCTAAACATATTTTATTGCACTGGTATGTATGAACACTTTTTAATTTTCAGCTCTAACTATTGAATTCTGTGTAGTAAAATTCATATATATAAAATAAACGATGTTTAATTTCATAGAGCTTTTTCTTGATCTGGGAAACTTGCATATTACATCATCACTACTGATGGAACTGTTTGTAATTTTGTGCATTTTGACTGTTAGAATTATAATTTGGTATATTAATGATATTTATATGTAGCTCTCCAAGAATAGAAATTATATCTCTCCCTCCTCTTTTCCTATTTCATATCAACAAGCAGTGGTAACCAATTTACTTTCATTCCTATATATTTTTTAAAATATTATTTAATTAGCTTGATTAGAAGAGAAAAAAAAGTATAATTTAATTACTTAAAAATTTATAACAATATTTTTCTTTTCATGTCTTAAAATTCCAAAATATCTTTAAATTTTACATTAAATTAAATAATGTATTTTAATTAAGTGTGTAGGTGTGTAATTCACTTGCAAAATGTGTTTCTTATATTATACATTTTTTGTATATAGACCCATATTTAAAATTAAATATAATTTTAATTTTTTTTCCACAACATCATGAAATATTTTTATACTCCCTCTGTCCCAAATTAGTTGCTACATTTGAATACTTTTGTACTGATTATTGATTTTGATGATTTTATGATTTTGTTTGAACATTTTTCAGAGATTTCAGGGTGCTGTGCTATCAATCAACAACATTTACTTACCAAGTATTCGCTGCTTAAATCAGTACCAAGTTAGTTAAAAAAATCCAAGTTTTGAGCACTCTTAAGAAACGCCCCATTTTGTAAGGACTCTTCCCACAATCGCATAAAACTATATTCTATAATAGCTAATGAATTGTGAATTCATTAGGAAGAAAATGATCTTTCTTGCACAACGGTGGTAGAGTCCTCACAAAATGGGGCGTGCCTTAAAAAAGTGCAAACCCTGTAAATTTGCTTCAAAAAATTTGTCTGAAAATAAGTGCTATATTTGTGGAAAGTAAAAAATGAGATTGAAAATACCAAGTTGTGATAATTTTAATTGCAAATTAAACAATTTTAATTGATATTTAAGGAATTTCTTCCACATAATATAGCTTCAGGTTGGCATGCCAGGTTTGCAGAAGAAGATTTTGACGATGAAATTTTTCCTTATTGAGATGGATTATTTTGTACGAGTTGCCTCCGCCTGACATCATGCTGTTTTCCATACATGTTTGTAAAGTTAAAAATACATTGTCAAGCTCTTCTACTTCTATATTTTGGAAAGCGACTTCAACAGCATCAATTAAGTTGTCAATATTCTTTGTGGGCATCTGATGTTGCAATGACTGTATTGCGTTAAGAAACCCGAGGTCAAGTACATTGAAATCTGGACTATTTGGAGGTTGACATTGTAGTTACAAATTCCATCCATCTTTTGAACATTCTTCTGTGATACAGGGATCATCCACTGCCAAATGAGGCTTGGTATTGTCCTGTTCTGTGTATATAGGACTCGATTTTTCACTACTTGGAAATTTTTCACGTATAGCCGGCAGAACTTTTTCTATAATCATTTTTCGGGTTTCTTCTTTATTAACAATTTCTACAACTTTTGTCATAGCAGTTCCTTTCGGACGATTTTTTGAGTTTCTTTTTGCATTTTCTGAATAAACAAAAGGCCATATTCCAATTTTTCCGTCAAACATTTCATTTCTATTTGAGTCCCATCTTGGTCTTGCCACTGCTGCCATAAACATTACTTTGGTAATAAACCTTTTGCTTTTGCAATGCCTCAATGGTTCAGGTTCATCCAGGGTGATGTAAAAGGAATTACTGGTTTTCGTAATATATAACCATTTTTCATCGGTATGAACCCTATCCAACATTTCCGAAAAGCATCCATTAGTTTAACATGCTGTAAGCAAAATCAAATTCTGTCGAGCTTATTTTTGTCTGTCAGACTTGGCTTAATGGTGGATGAAATACGCTTCAAAACTTTTCCCTCTAGAATCCTGTGTAATGTTGGTTTAGGAATACTAACAGCACACGATAAACTCCGCAGTGATTGTCTTCGTTTTAATGGGACATCTTTGATTTTGCCCAATTTCTGAGAAAAATCTTTTTTTTCCTTTCCACATTTACCAATTTTTTGTGAACTTACATTTTACATTTCATCTCCATTTATTTTTGATGTCTTTGCCTGCTTCCACAAACGGAATATTGTACTACGATGAACATGAAATTTAATCGCTGCAGCATTTATAGCACCATGGCTTAGTTTGTCATTTTTCAAATGTTGCAGTAAAAATTGAAATACAGCGTTACGCTTCTTATCATTCATTTCCTGCTTTAGGGTATTTTCTAAATTACTATTCATAATTTATAATTATCGTCGCATTACTTCTCATTCATATAACTTTACATTCGAGTTAACATTTATTCTAACACCTAGTATACCGTCTTATATTCATTATAGTATTATAATTTTACTGGTAGCTATTTACTAAACTGCATCAGAAGTTATTTATGACTCCACCTACTTGAAATGTAGCAACTAATCTGGGACAAAATTTTCGACTTAAATGTAGCAACTAATTTGGGACGGAGGGAGTATTAAATTAAATAATATACTTAAACTAAATATATTGGTCTATTAATTCACTTGCAAAATGTGTTTCTTATTTTATATTATACATCGTTTGTATATAGAACCGTATTTAAAATTGAATATAATTTTAAATTTTAGAAGCTAATTTGGTTAATATTTTAATAATTATATGAACACTTTGATTTTACAAAATAACTGCTTTCTTTTAGAAACTTTTGAGTTGTTAAGAGATATGCCAGTCACTTGTTAATAAAATACCAATAATAATTTTTTTAAAAATTATGATGCTGCAAATTCCAATTAGTTTCCTAAATGTATCTATTAATATTTCCTTTGCTAAAAGGACTATTAACATTAACTTTTTTTATATTCTCATTAATGAATGAGTCAGACAATTTTTATAAAAAAAATATTCATTTATATTTAAAAATTCTTAATGTTGTACTTTCTAACTTCGTATCAACTTCCTTGGAGGATATTTTTAAAAATGTGTTGTCATTCTTCCGTAGAATCCAATACATTACAGTAAATTTTAAACATTCAATTACAACTAAGTATAATTATGATTCATACATACATTTCTACTAAAGAAATGTTCTAATTCCATTACTTAATGCTTATATTAAGAATTAAAGCAATTGACAGATATTTGCTTTGTTTCATTCTAATAATCAATTTCTTTAGTTTTTTAAAACATACATTACAAATTAAAACCGTTATTTTAATATATAATTTTTGTAATAGTTAATATATGTTTGTATGCTTATATAAAATCTTATTTTATAATGCAGTTAAAACTTTCTGACAAATATGAGCAGTTTATGATTATTCTACTTTGGATGATTTTTCTTCCTACTAAGCTATGTAAATGGGTATCACTATTTATAAGAACAGCAGGGAAAATGATTTTAAATTTTAAATTCATTGTAAATAATTGAGGAACTGCAGTTTTTCAAATACAATTTTTGCATCAAAAGTTTTCTATTGTTGATAAAAATTGTAATAAGTAAATTATTAAATATTAAATTAATCATAATTGCTCAAAAACAAGACAAAAATATAGAAAACAAAAGCATGCATCTTTGTATTATATGTGCTTAGCATAAAATGGTCTGAAAATAGAATTTACTGGTGTATCAATTAAGAAGAAAAATGTTAATATCTTATTTGCTTGAAATTTCAAAGTGAAATATCAAGTGTATGATTTTTATGTATATGAATCTGTATATTTTAAAAATAATTTCAATGCATTGATTTGCATCTTAACCATTTATTCTTTCAGTTTTTTTTGCCACATGTGAATCAAATTATCATAATTAAAATACTCTGAACAAATATTGATTGATATTTTAATTTCATATAATTATTAGAGACAATCTTTGATGCGAGAGGTGTATGGAAATTATTGGATATAACACATACACAAATTTATTTGTATTCTGTTGGTTTTATAATTGAGTTAGTGTGGAACAATCACAAAGATGTATTCTAATTAGATAGTAAAAAAAACTAGGAGTTATCCCTTTAATTGGCAAATGATGAAATGTTATAGCAGAAAAGAGTTTTGGGATATACAAAGATACCTTGGATATACAATTTAGAAATTTAACAAAATCTTAGTAATTTTCAAAAGTATTAAAATAATTTGTAAAAATTAATTTTAGTTATTACCCATAAATCTGTATATGCAGGCATATTTACAGTATCCATGTAAAACATTTGGAGTTGTAGATTTCCAATAAGAGTCAATGGAAACATATTGCTTTTGAATAAAGGGTTAACAAAAGTAATTAAATAAAGATAATCAATTTAGCTTTAGCAGATAAAGCTTTGCTTTGTATTGATATCTATATGCAGTTAGTATGAATGTATATATGTCTATTGTCATTTTATGAGACAGACTTTTAGATTTATACTTAAGACTAGATACACATTTGCCACATGAATACTTTTAAATAAAAATGAGCATTTTGAAATATTTTTTTATAAATTTTAATTACGATTAGAATGAATTTGAATATAGTAAAAATTTGGGGTTTTCTTATAATAACTTACAAAAATATTACAATAAAAATGATTTTGAAACCAAATATAAAGAAAATCTCTACAACTATATGTTTTTGAACATATTATTTTTATTGTATATGTTGTTGAAATTATTTGTATTTTCAATGTTTTCTATTCATATCTTTTTATTATTAAAATTGAGTTTAAAAAGTTTGTTTCCTTGGGATAATTGGAAGTCACGATTATTTAATACTATTCAATATTACATCTTATCATTAAATAAGAAAATGTAATATTTAATCCACTGGTATTTTATAATTAAAAATGAACTTTTTCTGTCTTTGTGCATTAACATGTTTTATATTTATTTTAAAATTTTAAAGTTTTTTACATATATCAGAAGAAAAAAAAAAGGTAACAAAATATGCACACAAAATAATTTAAAATTGCAAGGCTTAGATTACAAACAATAATTTGTTTCATTTTTTTTCTTTCTAAATTTCATTATTTTGGAAAACAGAATTGATAAAATTTTATTTATCATTTGCTCCTTTATAGTACTGTTCTTCTTTCCTGTCACAAACTATTAAGTATAAGAATTTTTCATTTGTCTGTTTGTTTAAAATCTTGCTTTCTTACTGCAGTGAATATTTTAATGGATCTGGTAACAAAAATTCTCTAATATTTTAGTTAAGAGAATTGATGCTAAATGATTCTATATACTTAAAAAAATATTTTTATCTGCATATTTTAGTCCATTTCCTTGTATTAATTGAATTTTCCTCATTTCTATCCTTCTCTCCCTTCATTAATTCTGAAATAACCACCCGTGACATGAATTGATTCTGTTAAAGTGAAAGTATATGGACATGATGAATCCAGTAACAATAAGGACTCAACGAAATAACAAAGAGTTGATAAAATGGAATGCTTGTCATAGAAATCCTTAGGCAAAGAGACATGAAAATCCATTTATGCAATGGAGTTTTCTTTGAAATTAGATTGCCAGTATTTTCCAACAGCCACTTAATTGCAAAGTCATCTAGTATAAAATAATTTACATGGAAATTCAACTGGTATATTCCTAAGCAAACTGATTTTTTTCTTCAAATAAACAATATTTCTTGGGAAAATATGCTTGGTAATTTTGAAACAATGAAATCTTTAAAAAAAACTTCATCCCCCCCCCCTCTTTCTGTAAATGTCTCGGATTAATTGACAACACTGACATTTTTTAAAAAAAATATATAATTTTCTTTTTTTGTGTGATAGGCTTCATATGTTTTACTTAAAGATATATTTTTTAAAAATCTCATGAATAAAAATTTGCACATTTGGGATTAGAAATTTAAAAGAAAAAATTGTGATTTAAGTTAGGTTGCAACAAAAATTCTTTAAAATTTACACCCATGGAAAAATTTACCTGCTGATTCAAATACTATCTTGTGTTCTAAGAATAATTACTAAACCTTGTGACATAGATTAAATATGTCTTTTTGTTGAATTTTTTTAATTAAGAAGAAATTAATCTTTTACACCTTTAAAGCATTACTTTTTAAGTTTGTTGCCAATTATTTAAAATGAACTGTTGATTCAAACTAAAATTTCCATTTGAATTAACTCTTGGAATTTTTAAGTTTTTATTTAGAGATACTTTTCTATTGAATTCTATATTTTTACTAAAGAAAAGCATGTCACCATTTGAAATTTAAAGATAAATTTCTTATTTTTTTTTTTTTTTTTTGTAGTTTTCACATAAGTATAGTTATTGCTATTTATGATTTTACAAAAATGATATAGAAATTCTTTTCTTTTTCATGTAAGAAATTAAGTGTATTTTGACTAAAAATAGGTATTGAACTTTATGAGCACAAATAATTTGTTTTGTTCTTATATGGATTCTGCAATTCTTAATCATTACAAAATTTATTATTTCATAAGATTTCAATTCTGTAAATAATTGATCATTTCTGATTATTAACAGTCATTAATCTTTGAAATTCATTTCAGATGACCTTCTCATTTAAAGCATTTTATTTGAATGTTTCAAATATTTGCTGCTTCAACTACTTATAAGTTTTATTGGATTGTCTAAAGTACTTAAGATAAACAAACAATATGAATGCTTACATCTCATATTTGTTTGAATTTCATTTCTTTCTAAAATTCTGATGCTTCTTCATTTTAATCAATTTATTGATTTCTTTGCTTTCTTTAAGTTGCTGTGACTAAATTTACTACTGAAAAAAGAATATAAGAACGAGTAATCATATAGATAATTTAAAGATTCCGAAAATCTTCTTTTCTGACAGAAAGAAATTAAGCATGTTACTCTTTCTTTATCATAATCATCATTAAAAATTTCATTTTGCTCTCATCTAATCATTATCAAGAAAATAAAATGTTATATCTATCTGTCTGTCTGTCCATATATATATATATATATATATATATATATATGGATAAAATAATCTTATATGTATGTAAGAATTATTTTTTAAAAACTTTTTTTCTTATATCTTTATAATGAATTTTTAATATGAGCTTTTTCTTTTATATTTTGAAATAAATAAACTAACCACATGAGAGTATAGTAATATCTTCCTGAATCATGATTTGTACTGTCCAGTTTCTCTTGCATTATTTTAGAAATTCTCATTTGTGTTTGTGGTTAGAATGATTAGTAATCTGCAATGTAGCATAACTTTGGTATAGCACTCTCCATTTATTCTTATATATTCTAACATATAGTGTAATCTGACATATAGAAAGTTAGAATGCAATTAAAATGAGTTTCTTGTATTTTATTTCTGGCTTATTTTTCTTAGCAGATTATTTAAGTGAAATATCATTCAGAGTTTTGAATTTGTCCCTCCCCCTCTGCTTTTTTGTTTCTCTTATAGATGATTTAAATCTTTCTCTACCAGATTTATCTAATAATTTGTATTGATAATTGTGCACATTTCTTTGCATTATAAAGTGTTTCATATATTTTTTTTAGTAAGGAACTAGTGAATATATTAATTAATGCTGAAATTATGCATTTCCTTAAAAAAAGAATTTAATTTGTAGAATTGTGCTCAGTTTTATATTAATGCTAGCTTATTTTCAAGTGCTATTAATATAAAATAGTTTGGAAAGGTAACAAACAAATACTCTTTTTAAGTAAAATTTTAACTGTAAAAGTTTAATTTATCAAGGTCTTATGAAATTTTTATTTCATGAAGCTATTTTACTACTTTTTAATTTCAATTAGCTTATTAAGCTTAAATCGCTAATATTCTCTTAAACTGGATATTTTTATAAAGAAATGGGTAAATAATGCCTTCTCATTTCACATAGCTTGACAATCCACATTTTCATTTTATTTTGAATTGCTTATATTCTCTATTAGTCTATATTTATTAGTCATAATTCTAGTTAGAAAGAGAAATATAATTCTCTGGAGAGTGATTTCAGACCAACAAATTTGCTTTATGACAGGTGAACTTTGAATTTTGTGATATGCTATGATATTTATATAAGCTATTTTACAATTCATCTTGCAAAGTTAAGAATTCAGTTCACAGCATCTATACTTCATGTAAAGAAAACTTTCATATTTATACTTCAAAGTGCCTTTACCAATTTAAAATAATATTATACCCAACTGGTTCTCAGAAATAATATGCTTTGTTTTTAAAAAAATTTTCATTTAAAAAATAAATTATATTTCACATTTATTGTTATAATATGCATGTTTTTATATGTATGTATTTTATTAAGGACTTTTAAAAATGTAAATTTATTTTGGTGTACTTTTAATATTTAAATGCATTATATTATTTATAATATGGTGAAAGTTATTCTAACACATAATATAGCATTTTTTTAAATCCCAAAAATCATTGACATGAATGGATTCTGAAAGTGGAATTCAGATTTATAAGCATTATTATAACCTATTGGGGGGGGGTATTTTATGAGTAATTTTTATAAACTGTAACATTTATGATATGTTACAAATTCTGTAATGATTGTAAGAAAGTACATTAATATTTTGTTAATAAATTGATTGTAAATATAGCTATTAAATTGAGTTAACAGTTTGTTAATAAAGTTAAAAGTTAAAAATTTTAACCTTGAATGAATTTCTTGTATTTTAAATTATTTCAATATGTTCATTTCTGAATTATTATTACTTAATATTTGGAAAATATTTCAGTATTTAAAATACATAATACTATAAAATATTATGTAATATTTATTATTTAATTATGTCTTACAGCTTTCAACAACAAGCAAGACTGATACTTAAAATTGATTTGTCTCAGAAAAGCATAATTATGTTTTGCAGAGAAGTGGCTATTTGTCTGTAATGAGGGTAAGCCTGTGCTCATAATTTTATATTAAATTAAAGAATTGTATTGTAGGATTTTGTATAAAATGTCACACAATAAAAGAATTTTGAAATTATTGATTTGTTTTATTTTATTGCTATTAACATTTTAAATATTTTGAAATATCTTAAGAAATATGAATGAGGTATTAAGTATTATTATCAATTTGAGAAATCTTTATTAACTGCAAATGAAAAGTGAATGCGGTATGTGTAATTTTTTTATTGCATTTCCTATTTTTCAAATTACCAATATTTTAATAATGCTTTTTAAAATAAATTGAACACTAAAATATACAATAATGTATAAGATAAAAATATTTTCCCCACTTTTATGTAACTCTATAAGTTCTTGAAAAAAAATGTATTATATTTAGCTTGGTTTCAAATTTTGTTTTAGCAATAATTAATGTTGAATTAAAATTTAAAATAAATAAAAAAGAAGCATTAGTTAAAGAAAATTCAAAATATTCACATTGTATCATGTTAAAACTTAAAAGAAAAGAAAAAGCAGCTTAAGGGAGGGGGCGGGAAACAAACAAAAATTATTTACAGGTTTCTTTGTAAATATTATGTTTGTTAAAAGTCATGAGGTGGTCTATTTTTAAGGAACAGATATATTTATGTAATTTTTTTTGTCTTATATTTATTAAAAATTTTCTTTTTTTATTAAAAGAAAGTAAATGTGTTTTCATGTAATACATTGTTCTTAAATTTTTGAAAGTTTAAATC
Organism: Argiope trifasciata; assembly: GCA_026543055.1. Classification (NCBI taxonomy): domain Eukaryota; kingdom Metazoa; phylum Arthropoda; class Arachnida; order Araneae; family Araneidae; genus Argiope; species Argiope trifasciata. The sequence goes on from JAPMOQ010011698.1 coordinate 36,178, forward strand.
CATCAAAAAAATATTTCTAAATGATTTTTATTTTTTATTGATCAGTTAAATTTTTTAGACTGATTAAAAATGTTTTAGCTAATTAAACAAATTTTTGATATTATTTTGTATTAATTTACTTTATGCAATTTAAACATGAAATTATTATTTTCATGACTTGATATTGACGTTAGATCGTTCAGAAAGAATAAAATATTTAGTATTATCTTCTGTGAATTATTATATTCTGTGAATTAAATATGCCTTTAATCAGGAAGTAGGCAATTTCAGAAAAATTTGCAGCTTGATTACACAAAATCTATCCAGAGACTGTATCCTTACCTAGATCATCTGATTAATAGTTTTGTTGATTGATTTGAATAATCAAGGTATTCTTTTGACAATATCTATCCTTGATTGTTTTTTTTTACTTTTTCAAAAAATTTTTTTTACAAATATATCATACATATTATTAACTATGTGGGTGATGTATTGACAGGATAGATATTGTGCATGTTGTAAAATAACTTCATTAACCGTTTAATTATGGTTAAAATTATGCATCTTTACATCATCAAGCACAAAAGAGTCAATTAAAAGGTGTTTAAAGTGCACAAATATGGATGAATATCTATTTCCATCTGCCATATGTAATAATACATTGAAAAAAAAACTTGAATCTTTTATTGCATTACTTATTGATGAGAACTGAAATCAAAAGGCTGAGACAAAAGTACATGGAATTTTTTGTTAGAAAATTATTTTTGAGGCAGTTTTGATAAAAATTTGCTGAATAGATTGATAACTTCCAATTTTTTAAAGATATTCCATGAATTATTATAATAATTTCTTTTCTGCTATGAGTTCTTAATTTCTAATATCTTTTTTGTCATTTGGTTGTGATTGAAAATTATGACATTTATCCCAAAATAGTCCTCATGTTGCTTGAAATGGGATTTACTATTTGTTCACATTCTCCTAATATATATTTATAAACCTTTTGAAATTTTCAATCGTTAATTAAAATAGTACTTTTTATTCATCCACTCAAGATCAAATACATTTTTTAAAAAATTTGCAGGGGATGGTACCGCTTGATGTTATTACAGATTTGTTTTCAAATATTAAATCATTCATTAAATTAAATTAATTTGTAATACTTTAAATAGAGTTTTAGCACTTTGTAATAAAAATTGAAATCGACAGTTGCTCCATCGGTAAAATGCGAGGATTTCAGTATTTTTCACATGAAAGTGAAGAATACGAATTGAATTCTTGCAAAAATCAATAATATTTTTTGATAGTTATTTAATAAAAGTAACTATAATAAATTTTTTTGTTGACTGAATGATTGAATAATATTTTTTATATATCATTTGTTTTTATATGAAATATTATTATTTTTTTCTTATTTAGAACTGAAAAAGGCCATGAAATAATTAAGTAAAGTTATACTGCCAATTGCAGTCATCAGAAAATTCAATAGTTCAAATTGATTTGTTTTGCCGTTCCATGTCTCGTTTTGAAACGATACAAAGTTCACTGCAGATGTTGAACATATTCTCAGATGTAATTGATAACGAAGAGGTATCTGTGTCAGTACTTATTACCAAAGCAGTTTTAGTAATATAATACAGCAATATCAGGGCGTTTTAACATCTGGTTTAGTTTATGCATAGTCCATTTTGGCATTAGATCTGTTTTGGAATCAGGACAAGAAGTCACGATCTTTATATTTCTAAACTAAGATCAGTTTATCACTATTATCTAAATTTCGCCTGTGCTATTAGGGTTGCGGTGGCCTGGTGGTAAAGTCTCGGTTTCGGGACTGGAGAGTTTTAGGTTCGAGACTCGATTCCACCGAAGAACCGTCGTGTGAAGGGGTCTCTTGCACGTTAAATTTGTCAGGCCAAACGTCCTCCCGCTGGTGTGGTGTGGAGAGGGGGGGTGCCAGTTCAGGTGTCGTCCTCTTCATCTGACCGTGGTTCAAAATCACGTGGTATGTCCCAAAATAGCCCCCGTGTTGCTTTAAACGGGACGTTAGTATAACTAAATTAAACTAAACTCACCTGTGCTATTAAGATAACCGTAAAGAAGGGCCACGGTGGCTTGGTGGTAAGGTCTCGGCATCGGAACTGGAGCGTTTCAAGTTCGAGACTCGATTCCACCGAAGAACCGTCGTGAACGTTAAATCTGTCAGGCCAAACGTCTTCCCGATGGTGATGTGTGGTGTGGAGCGGACGGTGCCAGCACTGGTGTTGTCCTCGTGGATCAAAATGACGAGGTCCGTCCCCAAACAGCCCAAGTGTTGCTTTACAACGGGACATTAAAATAACTAAAATGACCGTAAATGTTCTATGATACTATAACGCCATGTTCCAATGATTTCATCAAAGTAATGAGGGTAACATTCATACCCAAGAAAACATTTAATTCAAAATTTGTTTGTGTAACTTAGATAAACAGGCGAGAAAACATTAGAAAAAGGAATTTTGACGAAAATCTTTTCGAATCATATGAATTGTGTTATTCATCAACTTTTTTTTATAGGCATGTAAGAAGAGATTTCACATTTTCTTGAAATATATATGCATTCGGAAACTTTTCTTGCCAAAAATTTGTCTCGTCATTATTTTTAAATAGCATTTCAAGAACAGCAGTAAATAACGTTGATTAGCTCGACAGTGTAGCAATATATTAAGATACAACACCATTATGTTTTAAAATCAAAAGCTGAGACCTTTTTCAGTCCAATGCTTACTTGTATCGGCACAATTATAAACATTCTGCATTCTGTCCGCCAGAATTCTCCTTAAAGCTGATAGTCAGAACTTGACTTTGAAAAAAGACAATTGTCTAAAAATACCAGCGATCTCGATGCATACATTTTCATCTTCTATTATTTTTAAGGCATTATTTTTAATAGTTTAATTTACATTTGCAATATAGTCGAATCTAAATTAATATCAGATGTCATTTAAATTTCAGGAACTTATTTTAAAGAATTTTTACAAGGTTTTATAAAGATTTTTAAGAATTCCTAGAATTTGTTTCAAATTTTTATTCCTTGGATTTCAAATTTTTAAAATTTATTTCAAATCCGTATTTTTACAAGGCTTTAATTTTTTTTCCAGTTTAGTGTAGTAATTTATTGTTTTACGACTAGCTACATTAAAAATTTTCTCTAATGTAATTGATCGTCTTTTCTAGCAAAGTTTTTATGAAAGTATTTAAGTTTGAAAAATTTTGTAATTTTCACCATCCTTTTCATATCATCCTAAGTTGGACTGCGGTGGCCTGGTGGAAAAGTCTCGGCTTCGGAACAAGAAGGTTTCAGATTCGAGACCCGATTCCATTGAAATCTGCTTGACAGTGAACTCTGTTGTTTTAAAAATGACGAACAATTAAATATTTTGTTATTTCAATTTACTGTAATATTTGTTATTTAAATCTGCTGATTTATAAATAAAAAAATATTTGACTTTGGTAGCTGTGTGGAGTGTGGGTGAAATTTAAATTGCCCGTACGCTTCTGCAGTGTAGGTGGGGCCGTGGTGGTCTGGTGGTAAGGTCCCGGCTTCGGAACCTGAGGGTTGCATTTTCGAAAGTCGAAGAACCGTCGTGTGAAGGGGTCTCTTGCACGTTAAATCTGTCACGCCAAACGTCCTCCCGCTGGTGTGGAGAGAGGGGTTGCCTATTCAGGTGTCGTCCTCATTCTCTGACCGTGGTTCAAAATGACGAGGTCTGTCCCAAAATAGCCCTAGTTTTACTTCAAAACGGGACGTTAATATAACTAAACTAAACTAAACCTGCTGTGTAGATGTGTTTTGCCCTTACGATCATCCCCGATAACATGGAAATAAAACACTAGTGTGTTTATGTTACCTTTTAAGAGATGAAGTGGAAATTACCTTATCATGATGAAGTGAAAATATAATCGCATGCTTTGGGTGTTACTTTTTTTTGCCAACCACAGGAGTATTTATTATATTTCATATTATTCTATAACAATAAAATTGAGAAAAAATTATTAAATTTTTTTTTATTGACCCGAAATATGGTGGATCACGAATTTTAGAATCTTGTCTATAATATAACCATTAGGGTTAATTTTTTTTAAAAAAATATAATATTAAACCTCCCCATAATAAAAAAGTGCTTGAAGTAAATCATTTCAGAATATACTTTAATCTTTCACTAATACTTGCAGATAGTAATATAACCTTTCTTTGAATGATTTTCTTCTTTTTTTGTGATTTTAATCAGGATGATATCATTCATGCTCTAGATTTAAGAAAAAGGGT
>JAPMOQ010011698.1:45459-61223 GCA_026543055.1 Argiope trifasciata
TTATTAAAATTTGAATTAATTAAAAATTAAGCGAAATTTCGACGTTTTTTCGCTATAACTACCGAAAATATTATCGCACAAACATGATTTTTACATCCATTTAAAGATAAAAAGATTAGCTTTCTAATGGTATCAGTGTTTTAATGTATAACTTCAGCCTCTATTTTTAACAAATTTTTAAAGAAATATTTTAACCATGTTTTTTTAGCACGTGACTGGATAAAATAAAAAAAACATAAAATGTGATATTTTCTAAAAAAATAAATGCAAGGCAAAGGATTCTAAGAAATCGTTTGCAATATTTGTATCATTAATTCCATAAATTATCTTTATTTACAGTAAACCTGATTGAATTTAGACAGGATATGCATTGAAATCCCGACTTAATGGCATATTTCTATAATCGTTTGCAATATTTGTATCATTAATTCAATATTTTTTTCCATCATAAAATGTGATAGTTTCTAAAAACAGAAATACTAAGCCAAGGTTTCTATAATCGTTTGCAACATCTAAATCATTTATTCAATAATTTTTTTTTCTTTTTCGCTTTAAAGAAACATATTTAATATTTTGGCATCATCACGGAAAAAAAACATTTTTAATTTCAGGCCAATCAATGCCCGGAATGACTTCAAGGCTAATGAATATGTGATTTAATTGAAAATCTTAGAACGCATTACTCATGGCGAACCAGCTGGTTGCCAAAGGTGGCTAGTACATAATATATTTAAAAATGCCGCTAACTAGCGAACAAGGAAAACATCGAACATTTTCAAACATTTAATATTCGAAAAATAGAATGTGCAGCTAACAACGAGCGCTCGAGATAAAACTTTTTGCCGCTAACGGAGAGCTAGCGAGGTGCCTGCCTGCACCAGTTTCACATCAACATCGGATATGGTTGTTTATAAAAAATATCTAAGAGCATTCTTCTCACATTCCAAACACACTTATGGGTTGAAGCATGTTGCACCATCTGTGTTCAGTATTCATTATACATATGAATAAGTATACAGAGAATAAAAAGCAACAAATAAAATATATAACTAAAAAAAATTATTAAAAATAATTAAATCATAAACAATAGGAAAAAAAAAACTTCTTATCTCTATACAACTGAAAAGTTGCCAAATTAGTGAGAAATATAATGACAAAAATTGATAAATCTCTTACGCTCTTACATAAAGCTTAGAAGCCTTAAAAATTGCCGAAAATTCATTTCTCATTAATCTTTATTGTCTATGTAGTTTTTTAATCTTTTTTTTTTTTGAGAAGAAAATGCATGAAAGTTATGTTGATGATTGGAAATTATAAATCACATTGAAGAAATCTAATGCTTTTTTTAACTTACTTTGGAGGGAGCTCCTGTCGGGGACAGCTCAAACATGGAGTTGAGAAGCTTTCGGTATGGTTCTTGTTTCTCGCTACCTTAGTGGATATAGATATGATATGGGATCAGCTACCCCAACATGTAACGAGACGTACTTCTTACGGGAAGGGTTGTACAGTAACCACTGATAGTCCTTAGGACTTGATTTTAGTTTCCGTCAGTTTTGCCGCGATTTCCAATGTTGTCGTAAAATATGGGGTCAGCAACCCTTACTGAGGATCAGGGCCGGCCATCTAGGGGGTGCGATGGGTGCTATGCACCCGTGCCCCCACCATGATTAAGAATAAAAATAGTTTTCTGAATAATAATAATGTTACATATATTAAAAGTCAACAGGCATGTTTCTATGAGGCTGGCTGTGCATCGACTGACTCTTTTATTAGGCAAATATTGCCGTGATATCTATAAAAAAGCGGGAAAAGTTCATTTATAAAAAAGGAAATCCACGTCAGATATGTTAAGACAGAGTGGCAAGCCGGCATCCAGAAATCCTGGCTGAGGCTGGGTTCAAATGGACTTGTAAATCATCAGCTTTTGTCTATATCTAATATGATATTTTTTACATTGCCAGTTACTAAATAAAATAAATGCGGAACCATTTTTCAACAAATTTACATGAAATAAGGGTTTGTTTTCGGTCAAGCATATGGGTATAATGCTTAAAGCTCTTTCTATACTAAGTATCGAAAAGGAAATTGGAAATTTGTAATTTTCCTGGAGTGATTAATAGCAAAAACAAAATCACGCATTATTAAATAAATATGCTAATGTTTGTTTTTTATTTTTAATTTGCTAAAAATTTAGGGCCCCAAATTGGTTCTTGCACCCTGGTCTCTTCATAGAGATGGCCGACTCTGCTGAGGATGAAACGTTCCTCCTATTCTAGCGGTTATACCGTGGCCAATAATGATCCTTAGGACTCTACCTTATCGGAGGGTTTCAGATTCGAGACGCGATTACACCAAAGAACCGTCATGTAAGCGGATCTGGTGCTTTAAATTTCCGGGCCAAACATTTTCCTACTGGTGTGGTATGGTGAAGGGGATGCTAGTTCAGGTGTCGTTCTCGTCACCTGACCGAGTTTCAAAATAACAAGGTCTGTCCAAAAATATTCCTAATGTTGCTTTGAAACGGGACGTTAATATAACTAAACAAGCCGACACAAAACAATTTGCAATACACTTATTTTGAATACAATTTTTTGTTCTCTAAATGTTATGACTGAAATTTTCATCATCATGCAAAGGGATAGCTCAATCAGGAAAAAATTGCAACATGGTTTTCATATTAGAGATGAGTTTCAGCAACTTCCGTAGCTCAATGTTTCGTATTTTGCCAATGCTGACACGGTATTCGATCAATCAGATTCATTCTAGGACCTTCGGAAGTATTTGCCTATGGGATGCGCAACCTGAGCAATGAACGAATTCTAATAAAGTAAAGTATCACTTAACAGGTTGACTGCCAACAACGAGATAAATCGTTGATTGCATTCTTTCCTAGGATCAAACCATCTATGTTATTAGATGACACCTTCTCTACTACAGTTAAATGATAGCAATGAAGGAGTCATGTTATCATATAGACCAGTGATTCCCAAAGTGGTGTATATCGACCCCTAGGGGTCTATGTCAACCTGCAAGGGGTCTACGTCAGCGAAAAAAAAATTTGGGGGTCCATGAAATGAAAATGGGGATCCACGATAGTAAATCTCAACACATACACTGATAGTAGTTTAGCGCTGTTACTAATCTCTTAACGAATAAAAGAAACAGACTGGACATCATTAGCCGAGGAGATTTAAGATTAACCCTTACAAAATTGACGCCAAATATTGATAATTTATTGTTAAAGCATCAGGCTCATCCTTCTCATTAAAACTATTGACGTTTTGCTTATATTAGTTTATTTTATGTTTATTTCATGTTACATAGATTTTACATAACAGATACGAAATTTTATTTTGAGTAGTATAAATTTAAATTCAATTAATAAATATATAAATTAACATGTGTTTTTACTTTAAGTTTTTAACAGTAAACTTCACTACAGTTAGAAATTTACAGGAAATCAATATCAGGTAAGTAAGGGGTCTATTCAATACGGAAAAACAAGGCAAGGGGTCTACGACACAAAAAAGTTTGGGAAACTCTGATATAGACGGTCCTGATATTAGGCGAAGGTAGTGGCATTGAACGTTTTAAGAAGCATTGTACTTAATTGATAGAGATAGAGAGAATTTAAGAAATTAAGGAAAGACATTAGATTTTAGCCACTTTTTTCAATTCTTTCCATTAGTTGACATTCTCCTTAATATATATTGATCTATATATCATGTTCAAATTTTCAACGTTAATAAAATACTTTTGATTCATCCACTAGAGTTATAGAGTTAAAGGACATTTTTAAAAACTTTTAGTGGATGACGCTTGATGTTAATACATATATTTTTTCATTTATCTAATACTATAATACGAGGAATGGCTGCCAAGTCGAAAATCGTCCCAGAATTAATAAACTCCGGTAAACTTGGGGGTCTGGGGTTTTTGGCCACGAGGAATCGATTGGCGCCGGTTTTGAAGCGCTACGGTCGAGCAGTTCGGAGTTACAGATAGGATATTTTCAAACTTTATTAGTTCGCCATAATGGCTACTTAAATTTTCAAGCGGTAACGTGCTGCCATCTATAGCCAATATGACGAACTAATAAAGTTTTATGTTTATGCTGTTATAGGTTTATAATATGTTTCTTATGTATGTATATATGTTTGGTTTTTCTAAATAAATTTGTCAAAAATATTGAACTTCAACACACTTTAATCTTTACCTTTACTTTACCTTTGCATAGAATAGTTCCCTTTCCAAACTCTAACTTTGTTTAGAATAGTTTACAATGGTGCACTTTAACCGGTTATCTTTTCACCAATGGTTTCCCAAATTTTCTTATGGCATGTATTGTTTTGATAAATCACAACTGAAAATTTAAATCTTCGAGTTAGCTTCGATACCTGTTTTCTCCGAGCGGTGCTCGGTCACCCGCTGGTTAAATTAAATTAATTTTTAATACTTTAAATGAAGTTTTAGCAGTTTGTAATGAAAAATGAAAACGAGTAGTAGCCCAATCGGTAAAATGTGAGGATATCAGTATTTCTCACGTGAAAGTGAGAAGAAATAAGAGTTCAATTCTTGCGAAATTCAATAGTATTTTTGACAGTTATTTAACAAAAAATAACTAAAACAAAAATTTGTTTTGTTGACCTAAGTATTAATTGAATTAAATTTATTATTGCTATTATTTGTTCGACTTTTAAGCCACATGTCAGAGAGGAAGATATCGATTAATTTTATTATGATTTTCTCTCTTACAATTTCTTATTATTTCACAACAGTTTGCTTTATAGTAATATGAAAAAATTTATTTCCTGCCCATTCTACACTTTAATATGCTGTTCACTGAAAAAAAATATCCTATAAAATACATGCCATTGAACCTAGTTTAAATTTCGACCACTACTTAAGTATAATCATTTAGGTTTACAATTTAATGCCTCTGACATCGCTATTTTTACTGATAATAAAGATTATATATGTGCATTGTGATGCGTTTTAATGTAACGTAGAATTTTTTTAGATGAAGATAGCTTAATCAAATCGTGCAAATTTACAATGGAAAATGAATCTATTCATCTCAAAGGAATTAAAAAAAGATTTTATAAACTAATTAATTAATTAAAAATTAATTGAGATTTCGGAATTTTTATGCGCTAATATTCGAAATTATTAATGCACAAGAGTGACTTATACTTCATTATATAATTTTAAAAAATGTCTTTTTTTTTACTGGTGTCAATTTAGTTGTACAAATTTTTTCCAGAATTCTGACTTTATTTATTGCATTTGTTTTCGTCTATACATTTTATTGTTGTGATGAAATTTTAATCGTTTACGTTGTTTGCTTTAGTATTTAGTCTTGTGATTTTCTTCCTTTATCGATAGTTAATAAAGGAAATGTTTTGCTTATTGTTGGAGCAGGAAAAATAGAATCTCAAATTTATGCACAGGAAAAAATACGCAATTAAAAGATAGACTACTAGGGCAAGCACATTTTTAATTGATATCAAGAGACTTGACTGAATTAGAGCAGTTTTTGTATAAAATAAACAGTATAAATAAAATGAAATTAAAACAACAGTGTTTTGATGTCTTTTTAAATTTAATGCTTAAAAATACTTTCCTAAAGGAAGTTCCGCATGTGAAATTAAACACAACCAATATCCGAAAACAGCTTATTTTAGTATTGTTCATCGTTTTTATAGAGTGACGTCACCTTCCAATGACGTGCTAATTTATCGTTTGGTTTCTTACTTTTAATTAATTAATCTCGAACCAGAAAGAATCGCGAGGATATCATTTATTGTTTTCGAATTTTTTAATATTTTAATTATCATACTCTTGTAATATGCAATTACATTTATTCTTCAACGACTTTTTCCATATTTTATAGTTGCATTTTTACAACTCTAACAATACTTTCACAGATTATGAGTATTTCTTTAAGAATATGTAAATATTTCGGAAATATTAGAATATGATTTTAAAATTAAGCAGCGTTATATACGTTGGATTTTATCTCATACACAAAATTTTCCCGAATATTCCAGTAATTTAATTACTTGATACGATTTATTTGTAACCGTCAACTCAAATTTATTATCAAACATGTAACTGAAAACTAGGTCTTATAATTCAGAAAAATTTAGAATGTCTTAAAATTAAAAAAATTTCTGACATTTTTAAAATAACGTATAATTTTATTAAAAATTTAATGAATGTGCGAATAGTTTTTGCATTATGTAGTCTACCACAACAAATCCTGTCGATACTGCTACGTTCAGTGGTGGCGGGGTGGTAGGCTGTATACAACAACAACAACAAGTTTTTGCATTACATAAACAAGGAATATCATCCTGCTAATCTTCTGTCGTATTCGTTGGTGACAGTAAAAATATTAGTTTTGCAGATAAATTGACAACTTTTTCCAAGATAATTGGTGATAAGTGATGATTTAACAAGGAAAAGTTAAAAAGTTTTCCTATCTCACTGCTACTTTAAACATTTTGTGACAAGCGCCATTAAGGAATCCTTAGAAATTTCCAACGTCTGTTGCCAACAAAAACCCGTCGAAAAATATATTCCCGTGCTTTTGTTAACGCCAGCAACCTTGCATTAGAGCGTATCTAACACAACAAACTGTTTCTAAGTTGTCCCTGTCTTTAAAATATTAGGGGAAACTAGTATTTTTTTCCCTTTCTTCCTATCTCTCCCTAGCTAAATACAACATTTCTTTGACACACGGATAAAGAAAATTTCACAGAAACAAAAAACGAGTAATGAGCCTCTTTTTTTGCCCTTTGCCTTTTGTGACACTTTATACCGTGTTTCAAAAATAGGCAGAGTGAGACTGTTAGGAAAGTAGGCACTCTACTGCAGACTTTTTTCAGTTTAGGTACATCTTTGTATAAAGGGATGCAGCTAGGAAATTTCTCTGAAAGTTGTTTTTATCATGTTTGTTTTCTTTTAAAATGCTCAATCTCATTAATTTTCAAGTATATAAAATAATAAATATTGTGATCTTCCCTAGATCTTCTCGTAAATTTTCTCATTATGATTGATGAAAACCATTGTACTTACGTTTTATGCAATCAGTACCAATGTTTTGTTCAACTAAGAAGTGCACGCTGTCCGACTTCTCTTTCAATAAGTTGACCAATAATTTGAAACCTCTTTAGTGGTACTTTTAACATGTTAATGATTTATTGTGGGTAATCATTTTTACTAGCCGCCTTTGGAGACTAGTTTGCTCCCCCAGAATATGGACTTTCCTATCTATTAAACTATTAATGAAGAATATTCTCCTTACTATACAAAATTTCACCTTATTATGTAAAAAGATTGAAAAAAGCAAATAGGAGAATTACAGAAAATAGTCACAGGACAATCACTCTACAAAAATTTTCTGCTCAATTGAATTGATGATGATGTCGTGTCCGTGGTAACACGGAAAGGGGTTGCATTGGCTTCTGAGGGTAAGATCCCTGATCACCCGAAGTCAGGTGTCTGACTTCTAGCGCAAATGAAAGACAAATGACAAACAAACAATCGCTTCCACAATCTCTTTAAACAAGGTGGTTCATTCATCCATCTCACAGACAGAACACAAGGGAAGCAAAACCATGTCCGATCCAGGACTCGAGACATCCATATCACGGGGGAAAAGCGCTACTCCTAATCCAGGGCACTGACGCTTGATTGAATTAAAATATGTATATGTTATCATTAAAGTGAGTGCAGTTGTTTCATAGTCATATTGAATATTGCAGTTATTCATAGTCATATGCATCATGGAATATCATATTGCATAAATAACGGCTTTTATGTTTTAATAATTCATACCACAACGATTTCCTGCCTGCCAACGGTTAAATCTAATTTCCTTCTGGATTATGCTTTCTATTTGACACCAGAATTTTGATTCCGTTTACATTTCTTTCCAGTAAATGAATGGAAGGTTCGGTAACACAGGGAACTCTTTCCGGTACTTTATCATTTTTAATAATACTTTGCAGCTCCATTAATGTGGTGAGCTCACCATTGTGCAATTGTAAAAGCGTTCAAAATTAAAAACTTTATTTTTAATATTTAGTCTGAAGTAATTCCTACCATGGTTTGTTGACAATTGTCAACTGCTTTTCGGCCATAAGCCGATTTCTAGACCACTATATTAGCGTATTATATATATAGTTACGGATTCCACTTCCATCGGGTTTGCTTATGTGTAGTGGGTGTATGGTGTGAAGACACAATCAACAGGTCTCAGTAGAAAACAACGATGTCGTTTATTTACACGAAAACAGGTTAGCACAAAGATGACGAATATGTACAGTGAAGACAAACACACAGCAGCACACAGCAACAGCAGACTACAATTAGAAATACAATAGTAACAACGTCCACAGTACACAAAGCTTCGCTCTACGGTCTCTCCAGATGGTTGGAACACTGCTCTGTCTCTTCTCGCTTTAGCTGCCGACTCATTCCTTCACCAAGACTCAGCTCACGAGAATGAGAATGTCGGGCTTTTATAGTTTCCGGGAAATGGGACTGGAACTTCTGGTCCAATTAGATCGTATCTGGACCACTCAGGTGTGTCTCCGACATCTGACCGTGGTTCAAAATGACCAGGTCAGTCCCAAAATAGCCTTAGTGTTGCTTTACAACGGGACGTTAAAATACCTAAACCTAACTTCAGAGAGATATTCTTTAAAGTTTTATAAATCCTTCCGATAAGGCATTAAGTCAGTTGGAATTTTCTAGAAGGATCTTATGTTCTCAGTTCCTAAGGGATACAGGATGATTCTTGTATTTTCCTGAACTTGCATTTTTATATCTATAGCCGTTACTATAGAGTCCGTTAAGCAGGCGCCCATTAATAATTTCTGTAAATCGTTCTTTCCTACTATATGACTAGTATGGCAGAAAAAGTTTACTATAGATTTGTAAAAAAATTGTAAGCGCATTATTATTATTTAAAAAAAAATCAAAACTAACCACGATACAGTAGAGATGGATGATTGTTATGAATCTTAAATAAATTATGGTTTTTATATTCAAATTTCGTTTATTTTTATCAGAAAATGACCAAGAACTATCAAAGTAGTTCAAGTCTCTTTTTCAGAAATAAATGTTGAATTAAATTTGAGTTTCGTTTATCATTTTACTTCAAAGCACCATGATCTGTAATGGAAGAATGTAAACTTGAATACAATCCTTGTTCAGTTCCAATAAGAAAACGCATTAATGTATTGTAATGGAAAAAAAAAATCTGAGAAGAGGACTTTCCAGTTTTAAAACGCACTGTTTATTTGAGATAGAAACTGGAATTTTTCAATTTTTTTGAAAGTCGAGAAAAAGTGAATAATGTGGTCTGAAAGCAGGGATTCTATGAAAATCTTGAAGGTTTTCGTTGAAATAAAAATGAGGTTACTGCATATTACCATCTAAAGAGTGAATAAGTGTAGAGTAAATTTCTGGAAGACCGAGCTCCACTTGGATTTTTTTTTCTTTGTAAAATTGTGGGGTTTTTTTTGGAGAAAATATGTAATGTGAATCACATTCTGATTATATATGAATATACATGATCTGGTCATTTAAATAAAAAAATTGCGAGCGCACTTAGTTTAAAATGTTATTCGAAACAATCTGCTGTATAACAATATTCATTTTACAGTTTGTCTATCATTACATATATTTTTGAATTTACACTCGATTTTACCATGATGAAATTGAATCCGAGATGGCGCTGTATAACTCTGTCGGCATGAGAGCAGATAGAAAAAAAGGTTCTAATAGTTAATTTTTTTTTGTATGTGTGTAAAATCAAGGTTTTTTATTTTCAGGAAAGACATTTACATAGATACACACAAAAAGCAAACACATTTAATATACATTATTAAAAATATAAATACAAATTTAAAAAACGATCTGAAACACATGCATCATTCATGCTGTTACGACCACGTTACTACATTGCCCGCATTTCGAGGTGGAAGTTGAATATATTTATGCTAAGAGTAATAAAAAAATTTCTGTAAAATCGCGTTTTTTCAAGAAGGATGCGTACTTAGATAAACTTAAAAACCAAAACCAATCCAAATGATTACAGCTATTTCCGAGGTACACGAAATAAATTTATATACAGAAAAGAATTAAGTTATAAAATATAAATCGGTCGGTCAAATGCCACTTGGTCATACCAAGCCGAATGAGAGTAGCTCTTTCAAATGAAAGCAGAAGTGCGCGCTTTTCGTTGTTAACGAGCACCGTTGAGGTGAAAGTGCGACTTTACTCGAACACACACGACACAACTCTTTTTAGGGGGCGGTCGAACTCATTTATCCATCCGCGTCAGAATTTAGATCCAAATCAGAGACCGACTCATCCTTGATTCAGTACCGCCAGAAGTGTCTTTTATTATATTAACTTGGTGGACTTTGCAGTCACGACGTATTTAACGTGCCAGGTACAAAATATAAATGGAGCAATGTGTATACTTGTCGGGAATTCTATTTTCAGTTTTTAGCAATCAAAGTTTGTATTAAAATCACGTTAAATGAGCCATTTTTAACTGTGATAGTTATTGAGTTCTATTTTTCCCATATTTTTTGTTCTTTGGATTTTTTTTTAGTTCTCGAATAAGTGTTATGCTGTAACAATCAAGTTATTCATAATGCAAACGAAAAAAAAAAAAAAGAAAAAAAAATATACAGAATTTTTAATTTCGGTTGCAGAATGGAATAATTGAGTTGAAAAGTGAAAGAATAATAAAACAGGCATTTTAATTGAAAGATGAATTTTATTTAATTTCAAAACATATATAGTTAACAATGTGCGATTTGACTAAACTACTTCACAAAAAATATCAACCAACTTTACTAATTCCATAAAATAATGAATTCCATTGTTGAAATAATGAATTAGTTAATCAGATTGTCACACAAATAGATTTGGCAATAAAAGTAAATAAAATTATCGTAACAAAAATATAATATTATGAAGGCAAGAAAACTTTTACAATGTAATTAAGCAGAAAAATAATGAAAAATAAAAATACAAATGCCTTCTGGCTTTACTTTTACATTTATGTTCAAATACAATGCTGCAAACTAAAAGAAAAGAAAAAGTCGTTTCTTCAATTTCTTCATAGATTTAAACGATGTTAATGCCTTATTTCTTCTAACTTAAAATATGAATATAAATTTTATTTATTTTCCTTCAGATATGATGCATCTGAAAAAAGTGAAATTACTCGACCAGCCGTATCTTTGAAAATCAAAGAATAACGATTTTCACCATCTGAAATTAGCTATAAAGAAAAATGCAAATATTCAATTAAATGCCTTTGATTTTTATGATTTAATTGAATTAATGCATTGAATTCAATAAAGTGCAATTTCTTTTCATAACATTTATGCTGTAGTTCAAAAATATATACAATCTTTTGAATGTCATAGATACACTTTAGTAGATTATCAGTAAAAGAAATAGCCTTTAAATATTAGTGAAAAAAAAAACATTATGTTTAAAGCTAAAGTAGCTTAATTTCAAATAGCTCTATACACTTCCTTAACTTTTTTACTCAATTATTGTCATGAGACAGTAATTGAGTTAATGAAATCATTCACTCAATTACTACAATTAATGAAATAATTAATTATCATTAATTGTATTTTCCCATCATTAATTAAAGATTTAGTAAACTAAAGAAGAAAAGATTTTTTATTATTATAAAAAATAACTTATGAGAAAACAATTTGTAATCACATTTACGATTAGTTAATCTAATTTGAAAGTGATTATTTTTTATAATTAATAGAGTTAGGACTTTTATGGGAAGAGACATAATCTTAGAATTTTTCACTTCAATAAAAAATAATAGATTTTTTTCCCGTTATTTAAATGCCAGCTAAATTTCTAATTTTTTTTATTATTTTCTTATCTTTCTTAATATTTATTCTTCTTAGTTCTTATTACCTTATTCTATTATTTATTCGTTCTTTATTTTTTCTTATTATTTATTTTTATTGCTTCTTATTATTTTATTCTATTATTTATTTTTTCTGTATTATTTCTTATTATTTATTCTTATTATCTTATTGTATTATTTATTCTTTCTTATTATCTTATTCTATTATTTTTTCTTTCTTATTAAATTATTCTATTATTTGTTCTTTCTTATTGTCTTATTCTATTAGTTTTTCTTTCTTATTAAATTATTCTATTATTTATTCTTTCTTATTGTCTTATTCTGTTATTTTTTCTTTATTATTCCTTATTATTTTCTTATCTTTTCTAAATTTCTTATTTAAAATTTCTAAATTTCTAAAGTATGATATCATTCAAAACGGGGGCAGAAATTCAATCGATCTTGATGTAAAGTAAAAGCAATGAGATTTATTTCCCTTAAAAAGAAGATATTATCAAATTACCAAAAAGCAAAGGGAAATCCCCCCCCCACTACAAAAAGGGGGAAAAAGATGAGCTTATCAAATTACCAAAAGGGGATAAAAGCTATGATGCATATGAAAGACCACAATTAGAGAATGCCAGCATTCTTCGATGAATCCCGACTTGTAACAAATACGTCGGTGAGTTGGTTATATACTCAAATATTTGAAGCATCGTCGATATATACTGATCACTTCTGGTGAATGACAAGCCAAGAAGTTACTGGCGAAGAGGTGAACATAGCAATTTTAGTTGTTGCAATAAAGAAGACTAGAAAATTTAGTCATATGATTTTTATGTATTATTATTATTTTATTTATTATTAAGAGCATTATAATTATTTCTTTTTCTCTCTGTACAATTTATTTACTCTCACATTAATTTCAACAATTTATTTACATGTTCTGTTATTTAATATTTTTCTCCTATTGATGTATATCATAACACGTTTTAGTATTATGATGTACATGAAATCATTAACCATAATTTTAAAAATGTTGTTTTTGTATCAACAAAATTAAAACATTTTCATTCAGCATTCACTATAAATGTATTAAATGCCGATATTTATTGGTTTAAGTGAAAAACAGCGATATCTAATAAATATTTTTACATTTAGAAAGGAAAAATGTTAGTGAGCGCTATCATGAAAAAGTCGGCATTCATCGGAAAACATAGACATTTGCCAGGTATCGGTCTTTCACAATGACATATACATTACCATCTCACATAAAATGTCACCTGAGAAATGGATATAAATGTTTTATGCTCTCTTTGAAGGCACATTTATGGTTCCTTTGTTTCGATACCCAAATTTGACAATTTGTGATGAATACTCTCCATCAAGCGAGAAAAATCCAAAGAATCCATGTTACTCTTGACACTAGACAGAACAAACCAATCGCCAAAGTCTCCGAGTCTTACAACACGTATATAGGAATCCTGGCCCATTCGTTTTCTTAAAAAGATGGATTTCAATTTTAGAGGCAGAACTCTATACTTTGGCACAAACCATGCCAAAGCGAAGTGAATGATACTGCAAATCGACAATCCGAGCAAGAAAGAAAACCACACCCACATGAAGAGGTAGATCTTCACGTTCAGAGCGTTAACTGGTAGAACACAAAGTGCATCCACAGTGTCCACGAATCCAGAAGCACCAAATTTCTTGAAATAGCAATTGGTCACCAGCGGAAACAGGCGTATCGGGTCATTTAACCTATCAGCACTATAGTGGGAAACGTAGTAATAACCCAAACCTAAGAATTCGCCATCGTAAAAGATGTTTAGGAGTAAAGATTGAACAATAAGGTTGGCAATGGATAGTAGCTCGCAAAAGATATACTGAAGTCCATAAAACAAATGTGTCCCCCATCTTTCTTCTATGAATGATGCCGCGATTTCAAATGAGGGCTCTTTTATCTTTTCTGGTTTATTGTTTTCTTCTTTGCAGGCTTGAATGGAAGCGTACAGACTGTTCGTATATGTAGTATCTGTAGATTTCCAAATCAGATGAGGAAGGTAGAAAAATAAAGCTTGGAAGAAGAGTACTATATGGATGTATTGATAATAATTTCTGTAGGTGTATTCCGTGTGACTCTCTGACCCTCCAACTCCTGGATGGGGTACTTCAACGCCTGCCTGAAATGGAGAATAACAATAGTTAGCTCCGAATGAAAAATAAATATATATATATATATATCATGTGTATTTAAATGTTTTTTTCCATTGTGGTGGTGTGAACTTTTTCTAGTGATCACCGGGATAACTTCCCTTTCGTTTTATTGGAATTTATTTTACGTTGGGCGCCATTGTGGTGGAATGTAGATTGTTAGGATCTGTGCAGGAAGCAACAGGACCTATGTTTTCAGGACCATTTCTTTAATAACCACGGTTTAGTTTTGTTTAGTTATATTAACGTCCCGTTTTAAAGCAAAGCGGAGGCTATTTTGGGACGGACCTCGTCATTTTGAACCACGGTCAGATGACGAGGACGACACTTGAAGTGGCACCCCCCTCTCCACACCCCTTCACACCAGCGATAGGACGTTTGGCCTGACAGATTTAACGTGCAAGTGACCCCCTTCACACGACGGTTCTTCGGTGGAATCGAGTTTCGAACCTGAAACCCTCCGGTTCCGCTGCAGAGACCTCACCACCAGGCCACCACGGCCCTCACACACGGAACAAAGACAATACATAACAACACATACACGCGTGCAGCTTATCAGTACAATATCATATCTCATTCTAATTGCACTCGCAATGCGCAATGCATTATGGGATGATATATGGGATAGCTTATCACTATCCTATCAGGCATCGCCATCTAGTATCTAAAAAAGAAGATAAGAATTATGTAACCACTACAATACAAAATACAGTACATACCGGAGTATTCGGACTAATATGGCGGAAGAGCAGGCAGGAAAAAAAAAAGCCGGATAGCCAGAGTGCTATGAACTCTCCCTTTTGCCCACCAATACCAGAAGACAAAGTTTTTATACCAAAAGTCATTGTTATAATATGTATTTTCTAATTTCTTATTGTGTACTAAGCCCTCGATTCATCTTAAGTCAATTAGAATGTAAATGCAGATAGGTAACGAACCAAGTTAAAATAGAAGGCTTAGTACTGGTAGTTAGTTATATATGTTTATATACTGCATTACAAGTTTCAAGGATTTATTAGAGAAAAGGTAAGTTAAAGGATATAAACTGTTGGCATTTTAACATAAAATCTGTATTCTTGACAGCGGTACATTGAAAAAAAGAAAGTATTAAGCACACATCAAAAAGAATTTTACGAATACCGTACGTACAGTGCAGTTCTGATTAGGAACAGGGGCAACTATTGAGGTTTGTTACATACTGACGAAACATTGAATAACGACCAGAAGGCTGCTATTTTCCTGTTTCAACTTGTACTTTGCACCGACACTGATATGACAATGCTGTCTTCATCATTTAATTATGATGAAATAAAACTAGGTCGGATAGACGTGAAATGGATACTCGGGAGCGTACTGTAACAATTTTCTACTTTGGATTATGATACTTTTTACTTACTTTTTATTTTATTTTACTCGTCAGAAAATGAACACGCGATTTTGGAGAATTTTCTAGTGTCATGTCTTCCTGAATGCAAAAATAAACGGTTTTGATATTAGTGCGTCTGTGTAAGAATAAATAAAAAACGCTTTAAACTGAATAAATGAAATTCGACCCTTATAACTAAGTTTGTAAATTTCTGAAAAATATTGAATGAAATTCAAATCTGTTTACAAGATCAGGCTTGGCTGGCTATCC
>JAPMOQ010011698.1:86223-102035 GCA_026543055.1 Argiope trifasciata
AATATCCTATCTGTAACTCCGAACTGCTCGACCGTAGCGCTTCAAAATCGGCACCAATCATTCCACCAATCGATTCCTCGTGACTCCAGACCCCCAAGTTTACCGGAGTTTATTAATTCTGGGGCGATTTTCGACTTGGCAACCATTCCTCGTATTATAGTATTAGATTTTAAAGCAAACATCATTTTATCCTTCTCTAAACACGATTAAGAATTTCAGAAGCAAAATAGAATGTTGTCTAGGTCAGATACCATCGCTAGGATTCATGAGTGCTAGGTAAAGATGTAAAAAAATGTTTGAATTGTAAGTACTATATAGAGCTTCTTATCTAGGAGATGATGGTACTTTTTAAAGAAAAAGTTCCAAAACTAACAAGACAATATCTGAAACAAAATTTAATGACCGAGAAATCTTTCTTTAGCGGATGAATGTTATTAGAATGACTTGCATAAGCACTCTTAGTCTTCTACATTTTCCAGATTTTAAGAAATTTATCATTTTACTGTATTTTATCTTGGATTTAGTGGGTTTTAATATTGTTGCTATTATAAACTAAGTATTAATTATTTTTCTTTAATGATTAAAACTTCTCCCAATTGGTTTACATATTTTTTTATTCTCTCCTAAATCTAATGACAAATTTTGCTTTATGAGAATAAATAGAATGAGCATGAATGCTGTTGATTAAAATGAATGAAGGAACGAACTCAGAATGAAAATTGGAAAAAAATAAGACCTCCTTTACTGATTCCATTTATTTTACTCTGCTGATGGACTAGAAACGAAACTATTAAGGCCTTATCACACGGCAAAATATCGCGCGCACTTTTCGTCAGCAAACGACAACGAAAGTGACGTCGCTATCGAAGTTTCACATGATTGGTTTAATTTAGTTTGCAGACAATATTTCCGTTACTGTTATTGGCATTTTCAAACTGGTTAAAAAAAGTTGTCGACGACGAAAACTTTTTTAACCGGTTCTTGAGGGTAGAAACGGAAAATTGCTGACGAAAAGTGCGGACGATATTTTGTTGTGTGATAAGGCTTTTAGTTTTTTTATAACCGTTTGAAATCGACTTTCATGGGGTGTGTCAGCTGCCTGTCACATTTATATCTCATTGTCACGTAAGCCGATTGTTGCGGCCTCAAGTCATCGACTTGACACTAGCTTAGAACATCTCATTAGGATTTTTCTTCTTAGGTTATTGGAGTTCGAAATTATTTTAATTAGAACTATTTTCGTATTAGTTATTATCTATTATCATTTATTTAATATTACAGCGCTATTTATAAATTTTAATTTTTATGATTTTTTTGGTGAAAATCTGTTAAATTCGTTTAGTTATATTAACGTCCCGTTTTATAGCAACACTAGTGCTGACCTCGTAATTTTGAATCTGGACAGTTTATTTTGGGATGAAGTCTCGTAATAATGAACCAGGTCAGATGATGAGGACGGCACACTTGAGTAATCATAACCCTTCCCCCTTTTCCCTACCACAACAACTGGAGCTCGTTTGGTCCCAGCGGATTTAACATGCATCAGACCTGTTTACATGATAGTTATTCAGCGAAATCGGGTCTCGAATCTGGTATCCTCTGGTTTCGAAGCCGATAAACACTGATGAAAAAAAAATCCCAACACCAAGAAAAAATTATTGTACAGTAATGAAATTTTAGGAATACATTTGTCTAGGTAACATATTTAATTGATTAAAGTTTCAAGATCACAGGTAGAGCCATTTCAAATGTGAAATGTTGGTACATTAGTAACCGGTGTAACCGCCAGAATTTTGAATGCAAGCATGCAAACGTGCCTGCATTGTGTCGTACAGGTGTCGGATATCAGTTTGTGGGATGGAGTTCCATGCCTGTTGCACTTGGTCTGGTCAATGCAGGGACGGTTAATGCTGGTTGTGGATGACGCTGGAGTTGTCGTCCAATGATGTCCCATACGTGCTCGATTGGAGAAAGATCTGGTGATATAGCAGGCCAAGGCAACATGTCGACACTCTGTAGAGCATGTTGGGTTACAACAGCGGTATGAGGGTGAGCTTTATCCTGTTGGAAAACACCCCCTTGAATGCTGTTCATGAAGGGCAGCACAACAAGTTGTATCACTAGACTGACGTACAAATTTGCAGTCAGGGTGCGTGGGATAACCACGAGAGTGCTCCTGCTGTCATACGAAATTGCTCCCCAAACCATAACTCCAGGAGTAGGCCCTGTGTGTCTAGGCCGCAGACAGGTCACTAGCAGGCGTTCACCTGGCCTCCTTCTAACCGACAAACGGCTATCACTGCGACCAAGGCAGTCACCGGCTTTCATCAGAAAACACAACAGATCTCCACTCCGTCCTCCAATGAGCTATAGCTTGACACTACTCACGTCGCAAAAGGCAGTGGTTTGGTGTCAGTGGAATGCACTGTACAGGGCGTCTGGCTCGGAGCTGTCCTTGAAGTAACCGATTTGTAACAGTTCGTTGTGTCATTGTGGTGCCAACTGCAGTTCGAATTTCAGCTGTAGACGCAGTACAATTAGCCACAGCCATACACCGAATACGACTGTCTTCCCTCTCAGTAGTACCACGTGGCCGCCCGGAACCTGGTCTTCTTGAGGCAGTACCTTCCCTTGACCACTGCCGCCAATACTCATGCACAGTGGATACATTCCTGCCAAGTCTTTTAGCAATATCGCGGAAAGAAAACCCACCTTCTCGTAGCCCTACAACACGACCTCGTTCAAACTCAGTGAGCTGTTGATAATGGCTTCTTCGTCTTTTCAGAGGCCTCCTTGACTAACATTAACCCACTACGTCAAATCTCAACTGTAAACAACGATCACGAACCTTACAGCGCTTATTTAAAGCAAACCTCATTTGCATGTTCACAGTGTCGCTACTAGTGCCACACTTACGCGCGTAGCTCGAAATTTGAATCGATGTCATCTTTCAGATGTATAAACACGCCTTCCAAATTTCGTTTATCTAGCACCGCTCCTTCCTAGTGTTGGGATTTTTTTTCCCATCAGTGTATTACCATCAAGACACCGCGGCTTTCGGCGTAACTGGAAATCTACATTTGTTTTTTGTAGACACGCACATTAGGAAATATTGACGGATCGTAAGATTTTTCGAGGCCATCCTCAAAAATCTGTACTGAGAAAGAATTGTTATTTTTACTCCTGAAAATAGTTTACAGTGTTTACATTCGAAGAAAATTTATTATAGATTAACCTAAAGGACATTATATATTATAGACCTATTTAATCCATATGAAAGTACTGGTTCTTGATAAATAAAAAAGAACCAGGGGGGAAAATGTCAAAAATTACTTGTATAAATTTTAGGAGTCTAATAGACTGAAAGGGAAATTTCATTTCCCTTTGGGAATCTGTTCGTCATTCTGCGTATATTTAAGTTAAACATTATCGAAAAAAAGGAACGATTTTATAACAAAATGCTCCCTTTTTAGAAATTTTATTGTAATAATTTTCTATTTTTTTAGTTATTAAAATTATCTTCAGTGCTATATAATCGAAAGCTACAATGTAAGAATTTTATTATTATGGTCAGCAAAGTCCTATCAGTTATTTTATTAAAGAACATTACAGTAAAGAAAAAGAGGAGTTTTATAAATGATATATAACATTTTAAATTTGAATTTTAAATCCTAACGGCGAATATTTTATAAACGCTACATTATATTTTAAAACTGAATTTTGAATCCTGAAGGAGAATATTTTATAAATGCTATATGACGTTTTCAATTCAATATTGAACCCTTTATTAATAATAAAAAATGAGCAAATAAAATGCTTCTGTCAATAACATTGTGCATCGTCGGATTAATTTTAGTACCATATGTCTTTCCAATTTTTTCTGCATTCAGGTCTTATAAATATAGCCACATCATGTTCCACCAACAAAAAAATTGATTCTAACTCCCAAGCAATGCCAATACAAACCCAAAGAAAAATTGTTTAGCCATGCGGATCTTTTTTGCTTCAAGTTAACTCAGCAAGCCTTTCTGCTAAACAGCTGCAACTCTTATTTTGAGCCCACACCTGATTTACTTTCCAAGCCTTGACCTGTCGATACTGACACCGAAGCAAACGACGGAAGTTTGTTTTGGACAGAAAATACTGCTGCCCTATCGATTCCACTCAGCGAAACAGAGGGTCGGCACTTTGTTGAACACCGCCAGCCACCGACGAAGATTCCTGCAGCAATCTGTGGGTGCCTCTTAAATCTGCGCCTTCCTCTTCAAGGAGCTACATGGTAGCCGAACTTCTAAAAATATATCTCCTCTCGTTCTCTTCCCTTTCGAATTTTCCACTTGCCCCCAAAAAGACTGCCACAGAGCAGACGAGATTCGACGGCAGAAAGGTGTGTGCCCAGGGTTTCTCTCGCCGAGCTAGGCACCTTGATGGATGGGATTGTCCTGCTGGTCGCATCCTTTCACTTCCTGCTTGGTGGTCTGAGATAAAAGACATCATATTGCGAGGTTAGTGGATGTGCATGAAGCCGAATCTGTTACTGCATGCGATGTTCAATATTTTGAAGTTATTTCCCAAATAATGTCTTAGCGTTTATTATTGAATATTTTCAATTTTCATTACTTCCCGGTCCTTCAACTCAGAAAATATTGGCATCAAACTCCGTTCTACCATCAATTTTGAAGGCACCTCACTGTCATTTCAGATCGAGAGAAAATTAATGCAGGCGTTAACTTCGAAACTTTAGGAGATGGAATAAATGAATAAACGTCTCGCACTCAAGAGTATCATGAATTAAAACCCCTATCCAGGCAGCACAGCCTGTTACACAATATTGTGTACAATGTTGTGAGATATTATATGATATTAAATAATATTGCGAATATTAACCAATGTCATACAACATTGTACGATACTTGTGTGCTACTAAGGTGGCACTGATTTGAGAAATTCTGTCTCACAGGATTTTTAAAATTTATTATAAAGTGATTAGTATCAAAATTTCTATTAAAAAGATTGATATAATTCAGTAAAATTAACTTTTGAAATTTTTTTTATAATCATAACTTTTACGGATAATTTTAGCAAAAAAAGTAGGAAACTCTCTTAATTTTTTGATAATCGTAAAAGCAATTAGTTCTCACTCTGCGTATGGTCTCTATCCAATACTCGTATTGTCATTGATAGCAACAGCAATGCATTTTGGAAGCAGAATTTGTATTACATTATCTTTTGGTGTCGAAAAAAATTATTTCTTGAATTCATTTTATAAATTTACTTTAAAAAGAAAAAAAAGTTATGTATTTAAACTCCTAATTCATTCTGAATTTAATTGAGGTGAAAAAAAACTGATTAAATCTTTTTTTCTGTGGAATCATATTAATAGAATTAATTATTTCTTCTTCCTTATCTACTCCCATCTTTTTCTTGTACTTTTTAAAAAATTTAGATTTGGAGAAAATTATTTATTTGTATTATTTTGAATTTCTTACAAAATCCTTACATTTTTCACTGAGATTTCTAGAGCACTTCATGAAAGCACAAAACATTTTTTTTCTTTCTTTTCTTTAATAGTATGATTAGTTTTTTTTCCTCTGAATGACAGTTCAAAATTAGAACAATTGCTTTTAAGATGATACAGATTATATCAATATGTGAAAATGATCTGACTATGGTTCAAAATACTTCCACATATTATTTCTGCATTCCATTTTAAGTAATCTTAGCAGGTTTTGAATTGAAATTTCTTGACTGATGAATAGCGAAATCGAGATTGGATTTCTCGAGAATTTTACTATGTATTCTTTGCAACACATGTGAAATCTGTTGTAAAATATATCAGTATATGTTAGTAAGGAAGTCTTTTGTCTTAATTAAAATAATTAAAAATTTCCACAACAATTAAAATTGGTAACCCTTGAAAGATAATTTTTTCACCTTTAAAAGTAACTGTTAAATAATTATTATTTAAAAAACAAAAATTTTTCTTACTTTTTAATTAAATTTTCCTAAAAATTGTTCATATGTAAACAGTCCCATGTCCCAAAATGTATATGTCCTATTGATAAATCACGGCCTTATTGGCAGCCCTATGGAACTCCGCCTCAAAATCTCCTTTCACAAATATTGAAGAAATCGCAATCGTATACGTTATTTTCTGTTTAATAAATTTTTAAGTCTATAGATACTTATCGAACACCTTGCATTATATTTATTTTAAAGTCATCATCATAGAAGTAAAGAAAAATCATAGACAGGTTTTGTATTTGTGTTGATTGTTGCCAATTATTGCTATTGTAAAGGAAGAGAAAGGATAACTGATGTAATTGCGCCTAGTCCCATACCTGAAAGTTCCCCGTTTGTGCAAAAAATAACGTTTTCATTATGTTGTCAAAACCATAAAAGGTTGGAAAAAGTTAACTTACTTTGAGTAATCAAATTTCTGTCCAAGCTACTTTTGTTTTCTGTTCAAAAATTTGTTAAAACGACTATTTCAGTTCTTGAATATAATAGAGACAATCCAATTATTGATACAATATTTTTGAGCGATTCTTTAATACTTGTAAATATCCTAACCTGTTCATCCTAAATAAGAACGACGGAAAAAGTTTTATAATGCCATAATAAAAATTTTTGAAAAATAATCCGATTATCATAAATATACCCATTATATAAGTGCAATTGGGTGACCCAGCAAAAAATATCTTTAGTAGATATCCATCTACCATGTGAAAAGATTGATTATTATTTACTGGCCGTTTTGAGCCAGAACCAAGGAAATTAGATTATCACGACTTGAACTGTGTTTAGATACTCAGGACGACGCTTCAGCAAGAAGTTTTACAAATGTCCTCCACAAATTTATATGGAATATGAAGATATTAAATCATAATTTTTTCAGTCGTTTCTTTTTATATATTTGTTGGCGTTCTTACGTCAGTAAGAAGTTTATAAAAGTTTCTTTCCTCAGATATAATTTTTTTTTCATTACAGTTCTAATTACGAAAAAGAAGGGAAAGAAATAGAGCAATAAAGGCTTTTGTTGAAAATTTGCTTTCATCAGTTTTTAACTACATTTTACTTCACCACGAACTCTTTAGAATCAGAATAATTATGAAAATAATTCTCTGAATGTTTTCACGAAAAATCTATTGTCATGTAACAAGTTTCATGATGAATTAATACATTTATGCTGAATCTTTCATTTAATAAATTTTCGTTGAATCTTCCAATTTGTCTGTAAATTATGTTGATTTCTCCAAAGTGTGATGAATATATCTGTTCAAAAGTTGCGAAGTGTTTCCATATTAATGATGTAAGCGAAATTAAAGATAGAGCTTAACTTCTGGTGCTCAGCCAAAAGTCATTCATCTGATTATCACGAAGGAAATGAGAAACTTAATGGAAGTCAAATTAGTGATGTCGGAGATTTATCAAGACGGTTTGCCTTCTGAAACCAAGCGTTTCTCGGTTTTGTTCATGTTTCGACTACAGAATTAGTTATTAGTTGCAGTAATTCAGATGAATTTTCCAATTAGAATCTGCTGAGTTTCATTCTTTTGTTATATTTGCATTCATGACTTCTACGTAGATTTTCCTTAAAACTGAATAATGATTTTTATCTTTATTACTATTGGTCCATTATTAAATCATTCCGCACGCAATCGTTTTATAATATCAAAAACGTTTAGTCACGAAAAATTTGTCCACTAATTTGTTCTATGCCTTTCATCCCAAAGAACAAATTTAATAACTGAGACACGTTTTTCAAAAAGTTTTTAACTTAATAAAGCCTACTATAATTCTGAAACATTTAGATTTATAGCTCATTGTCCTTATGTTATTTTCGAATCAACAACGAAAACTTTAAGATTTATTTATGAAGTGCATCTTTTGTTATTAGTTTTATAATCATTAATTTCAATATTTTCCCTCTGTTTAGCAAATATAGAGTTTAATGCATATATCTGAAGAAAAAAAACTGAGATACATTATCTACAGGCAATTGCCAATAAAAGGCATTGAAATTACTGATATGTAAATATTTCGCAATTCGCTAGTTAAAATTCTTTTTCCTTGTTATATAAATGAAAATTAATAGAATTTATTGAATCATTTCTCAGATACGCTATATAGCAAAGCAGCTTTTTTATGTGCATATTTTGCTGACATGATAATCACAATCTTTTTTTGAATGGATTTCATCCCCTTTTTACGTACGAAATACAAATGTAATGTAATGTTATAGTACGATTATATTAGTTAAAAAAACTTCCGAAAATGTATTCAAACTTTATATTTCTAAAACCGAAAAAGAAAAAGAGTAAAAAGAAACGAAATTTTGATTGTATTTTTGCTTGTTTATTTGCTACAGTAGGGTAATTTAAGAATGAAACCACTTGGAATGAACGAAATTTGATTCGTAGCCTGAATAAAATTGTAGAAATGTGTCAAAATTTTGATGAAATTCTTCAAAAGGATATTCTTTTCATTATCTTTCTGAAAGTGAACAACTCATTGAGTTTACAGATCTCAATGAGTCTGTAGGTATAATTTAGTGGATGATTTCATCACCTAAATTTTATATTTGTATCAAATTTATGTCAAATCCATCAATGTCTGTTTTTTCGTGCATGTATATGTAACACTCAAAGAGCGAGAAGAATGGACTTTCTTTCCCGATCATAACTGTAGGATTGTATTAAATTTGGTTCCAACTAGTATTTTATATAAGATCCAATTTTTCTTCATTACAATTATGAAGCTAAGAAAAAAATGTGTGTATTGTACAAATAGACGGGAAAGTCGAGTTGCGAGCAATCCTAGTAGTTCTAATAATGGTTGAAACATCTATTGATTCTCAAAACAAAATACCTTTGTCTGATTCTAATTAACTTCTTCCCATACAATGGGGTGTCTGGATTGTTTGTCAAATAGCTGGATTTTTATTTTATATTAAACTGGTGGATAAGTGAAAGCATCAAGTAATTTAAAGGGCAAAATTCATTTAGAAACGCTTCAATATCTCAAATACACTTTACGTTATTATAGAAATTAAAATAATAAATGTCCCAGATAGAATATATACTCTAATTAGGAAATTAAATTTGTATGTCATGGAGTTAAGTAACGGTAACCGATTATATATCCTTCCGATTGCTGAATGCCGGGAAATATCGAATGTTCGAGAAATCATTCATTTTATAGTTTCGAAATTCTTTTCTTAGTTTGAATGATACTTTGCAATTTGTCAGGAAGTTACGTACATTTTTCAAAATTCTGAGAAATTAGAGAACTTTTGAGAAAAGGCATTTTAAAGAAAAATCGGTACTCCAGTCTTCCGTTGTTGTTATTGCTTATTTCATTTACCATTGGACAAGCCCGCTTTTACGAAGACAGCGTTTTAAGCCGATAGGGCTCGTCTCTTTGTTTTAGTAGCGCCAACTAGGGCCAAGAGTACGACTTTGCCACTCATGCATCACTCATTCACTTGCACAACGCCTTTTTACAAGAGGGCACATTCACACATAGATCAGAGGAAGAACAAACAGGCCCGATTTGAGCCCAGGACGCCCAGATCACGTGGGAAACGAGCTACCCCTATGCCGGCAAAAGTCTTCTGAAGTATCATTGTGAGAAACTGGTGATAGCTCAGTTAAAAAACATCAATACTTCTCCTCACTGATTAAATTTAAAGAAAGAAAACATAGCACCAAGTTCGAATACTCTCAAATCTTTATTGATTAGAGGACGCTCACAACCAGAAGTAATTCACTTCAGTTTACAAAAGTATTCTCGCTTCATTTTACAAAACAGAAGCGTTTTGAAGAATATAGAATAGATAATCGGTCTTATGAACTAATATTTTCAACATTTTCCATTCTTTGATTACTATAGACATTCATTTTACAAAACAGAAGCGTTTTGAAGAATATAGAATATATAATCAGCCTTATGAACTAATATTTTCAACATTTTCCATTCTTTGATAACTATAGACGACCATGTTTACCACTTAATATTTTTCAGTGCTTTAAAATTCAGAAGCCACATTCGTGCTCACTTTTACGCAGAGAATCTTTCAGCGTTTTTCAGTCTTTTAAACTCTGGAAACTTTATGTTCTTTCTGGAACAGCAAATCTTTCGACACCCTTCAGTTTCCTAGTTTAGAAAATCTTTTGTTTTCTCTGCCGAGGAAGGAACCTTTCAATTTTTCGGAAGTCTTCCACTGCGAGATATTTTCGTGTTTTTATCTAAATAGTAGATCTGTGAATGCCTTGCTCCAGGAATCTTTTGTATTTCTAGACAACAGATCCTACCGCTGCCATCAATTTAACAGTTCCACCCACCTCGCCTCTTTGTCTTGCTTGTGGTTTGTATTAGGTTCGAAACTGACAATTTTTTAAACAGGGAGGTTATTTCTGTCTTTTCACCCACTTTTTTTCTCCAGAAAAACACTGCATACAATGCCTGGTATTTCATGAGTGTCAAAGCACTGATAAATGAATTGTTGTTTATTTATTTTTGTAAAGTAAATATATGCAAAGAATTTTTTTTTTGAAGCTCCGATAGTCCATAAAAAGTCAGTTGTATGGAACAAATTAAATTGATTACCAATTAACTTGTTTAAATTGGTAATTAAATTGTTTATTCATACCAAAAGGTATGAATAAATACAATTACTTTTCGACATTATCATCATGAAGATTTATGTATTTGTCATAAGCATATCAATATTTCATGAGTGTCAAAGCACTAACAAATGAATTGTTGTTTATTTATTTTGGAAAAGTAAATGTATGCAAAGAAATTTTTTCGGAGCTCCGATAGTCTATAAAAAAGCCAATTGTATAGAATAAATTGAATTGATTACCAAAAGGTATGAATAAACACAATTACTTTTCGACATTATCATTGTGAAGATTTATGTATTTGGCATACCTGTGGACCAAGTTTCCAATCATATCAGTGTATCATGAGTGTCAAAGCACTGATAAATGAATTGTTGTTTATTTATTTTTGTAAAGTAAATACATGCGAATGATTTGTTTGTTTTCGAAGCTCCGATAGTCTATAAAAAGCTAATTGTATACAAAAAATTTAATTGATTACCAAAAGGTATGTTACTTTCGAAATTGTCATCATGAAGATTTATGTATTTGTCATATCTGTGGACCAAGTATCCAATCACATCAGTGGATCAAGTTCCGAGATGGATTTTAAAGATTCATTGAAGCTCCTCATTATTTTGGAAATTTCTGGAGACAGAATGCAAAAATAGATTTTTGAAAAAACTCTTTAATTATCAATTTTAGTTTATTTTCCAAGTCTTTGTAATTCAAAACAATAAATAATGCCATTTGAAATTGTGCAACTCAGTCAAATGAGGATATTTAAGTAAAAAAAGAGAGAGAGAGAGAGAGAAAATTGATGTAAAATGCAAAACACCCAAGCAGAAATTCTAATCCATATTTTCAAGTTCTTTTTCTACAGAACATATTAACGGCTTTAGTGAAGGCAATGAATTAGGAACTAAGAAATATTTTCGTTTAATAGAAAGTTATAGCAGTTTTAGTATTTCTCCTGGAATAAAATTTATCAAAATTCATACATGTTAATGACATTAATCAGCTCTAAATTAAAAACTATTCGTCTCAGAACTATAATCCTACTTCATTACCTTTAAGATAGTATAGATAACATGCATAAGTAACTTCTTGAAGAAGAATTCATAATTTTTTTTTGTGATATCGTGTTTTGCGTATCAAAGTTTTTACAAAATAGAAATTCCTCAAAAATGTATTTAAAGTTTTTATTTATGTTTTAAGAAACATAGATTTATTTATCTTTTTTTAATATGCACCACATTTGCAGGATACACCTTCTCTGTTGACAATTTTATCACTTTTCTACTTTTTAATAGCTCTTAATTTTTTTCTAGCAACTTTTGTTGCACTTAAAGATTGCATTTTTGATGTCGCGATTCTTTCTTTTTTGAGAGATAGAAAATCTTTCGGTGTATAACCCCAGGAGTTGAGTTATTTCCAGTTCAGAAAAAATTGCTAAGAGGCCATTAAATGCTTCATTAAAAATCATTACAATTACTGATGCTCCTAAACGTAATGCTGGTAACTCCACAAATGTTCTTTTTGGAATTAAAAGTTATTGAAGGGAAACTTCTTTAAAGTCAGTTCTGATCGTATAGATGTATGTATGAGGGCTTAATAATTTTGATGATGTTCTTTGGAAGACCTGTATTACCCTGTGTAGACCTGTTAGCAATTTCCTGTCAATGTAAATCTTGCGTTTTGTAATGCTATGTTAGTTAGGAATTTGTGGTGAAAGAGCCATATCTGGCCATGCTGCGCCAAACATATAGTTGAAGATAAGGAAATATACAATGTATATGTATTTTGAAAATATATATGTGTTTTGTACATGATGCACCAACAGAAGTTGCAGTTTGCGTGGTAGAAGAAAGCCTATTTCCATGGATGCGTTTCTTACTTCTTTTAATACTTTTTCCGCCCATTTAAAATGTTTGTTAAACAATAAAAAAATAAATATTCAGGTCAAGCTAAGCAATATTCACTTAAAAAAATAAAATAAAAATTATAACATGAGGCGAGTAAATGTTTTTAAAGAGTAAATAGTGTTCGAGAAACACCTGATGCCAGTATTCTGTGTATATAAAAAGCTGAATACTAATTCAAACTTAGATGACCTGGATATAGAGTACGCTATAAATTTGAAAAATGAATTATTTATGATTTAAGGTGTGTATATTTGATAAAGCGACGAAAAATATCCAACTTCCGGTTTCGTTTCCGATTACTTCGAATTACATAAATCTTTATATATGTCGTAGAAGAAAAATAAACATAGATTTAGAAAGCTAAATAAATGCACTTTAAAATGAAGAAATACAAGAAAGTGTGAATTTTGACCTTAAGGTAAAAACATGGAGTAGGAATGTCTAAACATTCATTTTACAAAATCTCAATTGCGAAATATTGTTTTTCTAAATTCTTGTCTGATATTCCAGCATCCACCATTTCTTTCGAACGACTTTACCAACTCGTTAAACAAAATCTTCGTTGGTTTCTTTTCATGGAGAGTGCGGTTAAGAGCAGAGTAATTTTCAGCTATTCCCTGAATTAAAGAATTTTCTAGAGTGTCAAAATAATAATTCCTGACTGATGCGAAGCTCGAAAAGAATATTAAGACCTCTCTTGAATAACAAATTCGAAAAATGGATGGGAAGTCTAATCCACCAATGTGACAAATGCTTGAATCTTTACGACGAATTATAGTAAAAGTAGTCATGACTATATATAACTTATGGAAATTATTTCATTTTATCCTCTAAAATCTTACTTTTAATGGTACTCTGAAATTAAAACAACAATAATAACAACCATGTAAATAATATAATTTCTGTTAAATAAACAGGAAAGGAATTTTTTTCATTGCAACATTTATTATTTTTTAATTTTTATCACCTTTCTGAAATTCTTTACAAAACCAAGAAACCAAGAGCTATATATTCATCAAAACTTGGACAGAAAGTAGGAAAAAAGAGGTATGAGAATGCAGTCAAAATATACATCGTCACAAAAGGGAATTTTTCCTAAATTAAGTTGTGGAATTATATATTTTACTAAGGTAGTGATAAGGTCTTTTTTTCAATAAGGTGTTTGATTTAGAGTCACATTGCAACACACTTTTCAACCATCAGCATGTTAATGATTAGATATTTTACTACCGTAGGTAGTGTTCCTTATAAGGTCCTTTTTTCATTAAGGTGGTTGATTTAGGATCACATTGCAACACATTTTTTCAACAATCAACTTGCTAATGATTTATTTACACTAATTTTTTCTCTTTAATGACTTTATAAAAATATGTTTTATTTATTTATTATGATTCATGACTGCGTGAAATCAATGTTTGTGTTGCTTATTCTCAAATTTGTAAATCCTTTGCACTTTTGCGTTCTCGTTTTTTCCGTCAAAAAAGGGGAGGGATGATAGGAAAGACGAAAGGAGAAGATGTTTATATTTAGCAATAGGGTGAAAGATTATTCGCAGAATTAAGAGGAGCAACAACCACTCACCTTTATGCGTTCGATCCCTTAGCGAAGTGCAATCGGCGAAAATGCTTGTATCTGGATCCTGAGATGAACAGTACACAATTGTATTTAAACGTATACTTTCTGCACTTTAATATTGTAATAACTGACTGTAATGAAATATAAAGGAGCCTGGTCAATTATACTAAATAAAATAATATTGATATCATCTTATTGTTTTATCAGTAATATAATGTGTATATTTTACCCAACTGATTTATTTAAAAATTGGGGAAATAATATTATCTTCATCGATTTGTTTGCGGATTTCCTCAGTCCAACTGCTCTAGGCATACGTTTATCTGCCTTGCTGAGAATACACTACTGAATCTAAGAGAGCAAATATTAGTGGACCTTCGCTGAAATCAATACTGATTTTATTATATTTTGATCCAGAACCGAGCATATTGTATGATAAGAGCATGAAACTAGCCAACCAGCTAGTATAACAGTATGCAACCAAATTTTGGACACATTTTCACAAATCTTGTCGATCAAGGAACTTTATAATTTTTCTTAAGTGAATGTTCAAGTTTGGCTTCTTATATCGATGTGTACATTTACTGAAGTTGGAGTACCAGAATTTTTCAAATATTTCCCAGTTAAGTTTCGAACACTCAAACATTGGCTTGTAATATTATTTCCACGTCAAGAAGTGCTTTTGCGAAAAGTGATTTTCACATATAGTCTGTCAGAATTACAAACATTCATCTTGGATCAGATTTGAAATTAATCACTGAGGTGAAGACATTTTTAAAAACAGAAAAGATGGCAGAAAATGTGATAGAAAATTCTTTATTGTTCTTTTAATTTTCCTTATGTTGTTGCTTTAAAATAAGTATGTTTCGATAAAAGTTTGAGAGAACATTTTTTTTCTATGAGATTATTATAACATGTAATAAATGATAATAGAAATTAGCTCATTTTTAAAAGTAAATAAAAGATAATTAGCATTTATAAAGCGAAAATATGTAAACTTGAATAATGGTTATAATTCATGAGTTTTGATGGGATAAAAAATATAATTAATGAGAATCAACATTCTAACTTCTTATTAAATACAGAGATTATTTTTCATGGAAATTATCTGAAATACGGAGTAGGAATGGATCAAAAAAATTAATATTTTAATCAAAGACAATTCTGCATACATATATGCTCCTGTTCTTAGTAAGTACAAATATCAAAGTTTAAAAAAAATTTCGAAATCCCCACTCCCCCCCCCCAAAAAAAAATGAGAATTCTTTGAAAGAATAACGTTTGTTAAGGCTTCGTTGTAATTAAAACAGATTTCTTGGCGGATTATGTCATCACGGTGAAATAAACGGATTTCACTTCCGCAATCTTGGCGAATTGTTGTGGGTGTGAAACCCCCAACTGGCATCAATCTGCCAAGCCAAGGTGATAAGTCCTCGTAGAGGAACACCTTTCCGGAAATGAGCGCTATAATTATGCACGAGATCTCTTCTTTTGATGTGACACTTTTCGGGCGAGATGGTTGCCAAGGTAAGGGAGGAATGAACACATCCCCCCCCCTGCTGCTGTTCCTCCGAGAAGTCGGCTACATTTTATTTATTTATTTATTCTTGTTTCTTCTGTTAATGAAACTTCGAAGCAAGATTTAAATAGTTCTAAAAGAGTTTACATTCACCGTATTTTTGAATTTTTTTTACTTGTTCGATTT
>JAPMOQ010011698.1:112035-126044 GCA_026543055.1 Argiope trifasciata
TTTTGCCATGTTATTTAAAAAAATGTTTTAGAATTGTTTTACAAAGGAACTCAAATTGCTTTCAGTTTCTTCAACTATTTAATCACGAGATTTACGTTCAATACGTTATCCAAAAACTTATGTTTTTTACCCTCCAGCTGCTTATCCCACGATTTCCGCAGGGCGGCAATCAATTTATTTTCTACCACATCCCGCGTTATTCACAGTTTAGAGTGCTTATTTTTACATTTACAGATTTTTATTATATTGCTATATTTTGCTTGAAAAATATTTGAACATATTTGCAAGCATCGCATCTAAATAGCGATTTTAAAGATTTACGCAACCATAGGGTTAGTGGCCGTGTGACGCCATGGGATTCGACTCCGTTAGGCAAACTTTCTCTTTGTTAGGAGTATCATGAACATCAATTTGTACGCAAAAAATGTGAATGAAATTAAATATAGATTTGATAGTAGATTTGAGCCAACTGAATATGCAATTTATTTAGTAAAGAATCAGATCACTTAACCTGTAGAACCCCGAAGTGTACTCTCAGACACCATTCAAGGAAGTGCATCATTTGGTCGTTTTATTTAATTATTTTCTTAAATTTTGACTGCAAAAATACTTGAGTGGTAAAATTATGTAGATTAATTTTCTGGGAAAATTCATCACCTTTTTTTATACCAGCGGGTGACCGAGCTCCGCTCGGAGAAAACAGGTATCGAAGCTAACTCGAAGATTTAAATTTTCAATTGTGATTTATCAAAACAATACATGCCATAAGAAAATTTGTGAAACCATTGGTGAAAAGATAACCGGTTAAAGTGCACCATTGTAAACTGTTCTAAACAAAGTTAGAGTTTGGAAAGAGAACTATTCTATACAAAGGTAAAGTAAAGGTAAAGATTGAAGTGTGTTGAAGTTCAATATTTTTGACAAATTTATTTAGAAAAACCGAACATATATACATACATAAGAAACATATTATAAACCTATAACAGCATAAACATAAAACTTTATTAGTTCGTCATTTTGGCTATAGATGGCAGCACGTTACCGCTTGAAAATTTAAGTAGCCATTATGGCGAACTAATAAAGTTTGAAAATATCCTATCTGTAACTCCGAACTGCTCGACCGTAGCGCTTCAAAACCGGCGCCAATCGATTCCTCGTGGCCAAAAACCCCAGACCCCCAAGTTTACCGGAGTTTATTAATTCTGGGGCGATTTTCGACTTGACAACCATTCCTCGTATTATAGTATTAGATATATTAATTTTTCCAAGCAATAAACAAGTCCTCTTATTCGGCAAATATTTATACATTGAATTACTTTTCGGGACGCTAAAGGTCAACGTTATCATTATTGATAAATGAATTCTTCAAATAAAATAAAAAGAGAGCAATAGCAAATATGTTCTTTATGCTTGTGTAATTTATCCTATTTCATAAGATAGTTAATTATTTGATTTTCTTTTAACTTTTATTTTGTTTTCATGTATTGACATATTTCATGAATTTAGTTCCATATTTCCTTTAGATGCCTCTAGGGTTATATCGCTTTTCGATTAATCGGAAAAAATCGATATTATTGAGAAATCGATTTTTCGATACAAGTTTCTGAAAAATAGCGATCTATTGGCATCATGTACATGAATAAATTCACAATAAATCGTGGCACAATAAATCGACATTCACAATAAATTTACGTTTTCGATTTTTTTTTTGTTACCGTTAGAACTTATTTACGTTATCTTTTCTTTCTTATTGATCTTCATAGAGAATTTTTATTAATATTTCTATCTATATTGCATATTCAATATATAAAAATACATATTTTAAAAGCATTGTTATAAATTGTTACATGCAGACAATTTGCAGGGCTTTGGCATTGACATGCTTTATTAAAGGGTTTTCAACACAATTATTTTCTAACTATTTTTATTGAAAAGAAAAGAAATATCTCTATTATGTTAATTCAAACTTTCTTTCATTTGGAGTCGTTCTGATCTGTCAATACGTTAAGAAAGGCTGTTATATAATTTATAATAACTATGAATAAATAATGATATCACGATATATCGAAAAGTATCGATATATGTGGAAATATATACCACGACGAAGAATTTCCATCATCTACTTACCTTAGTTGTCTCTAGCCAGCGTTTTAGATAACGCGCAACTAGTTCTAGAGCGTCTCCCATTTGCAAAAATAAAAATTCACTTTCAGCAAGTATGGAACGATTTTTCAAAGATGTAAACAAAAAAATTAGTTTGTTAGAGGTTTGTTTTCAACACATTTATTTTCTAACTATTTATATTGAAAAGAAAACAAATATCACTGTTATGTGAATTTAAATGTTTTTACAGTTGGAGTTTCTGTGATCTGTCACTGGGTTAAGAAAAGCTAATTATAATATCTATGAATAAATAATGATATCACGATATATCGAAAAGTATCGATATATGTTGGACGATATACCGCGATGACAAATTTCCGTCAACCACCGAATGACGGAAAGTTGTATCTTGTCAGAGTCTTAGATAACGCGCAACTGGTTCTAGAGCGTCACATATGTGTAAAAATAAAAATTTACTTTCGGCGAGTATAAAACGTCCTTTCAAAGATGTGGACAAAAAGTAAGTTTGTTAGAGGTTTGTTTTCCAAGACAATTATTTTCTAACTATTTATATTGCAAAGAAAACAAATATCTCAGTTATGAGAATTCAAACCTTTTTTCATTTGGAATCGTTCTGATCTGTCTATACGTTAAGAAAACCTATTTATAATATCAATGAATAAATACTGATACCGTGATATATCGAAAAGTATCAATATATGTTGGAACGATATACAGCGATGACGACGACTATCCCCCAGATAGTTTCTTAGATAATGCGCAACTGATTCTATAGCGTTACATATGTGTAAAAATAAAAATTTACTTTCGGCGAGTATAAAAAGCTTCTTCAAACATGTGGGTTAAAAAAGTAAGTTTATTTGAGATTTGTTTTCAAGACAATTATTTCCTTCTGATCTGTCAATATCTTAAGAAAAGCTATTTATAATTGATAATATCTATGATTAAAAAATGATATCGCCATATATCGAAAAGTATCGATATATGTTGGACGATATACTGTGACGAAGAATTTCCATGATCCACCAACCCTTGTTGTCTCTAGCCAGTATCTTAGATAACGCGCAACTGGTTCTAGAGCGCCACATATTAGTGAAAATAAAAATTTACTTTCGGCTAGTATAAAACGCTCTTTCAAAGATGTGGTACAAAAAAAAAAAAAAAAAAAAAAAAAGGTTTGTTCGAGGTGCTCGCCATAATCGTCGTCTTTAAAGCGTCTAAATTTGATTCATGCCTCTCCCCTCTGTCATCGGCAGGGAGGCACGATCTACGTCTTCCCTCTCAGCGCGAGATATCGCGATGCATTTACGAGATAACAGATTTGGCAAGGGGGCAGCGGTCGAATGTCAGATCTCTTGAGGAAGAGCAGACCCGGGAGTTATGTGAAGGTTCTGCGAGTAATGACGGCGAGAAAGAAGGAGTGGACAGCTGGGCAGGGCTGGAGGATTCAGGAAGGTGTTCGAGAAATAAAACTTGCCAATAGAAGCCGTCTGTCGTTTTAAACTCCATGTTGGAACAGACCATTCTGTTTAACCTCTTATTGAATGCTTCAAGGCAGTTTAGAAAATGTGGATATGTTTGTGAGCACATTCGATAGATTTAGATTTTTCGGTACTTAGTATTATCCCGTCGACCATTTTCGCCAAATTGACAAACGGTTGCCAATAGATCGCCATCGGGCCAAAACTAGTTTACCATATATTTCAACCTGCCATTGTGCAACCCTACCACACTCGTTGGTTCCGTGTTCTTTCCCCCGGCACACGTTTTTTTTCTCTTGCACACGTTTTTCTTTTTCTCGTATACGTGTTTTTTTTTTCTGTGGGAAAAATGATTAAAATTTGGGAATTACCAACAACAGAAGATGATGCCGTGCTGTATTTCCAAAATCATGGAATCATCGCAACGAAAAAAATGTGCGTTAATGGACACCTTATGTCTTTATACTTGAAAAAAGACAAACAATGGCGATGCACCGTGAAAGGTTGCGAGAAACGAATTGCGATTCGTATAGATACTTGGTTCGAATTCACAATTCGCATTCACAAGGACGAGGACTTATTTGAAATTATTTTGAAAAACATCAAAGATTTTTGGCCGCCAAAATGAAATTTGGCGCGTTTGGCACATTGTTGGCGGGTCGACGTGATAATACGTAAGTACCGATTTTTCTATTTGGAGAACACCCACATAGGTGTCCGCGATACAGCTGTCACATGCTTGTACACCTTATTCTGTCAAATTGAAGAATATCGAGTCAGAACGCAGAACACAGTGTTACTTCTGAAACGCAAACAATTTCGTTTCATTCAATACTCCATTACCCAACTCACATATCCACCTGCGAGTATTTTTTAAAGTTCTTTAAGCTTTATCCTCTCAATTAAATATGCTAAGATTTTAAGAGTGCCCTTTCACTTTTTCTGTTTTATAATATGGCTTTACTTTAACATTGACATGATTTTAACATTTTATCTGGCGCAACATTGGTGATTTTATGAATTTCTTTTGCCCTCCAATTTATTTTTAAACTTTTGCAAAGCAATTTATTTTTAAACTTTTGCCAGTCAAATTATTTTGATTTAACACACTAACTATGCCAAAATAGGCTTCCAGTTCCACTTCTCATTTTTTAATTTGTGTTAAGAACTACAAAAGCAGTGTAATTATCTCCAGACAGTTTTTGCTTATTTTGGTCTCTCCACAACTATTTCGCTTACACTTCTGCAAAAATGTTGTCAATCTTCCTTCCAGTAAATAGAATTTGAACCTTGGAAAGGCCACGAATACTGCGAGTGCTCAATTTTTTTATTTTCAGAGTCCTGCCCATGAGAATTTTGTGTTAGTATAGCAAAAGGAAAAACTTCTGTACTTGTATATTATTAATTGCGTGCCATTAGTTTTCTGTAGTTATGAAAAAGCTTGTCAACTTGTGGTCTTTAGCAATTAATCTATGAGATGTGGATTCAATAAATTGTTGGGATTCAATACCAGTAGATGTAATGTTGGGAAATGGAAGCGGATGGCAGTGGAATTGTCGGGATTCAATATTCAAAGGGGATTCAACACCAGAAAATAAAGTATGTTGTTGGGATGCCATTTTTCAATGTCAACTGAAATTAAAACTATAATTGACGAAAGATATAATAGATAAGATCACATAAGATCACATACGAAATTTCATTTATTAAGATTATTGTTTTTTGTATCATGATCTTCAAATGCATGTGAAAGTACAGACTGACAAAATGTGATATGTATCTTTACTCTAGATGGTAAGTGGGCCGCGGTGGCCTGGTGGTAAGGTCTCGGCTTCGGAACCGGAGGGTTTCAGGTTCGAGACTCGATTCCACCACAGAACCGTCGTGTGAGGGGGGTCTCTTGCACGTTCAATCTGTCAGGCCAAACGTCCTTCCTCTGGCGTGGTGTGGAGAGGGGGGTGCCAGTTCAGGTGTCATCCTCGTCATTGGATCTTGGTTCAAAATTACGAGGTCCGTCCCAAAATAGCCCTCGTGTTGCTTTAAAACGGGATGTTAATATAACTAAACTAAACTAGATGGTAAATTTTTGTACTAAATTTTATCCATCATGCTCTTTTCTTTTTGAAGTAATCGCGTCAACTTGTATTCCGACAGTTTGACTGGCTGAATTTGTCAGAGTGGATTAAAAATAAACAAATAGAAATCTACAAATTTGTTGTGAAGACCATAAACCCAATTCCAGACCTCTAGATACTAAAGACGTCTATCCCAAACCGTTTTTTATCTAGACTCCGCATTAGTCACCCTCGTTTTACGCATAAACCTGTTTTATTCGACGATCAAATACCATTCTGCTTGAATTACCAAATGATTTTAAAGGTTCATCACCTTTTAGTTGAATTCCCTGATTTTAACCGCTTCCCTTACAAATTTTTTTGAAAAAAAATGCAAAAAATCATCACATTTTTTTATTTTATTTTTGAACACAAGGAAACGAAACAAAACAAAACATGTAAGTTTTAAGTTGAATTTTTAATTTTTTACAGGTGTAAAAGCATGTTGTTTTAATATTAGTTTACTATCCCGAGTTATCTCGGGCAAATGGGAAAAAAGTTAAATATTAGTCTTTGTATGATAGTTTTTGAAACAAGGGACAACACAAAGTGATACCTGACATTCTGTACACTGGTATCTGGTCTCTTTTCTTACTGGCTTACCTCTGGAATCTCTTTTATCTTTTACCTTTTACCTCTGGAATATCTTATTTCCTTTTATTTCCTCTAGGCCGAGAAAAACCGTGATAAAACAATTCGTACTGACAAATTCTGCTTCACCCGAGTTTTCTCGGGATAATAATTAACTGCAATATATACGAACCCGAGATAACTCGGGATAATCAGGCAAGCGGTTAAACGTAATTGTTTAAAATATTTTCATGTTTCAGCAACAGACATGCAAATGCTTGTAGGGGAACGTAACCACAAAAATCTTGTTAGATTTTTAAAAGCAATTGGGTTTTACCATCTTATTTAATACTTCCTTTTATTGTCATTTCTTACATCTTGTTTATAATGCTGTCAGACATTATAATATAAATTTATCAAATAGTTTCTACTTTTACATACTTTGATACAAGACAAGTATTTTATGTTTTAACCTTATGTCTGGCGTAGTATGGCCAGCTATGGCTCGCGCCACTAAACCACACAATTCAATCCAATCCAATCCCGAAGCGTTTTTTATTTATACTATTCACAATAAGACAGACAGACATAATATCAAAAATGCATCTTTTAGGCTCAGAAAAGTCAGAAAGTCTTCACTCATAAAATTCTGAGTCTGAATTTTTTGATGATTACAATACTTTTTCTTTGTATACTTCATATACGAGAAAGAAAAAGGAATAAAATATGTGTATCTTTACATAGTAATTATAATAAGCAAAATTACTTTTAATATCAGTTGCTTCACACATATATATCTTGGGCAACAATGATGGGGCTCTTCGTATTTATTGAAAGGAAAAACTGTGGGTTGTTCCTCCATTAAGGTTTCAACTTTATTACGATGTAAATCCAACAGCTTGACACGTGTGAACACACTCATTGAAGCATCACTCCAACACAAATACAGAGACCCTTGACTGATGCCTATTTAAAACACCCTCAGTCTAGTCTTGGTGTTTTCTTCAAAAAACATTTGGCGCCGTTTAAAATGCAGACGTTAGGGGCAGAGACGTTGTCTAATAGCTGGTGAACAACTCCAAAAATATTTTTTTTTTAAATAAAAAGGAACGAAATATAAAAATTTATTCTTGATGACTAAATTTCCCGTTATTTATTTATTCTATATTTTTTTTCAATTTATTAACTTTTTATCAATGTAGTGAAAAGTTTTTTTAATGATGAAACGAATTAGTCAAAAGAGAGGAGAAATTTCTATTTAACGCCTGAAGAAATAATTTCATCCTGTTAACTTCTTTTATATTTTTATATTTTTTATTAGTCAACCATTCACTCATTTTCTTAATGTTTAAAATTCTTATGCCTTAGAATAGGAGTTATAAAATCAATTTTATTTCTGGATGCAATTGAGGCTCAAGATATACATTTCGCCCATTTCAATTAATTAATTGAAGTAATGGCTTAATTACTTAAATTTTATTTACGACATTTGATGCCGAAATTCTTTTGATGTTTGAATATTTGTTT
Organism: Argiope trifasciata; assembly: GCA_026543055.1. Lineage (NCBI taxonomy): Eukaryota > Metazoa > Arthropoda > Arachnida > Araneae > Araneidae > Argiope > Argiope trifasciata. The sequence continues at coordinate 119,852 of JAPMOQ010011698.1, forward strand.
ATTAAATTGTTATTGTTTAAAAAAGTTTTTTAATGTATTTTGATCCTAGTTCTTATTTGGAATTTTAATTTTCCTTAGTAGTATTTTGTATTTATATAAGAATTACTAATTAACGGTGTTTAGAATTAATAGAATTAATTTAATCTTTATTCCTTCAGTATTTTTAAAGCCTTGATACTTTCAATGATTTTGAGCAGTAATGATATCAATGCCTGACAACTGTTTATGGGTTCATTGTGACATTCTTTAATTTAATTTTCGGTCTTTCTTTACTTGATTCCATTTTATTCGCAAAACATTTGGGGAAAACTCACATATTTACAGGTTAATAATTGGGGAAATCAATAATATGGTTAAGGCCACAGGAATGTAGGTCAAAATTTGTACTTACGAACCAATATTTGTTAAATCATGCATATGGATGAATCATCAGTGCAGATCAGTCGATTTTAGATGAAAACAAAAACTCCTCATTAGTAAAAATATTCTTATGAAATGGAACAAAATCCATTACAGTGATTCCTTCTGAAATATTGCTTGGAATCATAGATTTAAAAAACCAATTTAGCTACATCATGTATGGTAGCAGATTAGAATGGTAAAATTGCGCATTTAAGCGTTAATGACTCATTTTTCATGAATAATTGAAAAATCGGAGCTTGTGCAAGATAAAAGCATTAGTTTATTTATAGTATTCATTGGCTGTTTATGTTTGTTATAGAAAGATAGGATCAGTATTCTAAATAAAAACAATTGGAGAAGTATATGAAAGTATTTGGGTGCATTTGGAACAGCATCGAAAGTTTTGCTAATTTCAAACAAATTTGTAAAACGTTCGAAGAAATAGTATTAAAGTATTCAGTAGCTCTTGGCATTTCTGCATCGAATAGAAGGATAGTAGCACAATTTTCCAACTCAAATTTGCTGCCAGAATTTTAATAGGCTTACAGCTCAATGTAAATTTCTGGTTCAAGTGCATTGTATAATATAGTTCAAAATGTATGCACATATTAGATGTAAGACGTTGTCGAATTTTTATTTGACCATGGCATGATGTGAATTGTCTCCTGCTACTACTTCCTCCAATAAATACAGAAAATAAATTAATTGAACACCGTTTTTTTCTTTGAATTATATATGTGTGTAATGTAGCACAATAAAAGATGTCTTTTAATTCACTAAGTAGTTCAAAAATATTTCCGACGTAGTCTTTAGTGTAAAAAGTTTTGTCGTTGCCCTTTTCTATTATTTTCTCTTCTGACTTTCTCATTTTTCTGATCTCTTTTAACAGTATCCATTGCCAAACTTCTGTTCATGATAGTTGGTAACACAACGTCATTAAAAATTGTATACATTTGAAGAAATCAAATCAATTGCAATTGTTTAATTAATTTTCAATTAATAAGATTAAGACTAATTATTTTCTTAATTAAAAAACTTTTTAAGAGCTGTAAGTATTTCAAACTGATATTGCAAGATGTATTTCGTTACTACGAAATTAAAAGTTTTCAAAGAGCATTGACACGACATTCAGAACCATTTGTTGCAAATTCTGATTCAACAACGACACAATTCCATTAGATAAACTTGTCGATAAAATTCCGATCTTGGGTGCCATCTCCCAGCACACCGGCGTTGTTGTGATTCTCTTCCTGGAGTTGATCGTGATACTTGCCCTTTGGAGATTAGTTGCCAAGAAATGTTTGACACATAAAAAAAAAATGTTTGAGTAACAGTTGTGACTGATGTCAGTGTGTCTATGTGCCAAGAAACAGTTCGTTGACTCTCCGAGAAGCTAGCAACGGAATAAAGCACCTCGGAAAAGGCTGCGAAGGTGGAAACCATATTCAGCAATTAGTCTTCCGTTGTCTTTTGAAGAAGCTTTTATTTCGCACCTACAATACTTGGAAGCAGTGCCAAATGATTTTTAAATGAGAGCTTTTGATGAGAGAAATATGAATAAGCTATTCTCAGATTTTGTCGCCCTTGCCTTTTATTAATTTTTGCTTCTCTTGCAAATAGTTTGTTGTTTTCCATGTGTCATACTTGGCTTTTAAATGCAATGGACTGGAGCTAAAAAGATAAGCATTGTTATGTTTCCTGCAATTATCTTGAATGATTCTGCTGGTTTACTATTTCAAGCGTTTCGTAAACTATACAAAGGCATTAAAAACATATTATTCTGAGAGTTTATATCAACAAAATGTTTATGCTGCCTCATAGTTGTCCTTTTAGTTAAAACATCACACTGTTAAGCGACAACAGATTTTTATTCTTTTATGCTTGTTAAATTTAATGAAACATTTGATTTGAAGCATTGTTGAGAATTTATTGCGGTTCTCTTAAAAAATATTCTTTAATAAAATTGCATAAATTATTATTGCTTTATTGCTTTCAGTAGTAATATAAATTTATTCTATGGAACACTGAAATACATATACAGAATACATATACAGAACACTCGCGAGTATCCGGCCTAATGTGACGAAAGGACAGGCCGGATAGCAAAAAAGTTGAACAAGCTGAAGCTCTATAAACACCTTTTTACCTGCCATTACCTGCAGACAAAGTTTTTAAACCAAATATATATATATATCACAGGTGCCCGCTTAAGTCTCTGAACAGTAATATCTGGATATCGTAATATACGCTACGAGATGAAATCGCTTACAGCACCACCGAGCTGAAAACTCTGGGGAGTAGCATTGATATCTCGAAAATGATACAAGATAAGAGGGAAATGTCAATTGCAAAATTATAGATTTTAATTTAGTAAAAAAAAAAAAACCTGGTGATATTAACGCCAGAAAGAAACAAATAAAAATCTAAATATGCATTTGAATTGTGCTTAATTTGAAATAGTGACAGCAAAAACTGTTAACAAGATAAATAGTTATTTATTACAAGATAAATTTATTTTCGTTGTTCAAACAGCACCCCGCCATTTACAGCACAGATAGTTGTTTAAGTTTTTCTTTGCGGTCTTTTTCCAATATAAATTTGTGCACTAATAGTATAATATTCATCACTAAAAATCCTGAAATATTGGCAGGGTGATCATATATAATTATTGCTTGAGTCATTATTACAGGAAAACTTCGTCTGAGGTCATTGTTTCTGAAAACGCGTTCCAACAAAGGTGCATTTGAATGCATTCTAAATTCTTCGTGCTGTTATATCTGTCAGTTGATTTTAATTACTCATATGCTATGAAAACCAAAATTTTTAACGCTTATTAAATTATAATTTAAATAAGATTTTTGAAAAAAATTCATGACATAATAATCAGATGCTTATTAGGCAATGTTTATTTTATGTGAAACTAAACCATTTGACTATCGCTGAAGAAAAAGAAACAAGAAATAATGAAATGGAAAGTCTCACCATCAAATGGTCAATACATGATTTATCAGAATAGAAGTCGTGTGATAATTATAGTAAGGACCTGTGTTAGGCTCTGCCTTATGAAAGAATTTCTGGAAGTTTTAATAGATAAAACAGTTGACAGCACATTATATACACCAGTTTTCTCCACCAGTTAAAATCAACAACAATACACTATTCTACCATATAATGAGTTACGGTCCGAATAAATAGTTATAATGAGAATATAGAAGTATTATTGTAGATTTATGTGCTTATAATAAGAAATAGAGTTCTATTATTCTTAGAGAGATTTTTATAGATTGATATTATTCTTAGATTCCTATTGAGTAATATTATTCTTAAGTTGGATTAAACTTCAAAATTATGTAGAATTATCAATTATTAATAATAAATTAATTAAAATTAAGTTTCCAAAATTAATGTTATAATATTGGATCTGCTATTTTGTGCGATGATCATTTTGAAATAAAAGGACAATATTTGTAATATAAATTAATTTATTTTTACTTTTCTTTATTAATCATTTTTCCTCCCTTTTTCTTCAGGTAGGCAAAGATATCCCTCATCCAGGCATAGATGCTACACAGGATGAAACCCAGTTCCGCTACCACAAATACTACCAGTGGGTGTGTTTCATGCTCTTCCTACAGGCAACACTTTTCTACATTCCCCGATGGCTGTGGCGCATGTGGGAAGGTGGTAAAATACAGGCCCTCATGATGGACCTGGACGTCGGCATGCTGGGTGAAGCGGAGAAGAAACAAAAGAAAAAGCTTCTCGTCGACTACATCATAGCCAGCTGGAAGACGCACGACTGGTACGCTGGGAGGTACCTCATCTGTGAGATTCTTGCCTTCTTCAATGTCATCGGACAGATGTTCCTCATGAACAAGTTCTTCGATGGCGAATTCATGAATTACGGACTCGAAGTCATTGACTTCATCAACACTGATCCTGAGGAAAGGTTGGATCCTATGATCAGGATTTTCCCGCGAGTCACCAAGTGCCGATTCCAGAAGTATGGACCATCAGCCAACTTGGAGACTCACGATGCCTTATGTGTCATGCCTCTCAATATCATTAATGAGAAGATATATATCTTCTTGTGGTTCTGGTTCGTCATATTGTCCATTCTAACAGGATTCGTTCTTATCTTTCATGCTGTCTTATTTGCTTGTCCCCCTGTTCGAGTGTATGTGCTGAGTATGAGGTTCAGATTCGCACACATGGAGAACTTGCACACATTGGTTCGGAAAGGCTCTTTCGGTGACTGGTTTCTCATTTACATGCTAGGGCAGAATGTAGATGCCATCATTTTCAAGGAGCTCGTGGCAGAGATCGCAAAGAAAGTGACCACTGAACCCAAAGAAGGATTATGACCATGGGGTTTGAAATTAGAGAAATCTGACTTTCAAACAGTTAAAAAAATAAAAAGACTTAGGGTATTGTATAATATTGTTTTAGTGAGTGAAATTGTATTCAAGATTTGTTCACTGCCACGTCATAAATAGCAGTTATCTTTCTTTTTTCTATTTATTAAATGGTTGACCCATTTCTACTATTTAATTTTCTGTGTTGTGTGTATTTTGTTATTTCATTTAACAGTGAACAGTCATAATCGTAAATAAACATAATCATCATCAACTTTCTCATGTGTGACTTTTGCAGCACGATACATTAAAAATGATGAACGATTTCGAAAATAATTAAGTTATATTAATGATTCAAAGTAAATCGATGATACATTTTCAGTCGATTGTGTCGAAGTAATCGTTATATTATAACGAGACTTTCATGAATCAAATTTCTGTTTTAAAAGTATCTAAATATCAAATTTATATGATTCGAAAATTTCTTTATATCGAACCTCTTTCTCCATAAAAAATCTATGTATAGGAAAAGACGTTAAATAATTCTGTAAATAGAACCTTATTTAATACTATTTATTGTTTTCTTTAATAAGGATAATATTTTCTACTTATGTAATATATAATTTCTACATCTTGAACAGATTCCTTGTAGGAAAAATTACGAATTACTATTTCTATCTATGACCATTGATATTGTTTGTAAGAAAGAAAATCTACTTAATTAAGGAACTATTTCACTGATTCTTACTGCAGTAGTAACATCGCCCAATTACCAATACATATTTCTATAGAATGAAATTTCTTCATATCGTATTTTCCCCAGAAATCTGCAAATTCGATATATAATTTGCATTGTTTTTTGGAATAAATTACCTTTTTAAGATATTCAGATACTCTGCCAGAAATTGTGCATAAGTGTGTGTGTATTTACTTCACAACTCTAATTAATCCATAGTGAATTTTAATACCAGAGTGTATAATGCAATAATTAAATTTAGAAATATTATTTTTAGAACGTTTAGAACAATAGGCCAATGATTATTTAAAACTTTCTTTGCAATGTTTTGCAAAGAAACAGTATCGTTTAGTTTTTGCTCTATTTTCCAGATAATTTACCATTGCATAACTGGAACAATTTCTCTGCAAAATGAATAGATTTGAAGTGTTGAAAAAAAGTCCAGTTCATAATTTTAGCTCTAGTTCATATAAAACTTCACTCATTGGAAATAGGAAGTTAATCATTTTAAAGTTTCAGTAGTAAACACAAATGGAGTGAATACGTTTTAAAATTCGTGAACATACGTTTCACTCAATATACGTGAATATACGTTTCACTCAATAAACGTGAATATACGTTTCACTTAATATACTTTTAACTTAATATACGTGAATATACGTTTCACTCAATATACGTGAATATACGTTTCACTCAATAT
>JAPMOQ010011698.1:126054-138430 GCA_026543055.1 Argiope trifasciata
AATATACGTTTCACTCAATATACGTGAATATACGTTTCACTCAATATGCGTGAATATACGTTTCACTTAATATACTTTTAACTTAATATACTTTTAACTTAATATACTTTTAACTTAATATACGTTTCACTCAATATACGTGAATTATACGTTTCACTCAATATACGTGAATATAGTTTCACTCAATCAACGTTAGTATGTATATTGAGTGAATACGTTTTACCAATGAAAAAAGAATATAAATAACTTTCGAAGCATATAATTCATCACCTAGGCTTAAACATCAAAATTTCAAATTCTGTAAACAAGCGTAAATTATTGCCACTTAAAGTCCTAATATTTCATTTTAAGAGAGCCAGCGGATACAGGCAGAGATATTGTCTTCCAGCAGCAAGGACTGGAGAAAAGTTTAAAAAGTTCTCTCTTCTGAGGGAGTAAATCACGTTTCTCAAGAGCAGAAGGCCGCGAAACAAGGCACACAGACGAATTATTTTCAGCAAAGGAAGAAAAGAAATTCTATTAATATCCCGACCAGCCGTAAGAAACGAACCGTTCGACTCGAAGTGTCGTGACCGTGTTTGGGTAACACTGTCACAATACTGGAGCACAGAGTTCGAAATGAAATAAACTGTTAAGGCCCGTTAATTCGAAGACAATTATACCCAAAGTTGGTTATTTCCAGCCAGAATTGAAAATATTTATGGCAGACAGCAGTATATTTCCGTTGTCTTGGTGTAACGCTTCTAAAATATTTATTAAGTCAGCGAAATTACAGGATCGAAAAAAATTACGAACAGTGAGAAGGGGGGGGGGATCAAGTAAATTACTTCTTCATGAGTCATTTGAAACAGCATTAATTCAATAATATATTTTCATTTGAAGTAATATCATGATCTGTTGGGACCTTGGCTCTGAATTTTGAGCATATATCTTTAGACATCGGTTTTGATCATTGTATCAGGGACTCACCTTTATAAAACGTTTCCCAGTTCAAAAATCAAGCAATTGGCTTCTCTCTTTTTTAATACTACAATTTGCATATACCTTGCTCTCTTCTAAAAAATTACAGCAGGAAGTGCAAAGATAGAAATTACAAAGGAACCTGAAGTTTAATATACAAAATATTTCAAAGGTAAGGGAATCGAAGTTTTAGATTATATAATTTTCTATTATAATAATAATGAGTTCAATAATACTATAATATTAATAATTTGATGCAATAAAATTCTCCTAATAAGGGATCTAGGGCGCATGTTTTGTTTGATGTATTCTTGGTACGCCTTCCCAATGTTCATGTAGTTTGTTGTGTAACCATGCGCTGTGAAAGCGAATTTAGAGTAACTTGGAAAATTGGCATTCCTATAAGATAGTGGTCCAGTTCCAACTTAAAAAAATTAAAAGCAGCTCATTTAGCATTAAACTTGAGTCAATGTTATATTTTATGAAATATCTTTCCGAAACTAATACCACAAGCACTTCTTTTCTGCATGATAGTAATTATACTCTGAAAATGTATGAAAGTTACAAGAAATGAATTTATGAACGAATTTAGATAATTTGGCAGTATATGAAGACAAAAGGATATATTCAACAAATAAAGTTTGAAAAAAATATCAACTAGATTCTTTTTAATTGAAAAGTATTAATTTTCTCTTGCAAATTCTTACAATGTAGGGCATATTATCCAAATGCATTTTCAATGAGAACTTGGAAAAATGCTTTCAAACCTCTGCCTACACTCCAGATTCTTTTTTATATTTTGACCTTGCTCAGGTGACATCCTCATTAATTGTGACCTGTTAACCTTCCCTAAATTCAACCTACATCCATCGCCCGCTTCTGTCAAGACTGAATTTGTTATCTTCACTGCCTGATTATGCTTCATTTCGAGTGTAGGTGATGACAATTTTTACTTAAACAGCAAACACGTGAAGAAAATCTGTCTGCAAAAATTGTCTGACACAGAAGTTACTACTGGGACTATGACGAAAGGACTAATTTTTTTAAACATTGAGCTTACAGCATTTTAATTCACTTACCTTAAAGAAATTAAAAGTTTAATGTTACATAGAAATGCTCATTCCAGTGTTACGGAGATTGATTGAGGAGATTAACATTCCATATTACATGTTATTAGACACTGATTCCTCAATTTTGTGTGTAGTTAAATGATAGACAAAACACTTGACCCTATAATAACAACCAAATAATAATATAAACTAAACACTTGATTTATAAGTACATCTTTAAACTTTCACATAATGCAAGTGCAAAGATGTTTGATATGGATGAATTTTACTTGATCTAATTTATTAATAGCAATTGATTAATTGATGACTTTCTTTTTTAATCAATCCATTGAAATTATTAAGAGCGTTTTATTTGCCTACAGCGGTGATTGAAAATAAAATTTTCAAATATTCTAGAAATTATATAAAAAATTTCACGATAATCAAACTGTTATTATTATGCGAGATATTTTTTCCTTATTATGATCGGATAATTTATTTTTAAACCTAAGTCCCTCGCTTTCTGTAAGCGTATTATTTCACACTAAAAGATGATAAAAATTCTATTTTATGTTATTTCAATCAATAAAAGAACTTCTGAACAAATTACCAAATTTAAATATTCATACAGTCTTTCGGTTCTCTCATACTCGTATATATACTTATATAAAATATACTCGGTACATTTACATTTAAGGAATTCGGTACATTTAATGAAAAATATATAGTATAGTGACATTTAAAAAATTTTTTTCTTCTGCTTGAAAAACTGACCAAATTATAACTGGGCCCAAATGAAAGTGTGTATGGGGAAAGAGATTCTTATTCTTCTATCAACTACTTCTTTATTAACCCCTTGAGGACCAGCGCGCCGGAAATAAAACTCAGTCACGGGACCGAACGCTCTGAAACGGAGCGTCACTACCGGCCCGCGCATTTTAAGCAGTTAAGCCTAATTTTACAAAAAAATTCGTATAAAATCAGCATTTTAATAAAAAAAATCCAAATTTATATCCCATCACATATTATAATTCACAAAATTATAATCCCATCACATATCCCAAAATTTCTACGAAACACACACATAAAAAAACGCCGCTAAAACCGAACACCACTCATAAATATTTTACTCTTACCCCTTGCAATAATCCGCTGAATGTACTCCCCCATATTCTCCTAACGAAAAAAACAAAGCAATAAACAAGTCACTTGAACTCACACGTGCACGTTCAAACACCCGTATTTCCCAGTTTGTTTATATTAATTAGAAGAAATACTTTCTTCCATTTCACTATCTGATTCATTCATCTATTTCGAAATCTCGCTCTATCAAACCTCAAAAGGCAAACGCAATTCTACCCCAACATTTTAACTAATAAACGTTCAATAAATTTCCACAATCTGTCAAAATATAAATACAGCGCGCAATAAATTCCAGCCCTTTAAAGGGTTGTGATTCTCACTTTGTTTACATCAATAAATATATCAAATAAAGAAGCATAGAACAGAAACTAATGCCCGTTCATGAAGGTCAAATACCATATGAGTCGACCGTTGTGAAAACCGTTGCCGTTTACCGCCATCTAGTAGCATTTAAAAATTCAAATAAAACGTTCCGATTTCCGATTACGCATACGCGACGCTGGTCTCTCCATATCAATCGGAGCTCTTCGCGTGGAAGCGACGCTGGGCTGATAAGAGTGGAATCGCTGCGTCGCGTCCACGGGACCTTGGTCGTGAACGGGTTAATAGCTACTCTGACACTTATTCAATATTCTCAGAATGTTCTATTGATAAGATATCATATATTGGTTATTTATTATTTTGAAAAGCACTCATTTAAATATAGGGCTTTGAAATTAAATATTTTTAGTGTACTTATGAGTAATTCAGCTTTTTATGAAGGTATTCCACGACGTTAAAAACTCTGATTATCAACCACGTTGACGAATATTTTTTTATTGTTATTTCTTGCAGATCAGATCTTCCTATTTCGAAAACAATTTTATCTTTCATAGGAAAAGGAAAGCCTTACTTATCATCCAGGGTCACATATTTTTCAGCTAAAATTTGCTTTAACTTCAATTTTCACAAAACTTTAATATTCATAAAAATTCTTCACATGTCATGATATCTTAAAAACTAACTGAGGCATACACATAAAAATTTCAGCGTGTGTTTTAAATTCTATGGGCAATGAAATGAACCAAAAGTTTTATTGCTGGCGAAATACTTTTTCATTTATGGGTATTTTTAGAAAAATTCAGTTGAGAATTTATTAAAAAAAATGTATATATACGTATATTTTTACTCATAACGTCTTTGCATCTCAAAATTTTTCTTAGATTTTGGTTCATTTCATTCACCATTATATTCTATAACTTGTATACAAAGAAAAACAGGATTGCTGCATTACAATTTCATGCAGAGTGTTAACCGTTTTCGCTAAATTCCATTAAAATTTACTATATATTTTCCTATTTCTCAAAATATATTATATTTTCAAATAATTTTATTGTATTTATAATCTTTTGTATTATAATTGATCACACATCTAAAATTCATAGTTTTAAATTCTTTTTAAAAAATCAAAATTTTCAAATTTTTTTCCTGTTACGTAAACGGAGCTCTTAAAAAATTGCAATTTCTTGGCAAACTTTTTTTTACAACACCATTTATTTCTATCCGCTTGAAACATCACAGCTGAATTATTAATTTGCCGCTGTTCTTCTGTTAAATCAACACTCCCTAATCTGATATTTGTTAAATTACTGAGGGTCTACTGCTTTTTCTTGCATATTCTCTTTAATATAAAAGAACAGTAATGGAGGACTTTCACCTTTCTCATCAAGGTTACAGCACGGGTATGAAACAAAGTAAAATTTGCCCTTCGAAAAGTCAATAGCGCGATTCTCACTGGAGACTGCTGATATCCAAATGGGATACGAGTTCCACCCACTTCATTTTCTGGAGAACTTAAGAGGAAGAGAGAGAGAGGTTAGGAGAGGAAAGCGTTGTTGAATAGTGCTTTTGTCCTTTCTTCTTTCTCTTTGGAAGGTGCCATCAAAAGTGCAACATAACAGTGTGTTTAATGATCATGTTTCGAGCCTGGATGAGTCATTCCCAAACGTTGACTGGATGGCAGTTAGCCAGACACTCGAATATCAGGAGGGCCGGTATGGAAAAAAATAATCTAGTAATTGAAACAAAAATAAATGTATACACCGTTTCGCGTTGCCGTTACGAAGTGAATCCCTCACCTTGAAGGCTTTTTGTCAATGTAACCATTCTCTTTTCTCTCGAGTTTTTTTCTCCAAAGAAATAAAATATAAAATTCCTTTTTGGAGCTCTGTTTCTGTACCTCAATGGTTCATTTGAGAAATCTGTTTGTCATTTCGAAGTGCAACTAAGTGATTGCCAAAGTATATATATCTGCATCCTGGTAACGATTTTTTTCTAGGTACACTAGGCAGCTACCTAAGGCTATTGGAATGAGGATGAAACGCAGGCAGACCCATTCAAAAAATGTCCTTTGCTTTTTTGACAAATAAATAAATCTGTACGAAATTCAAACACTTGAAAGTTATAAATTATTAGGACTAAAATATCTGTTCTCCCTGGGTGATTAAAATCCTTATAAACACTAAAATTGTATATATACTAATATAAATATAAATTTGCTTTTTGTTCTGTTTCTATAACTCAATGGTTCATTTGTGAAATCTATTTGTCATTTCGAAGAGCAATTAAGCGGTTCCCAAAGTATATATCTCTGCCCCCTGGTAACAATTTTTTAGGGACACTAGCTGTATAGGACTGTTGGAATGAGGATGAATCGCAAGAAAATCGATTCAAAAATGTTCTTTGGATTTTGCCAAATGAAGAAATCTGTAAGAAATTCAAACTCTTGAAAGCTATAAATTATTAGGACTAAAATATGTGTACTCATTGGGTGATTAAAATCCTTATAAATACTGATTTTTCATTATATGATGGAATATTATTATTTACTAACTGTTTATATCGCATTCTACTCGAAAGGTCTCATAAAATAGGAATTTTTTGGGAATCATTCATAATAATTAAATATCTATATTTGTAATTAAGAAAATTATAAAATAATAATTACGGCTAATTTTACAATAATTTATTATCTTAGTTATTTCCTATGACATATATATTAATTAGTAAATAAGTATATTTTCATAAAGCTAATAAAAATGGTCATTAACCTGTTGATTAAATTAAAAATGCGAAACCATGCTATTGGTAGAGAATCGTCAGTACTTGCATTGTATAGGATCGTAAAATGTGCAGATGCATAACTGTCGGTTGAGCATTCCAACTTCCTTGCAACTATTATAGAACACAGTTTAAAAAAATTATATGATAATTTCCCACGACATTTGTAGCAGAAGGCAGGTATAAACTTAGACAATCAAAACGAGTACAAAAACTTAATTTTGATGGTAATTCACACGTTAAAAGTTTTTGTAAATATTTTTCAGCTCTGTGTAGTTTTAGGACAAAAAAGAAAGCTGGGTGTCTGATTAACATAACATGATTTTCTTATTTACAAACTTGGCTTGATATGAAAAATCGGATGCAGTGTCTCCAAGCTAAATTTCAGCCATTTATTCCATTAGAGCTTGAACAGCAATCTATAGAAACAAAAATAAATGTTTGTCTGAATGGCGGCCTTACCACTCATCCGATTTCGATAAAACTTTGACAGCATATTGCTTCTACTTGCGAAGGCCTAATAAAATCCTCTAAAGCAGTGGTGGGGAAACTTTTTTTAAGACGGGCCATTTGTAATAACTAGACGATCGTAGCGGGCCAAAGAATAATGCTTAATCGTTAAAAAATTTATGCGTTCTATAAACATATACATATATTATTACATATACTTATTATTTTAATAGTAAAAAAGCAAAAGGTAAGAAAATTATAAGCACAAAATATAAAATGAATTTAGTATAGTTCTTGATGTGAAGTATTATCACTTTATTTTCTGGTGTCATTACTGGTTGATGGTGCATGAGAAAAATGAAATTGAGACTGTTTTATCAAAATTTCATTATAGTCCGGTGCCATTTGCGAAGCAGAAATTCTTAAAACTGATGAAAGGTGCTCATCTGTAATTCTGTTTCTTAAAGAAGTTTTCCTAAGAAGAGGAGTCAGCTGTTTGGGTCGGATGGATTTGTCCAGAATACTATTGTGTTTTGAATATCGCCGCAGGTAGTTTTTATGTGGGTCGTCACATTACGAAGTAAGAATGGGTTCAAACATTCTCACGACGGCACTCTTAAACGGTCCGGATTAAACCTTTCCTCTGGCCGTAGTTTCCCCATCACTGCTCTAAAGTATAAAAATTATTTTCAGATCGATTTATCGCATCTATTAATCACCAAATAGCTCGCCAAGTAGACACAGCAGATTCAGTAAAGATGCTAAATTCAAGCAAGAGCTAATATTTCGTAGCTATTGTACCTACATGCAATGCAAATAATTCTCTGAGGTAGCAGTTTTATTAGAGAGTATGCGAGAAAGTTTTAGAGGAATCAATCCTATAGAATTGAAATTTTAATTAAAAACTTAATAACATTCTAGCATTTTTTGCAGTAACTTCCGAAAATATTATTAAAAAAATAATAACTTCCGAAAATAAATAATTTTGCTCCATCTTAATTTTCAAAAAATTACCTTTTCAGCTATATGAAAGATTTTATGGTATAAATATTTTTCATATGTTTAATCAATTTTAAAAAGAAAATATTTTAATCGCATTTTTTATCACTAAGCTTGAAAATTGTGAACGAATATAAAATGAATCTCGAGATACAGTAAATAGTTTCTTTCATTACCATGCTGAAGAAACACCAAGTTTTACAATTCTAAAAGAATACACAAATCTAATACATAAAAATGAATATTTGTTTGTAGAATAGAACCATAAAAATAGAATTAATACTATTCTATTTTTATGGTTCTATCCTACATTTTTATGCTTCTCTTTTATATATCCTTCCATTTCAATGAATGTATTTATTGCCAGCAAGAAAATAAATATCATTCTTAATTAAACAAGATAACTATATCAAATTCCAAACGATATTTCCAAGATTATTTCTTCTGATGTGGCAACGCGCCGGGTATCAGCTAGTGTATAAACATTTATGAATATAATTTTTAAAACAGTGTTTTCGGATTTGAGACGTTTAAAATGATACACAAAAATATTAAGAGAATTTTTTTTTTCTGAGTGAACTTTTCTCAGTCTGTAATTCATTCTAAAGTAGCATGCATGAGAAAAGGGTTCGTTTCTTTTCCAGAATTACAGCGATGAAAGGTGCTGCCTATTAAAGCAACTCGTATTTCAAAGTAGTATTTTGCTGGAGTTTGAAAGGTTCGTTCTTTGAAAATAAACATATTTCAAGGTCTGAAGCTTGCCTTTAATGAATGAATGCTGCAGAAAATTAATTGGTGTTTTGAACACAAGAAAATATCATCGGGAGAAGTGCAATATGGAAGCATGATCGGGGAAGGTGACTGACATTAAGAGGGTCATTCAGTAATTAAAGAACTGTTGGGAGTGTTGCTACAGAAAAAATGATAGATATTAATGCAAAAATGTTTGTTCGCAACAATATTAAATCTAGCAATACTTTCTCATGCCGTATTGGCTAATGGCAATTGGGGCACGCTAATAGGTCGTGACTGCAAAGTCCTCCAAGTTCCCATAATATCTGGGGGTACTGAATCAGGTCTGATTTGGATCTGAATTCTGAATTGCAGATGGATGAATGAGTTCGACCACCTCCTAAAAAGGGTTGTGTCGTGTGTGTTCGAGCAAAGTCGTACTTTTACCTTAACGGTGCTCGTTAACAACGAAAGGCGCACACTTATGCCTTCATTCGAAAGAGCTAAATCTCATTAGACTTGGTACGACCAAGTGGCATTAGTCAGAACATTAGTCTTGTCAGAGACAGAATCGCTGCCTAAGTTAGTTATTTTAAGCCGAGTTTGTGCGTCCCTTGTTTCAGTAGCGGCGTCTACGGCCTCATTGGTTACTCATTTGTCACATACCTCTTCACGGGGTGGAGTTCCTTCATACATTTCATTCACAGATCGAAATTTAGACTTGCATCAAGATCCAGTACCGAATTCAGTAATAATGATCACCTCAGATCCAGTACCCACAATGGTACCGTCTCGACTTGCAGGATTTTGAGGCTGCAACAGATTTATACTTGCAACAGCCACATTGTACACGGAGAGTTTTATCCCGGCCTGGTTCGAACTCACAACCCGACTACCAAAACCTTACCAACCAAGCTAACCCGACCAGGATCGTCATTGTTATTGAGATATATATAAAAAGACACAAATTCTGAATTATTTGTGTTAAATTCATCTGACGCCAATGACTGCAGGTATAAAATTATAATTCCTCTTAAACATTGTATCATTTTAAATGTGCGTTCTTTCGGTATCCTTCTTCCCGTTTGGATAAAGAAAAGAATTTCCGATGATTGCAGCATGCTTCCCCGAAAAAGATATATGTGTTGTCTGCAGGAATTAAGTTGATTTATGATATCTATCTGGTTTGCAATCTTTCAGTCAGGACCACCTCCAGGGGTATGCAGCCTATGGCATGACACAGGAACCGAGCGTGTAAGGGTGTCAATTCCTAATCATGCATATCAATATATACTATTATATTCTATATGGTTATTTTTTGTCTGAAAAGGCTTACATATGACTATTCTGAAAAGGTCATTAGCATGGAAAAGTAGCATGAATTTCATCGATTTTTTTTAAATTTACGTGTATCATTCCTTAGAGTCTACGTTTAAGACGTGTATTTTTCGTCTGTACGTTATCAGAGGAATAAAGCCACCATATTTCAAGCTGGACGCAAATCTTTCATTCTAAAGTTAAATCTTAACTGCAGATTCAGAAATTTTATTAAAAGCATGCCTAATGCTTTTGTTTTCTGATAATTTGATAATTTCTTTTATTAATGATTTTTTGATAATTTCTGTTATTAATGAAGATTTCTTAGTGATGAACATTGTTTGTATGTCTGTACTACAGAGTGATAAGTACAATATGTTTCTATTAATTTGTGATGAGTGCAACTTAGTGGCTTGTTTTTCTAAATTAACGATGAAGTATTATGAAGTATGAAATGAATAGCATTGTTTAGCTCAGCTTAATAAAAGATTTGTCTTTATTTGTTAGAGATGAGTACAACTTAGTACTATAGGCGGCACGCAATATCGGACGATATTCTGTAAAATATCTCCAAATATTTGTTGCTGACGAGAAGTTTTTTTTTGTCAATTTTTTATTTCACATATACGCAAGAATTGACAACACTTTTTAAACAACCAAATACAAAAAATATAGAATGTTAAAATTTATGTGGGTCATTTATATATGAAAATATATATATGACTTTATATATAAATATATTTAAAGGCCTAGCTATATGAAAGCTAGCTACAATTTTATGTCGCTTTATACAAATTCAGCTCTATGCGAGATGGAGTGTTATAAGAGAGAGACCCTGTATTTGAAATGTTCTGGAACTTTCAATCTCTCCGTTCCGAACTTTCAATCTCTGGAACGTTCAAAACTCTCCGTTTCACTTGAAGCAAGGCCAAACTTTCTGTCTTAAGCCATGAAAAAGAAACCAAAGATTTCAGACAAGACACAAAAAGGAACGGAACATTTCGGTTGGTTCAGTTTGTTGATGTTTTCTCTCAATACTCTGCCCGATATCTAGACAACTGTTTGGGAAGAGGGCTTTTACTGTTTCTTTTTTTTTTCTACAAAGAGTTCTTTTCTTTGTTATTTTCTTCCCTTAAACTTTGTTTTGCTTTGTTTTAATGTGTCTGTTTCTGAATGGAATCTGTCACGGCAAGACAACAATCGACTCTTAAAAGATTTTTATTCCTTTCTTCGTAAAGAATTTTAGTTCAAAATTAAATGAAATCCCGAAATATCATTTTTTAAATACAATCACACTTGGAAATTATCTTTATGAAAGTGAAATCATAGCAAACAGTTTGGCATAAGGAGCTCAAAGAATATAGATAACGAATGAATGATATAAATTATATCGCAATACCATAAGGCATCATAATTTATCATAGCAGAAAGTCACATGGGAGTAATGGTTTGCAAATCACATCAACAAATTTTCCTTAACTTTTTTAGATACATTTGTCAATGGAGCTGGCTGAAATTGTGCCAATGTTGAGGTTGAAATCCGCCAAGGATCGAACCTGCGATGTTTGGGTTTAATGTCCAGTAACTTATCTATTCAACAAAAGCTAGTGCTGATGTCTAGTGGTTGTTACTGGCTTATTAAAATGCCATCACACATTAAAAATATTAGATTTATATTTCTTAAATGCATTCACCATTAAAATGAATGTACTGGAGCAATTTATTATTAGTTAATTCCGTTTCGCATCCATTACATACATGATGAACAGAGATAGACACTTCGAAACATTAGTGGCAGAAAAGGCGTCATCAACACCAGCTCGATTATTGAGCATTTATATAATAACTGCATTGCAGGAATTAATCGCCAAAGATCACGGTATAGATTCAGAGAAAAATTCCAGACTCACGCCAAACATCAATATTTTGTAACTATAGTTCTCCAGTGTCATGCAAAGCTCTCTGAATCTCTCCTTAGCTCTGGGTTTTTAGGAAGGGAGAAAATAAATAACATCGTTATTAGAGAGTGCGCAAAAAAGATGTTGGGAAAACCATTCCCGTTGATTTATACAATGAATTAATATCATTGATCTCAAAACACATAGTATTATAAATGAATGTCTTGATCTCAAAATACATAAAAAATGAATGGTTCTGTGGAAGTTGGGCTCAATAAATTTCCCCTTACTTCATTGACAGCTGTCAAGTCATGAAAAAAAGGTTACCACATTATAACCTTCTTCTTTCCACGTAACATTTGGCGATTTTACAATGTACACCAAATGTTAATTAATCACTGTTAGAGTAAGGATAATACTCCATGTCCCTGATAGCAAAGCGAAGCTTCCGTGAGAAAAATGCTGTTGTTGAAAATAATAAATAAAATGTGAGAAATTTGCTTTAAAAATTTATTATAAAAGAGCACGTTTATAATTTTCCCACATAGAAGACATTTATAAAAATTATAATTTTGATACGAATAATGCAAATTTAATCTAATAAAGTGAATTATATTATTTTAGTTTTAAGAGAATTTAATTTTTATACCTCTTACGGTTTAACTTTATTTAACACAATGAAAAAAATAGAAAGTTCTTTAAATTTAAATTTAAATGGATATCAATAAA
>JAPMOQ010011698.1:168877-205484 GCA_026543055.1 Argiope trifasciata
GAAAATTTAAATCTTCGAGTTAGCTTCGATACCTGTTTTCTCCGAGCGGAGCTCGGTCACCCGCTGGTTCAATGTAATATGCTCATGACTAGAGATTTATGTGACCAATAGGGAAGTGACTAAAGTCAAAAGAGCGTCCCAGATGGCACTCAGAGGAAATTACCGAAATGAGAGATGTCGCATTGTCCTGCAGTCAGAATGCGTAACGGGTATGAAAGAGTGTAGTTGAATGGGCAGAGTGTCATTTGCCTTTCACTTGTTGGTTTAGTCTCATAGATTCATGTCTGCCAGACACTGCTGACTTGGTAGCAAGTGCCCAGCTTCGGAGCTGAAGAACTACAGGTTCTAGACCCGCTTTCACTGAAGAAACGTCGTGTAACGTCGGATCTGGTTCACTCTAAATCCATCGGGGTGTAATCTGTTCTCGTTCGTATGGTAAGGAAGTTTGGAGGGTGTTGTCTGTTCACCTTGGTACAAAATTACTCGGATCATCCTGAAATATTCTAGTACTGCTTAAAAAGGACATCAATGTAACTGAAGTGAATATTCATGGGATTGCCACCATACCTATACATATCCTCCTAATAGCTCATTAATATTGTATAACATTGGTCTATATTGGCAATATTGTTTAATATTGTTCAATATCAAATAATAACGAACAATATTGCTCAATATTGAGCAACGGGCCGTGCTATCGGGGCCATCAGCCTGAAAACTGAAAATAAAATTCGTTAGACAAGACAACGTATTTCGAGTCATTGACAGTCCTATAGTTATGTTGGCTATTTCAGACAAAGCTAATTTTTTTTGCATCTGCCATAATGATACACTTCTTCTTGCATACAGCCGACCACCCAGCCACCACTGAACGTAGCAGTATTGACAAGATCATAATGATACACTAGTGGGTCTTCGCTTCAAAAAGTCCATATCAGTGATGGTCTGCTGAATTATTTGCACGCTGGTGCTGCAACACTACAACAATTTGAAGAAGTGTTCCTGCGAATCTCGTTTACGGGTTCCAATTGTCGATGGTCTCGTTCTTCCAAGGACTTTTTCCGGTAGTACCTATGTCAGAGGTCAGAAGCTTTACCAGATATTCAATGTCCACGATACACTCGTGAAATAATCGTATTCGGAAATTCACATTTCATCTTTACCACGAGGATGCTTTGTCTCACCTCTAGTGTTTCACTTAGACGCCTCGTTCAAAATCACTTAAATCTCTATAACTTCTCAATATAGCAGCAAGGATCGATCTAACAGTTTGCCAGACAGTACACCTACTGTATTAGGCTACGCTTATGAGGTTCCCTGGCTCTTCAGTGTATATCCCTATAATATAAATGAATTGTGCGAGTAGTATTTATTCTATACACATAATAGTAAACTTATTATTATTATTGTATATACACACAATAATAGTAAAACTAATTTTGTGACCTTCTTACATAAAAAGCAAGGGAGAAAAAGTAACATTACTTCGGACTTTATATAAGTAAATCAGTTAGCGAGTGTTTTTATTTATCAAATATTCTCCTTAGTAAAGAAAAAAAAAATGTTTAGAAATTCTGTAAGCTAAACGAAATTTTAAAAAGCTGGAAATAAATTTCGTTAATAAATGAAAATGTTGAGGGAAGAAATTATAAGCAATAAAAATTTTGCTGTAATGAAAGATGGCGTGGATAGCATAAATAACTTTTAACTGTATATTTATGACTACGTTTTGAAACAGGATAGATTTTATTTTGTTGCAAGTTCGAATCATAGAGCAATGAACAAAATCGCTGAAGCCATCGCCAAGGTCGAGAGGCATTGACCTCGCTTACAAAAAAAATATCTGTAAAACTCTTTTCCTTACTATACGACTAACTGCGTAGAGAAGCCGACTCGTTAGAATAGCAAAGGGGTGATTGATAATTCTTGCCTCTCAGGACGAATACATTGACAGAAGGGCATCTTGGAGATTATTTCCAACACATTTCGCCTCAAATGCAGAGCTTGGCTAGCAAGTTTAATTGACGAATTCTGTACAGAGTAAAAAAAGTTGCACTAATTTTTTATAAGTTATATTTGATATTTTTATCCTGATTATCAGATTCTTATGCAGATTTTGTTTACCGATATTTTCTTCTATTTCCCATAAAAATAAAACATTTACAATTAATTCTAATTCAAAACCAGTGGCTGTGGTCACCACAAAACTTACTCGCATTCTCTCTTAATAAGAGAATGTTTTACATGGTAATAGCGAGCAATAATTAAGAAACATTAACTTTTGATGGGAATAAACTTTTTTTTCTGAGTCTATAGTACCATCCTTGCCTAGTTATCTAGCGATTAAACACTGGCATACCTTAACGGCATCAATAAATCCAACTTGTATTTTAAATACATATTTCTTAACCGATAAAAAAATTAACACAAAACTACACTTGTAATCACAAAATCCCAAACAAAGTTTAATATATTTAAATGAACTAGAGAGATAACGAATTATTGCATTTATATGTTACTTAAAGTACAGACCAACAGACAGACAACCGACAGTTGAATCTGACACAAAATTGAACAGATGTCTACATTATATATGTTAAATCTATGTTCCGAATTTTAACTATTTCCTCTCGTTCAGTAATTATAGTGTTAACTCATATTCGGAAAGCCGAATATACAGTCTTCCTTAGAACAGATTTTTACACACAATTTGATAGAAATCTGAATTTATTGTAAAGACCATATACCAAATTTCAATAGTCAAGCTCAAATCATTTTTAAGTCATCCTTAGACAGACGAAAGACCATTTTGCAAAAATGTTTTTATCGAACCTAGGATAGTCTAAAATATGAATATTGATCACAATCTTGAATTAATCTTTTTGACAATTGCTATATTTTCTCTATATTACGTATACGAGTAAGTAAAAACTAGTTTATTTAATTTCCATTGTGTGAAAAAAGGACATCTGCTAAGACTTTTTATTTGCTTCATTGTGCACGAATAAAAGAATAATGTATAATCTTTCTTTAACATTTTTTTTTTTCAAAAAGCGCTTATTTGTTAAAAACTACATTTTTTTTTTTTCATAATGCCTGAAGAATTACTCTTAAATCTGTTTTCAAAAATGCCAGATTTTCGACTTCTTGCCAAAAATGCTGGTAAAGGTGTTAATGATACTGCTCGTATTTTGCACATCAGACCCAATACAGTTTTTAACTTCATCAGAAATTTGGATAGAAATGGAAAAAGAAACACGATGCGAAGACATAAAAAAATTAAGGCCTCGCAGTGAAGGACCAACTTAAAAAAAAAGGAAATGAAGCGTTGCCAAAACGCGAAATAAAGTTGGATTTATTCATGTGTTAAGGCAAGCAGTTTACAATTACATAAAACGTTAAAAAAAAGGGGGGCGGGAGGGATGCATCATCCTAAATGAAACTAAACACACATTGATAATCGTTTATTTTGATCTAAGGAACACGTGTTATGGACTACAGAATGGATTACTTCGAAGACAACCAAGACCTGTTCATATTAAAAAAACACTCCTTACAAGAGTAATAATTTATATTTATTTATTTATTTTCCCTTATTATCGTGTTTGTATATAGCACTTATTTATGTCTGTATTTTTTTTGTCTCCTGTTATACTTTTCTTTTATTATCTGTGTTATCATTTATAGAAGCCTTTATTATCAACAATTTCATTATTATCATTATTCCTGAATTTTGTTAAACAAACTGTAAGTCTGTTTACGTAGAAAGGCGTTTTTCAGTTTCTTTTTGATAGTTTGCTTAACATGTTCCCTTCCACTACCCACGCCTGATATCAGGACCATCTATCTAATTAGATGACCCCTACTTTGCTATCTTTTAACTGCAGTAGAGAAGGTGTCATCTAATAACAAAGATGGTTTGGTACAATTATATATTATTTGTAACGTCAGTGGCAGCGAATGCGTTAATAAGCCACTGTAATTTCCCATTTTATTATTGCAAACAGCTCATTGCTCATGGCTTTGTTTACCTAATGTTAAAATCACCTTCGAAATTTTAATCAATAAATGTCAGACTTCAAACAATTTGGAGGATAGTCACAGCGACAGAAAGTACAGGAGCATCTTCAGAGGTCTCTCCCATTTTAAGCTCATTACACTGTTTAAATAACCAATTAGGTTATAGTTACAGGGGATGAGAAGATGAGAAAGAAACCCAATTTAAACAAACGAAAAGATATGAAAATTTTCACAATTTAGTCATCTTGAAATATTTAAGCGCACATATGAAATTGTTCAATCTACCGAGGAAGGATATTTTGTCTTTTGAAGGAGATGTCGAGTCCCTCCAGTCTGTATTACTCCAGAGCAGTGTTAACCAAACTTTTGACATATGTACACCCCTTCTATAGTTTTCGTAACGCTGTGTACCCCTCGTCAAAAAATGAATAAATTTTAATAACAATAAAAAATATTTTTGTTTATTTAATTTTTTTGTGACATACACAAAATAATAAGAAAAGAGAAATAAAATTATTCATAATAAACTATAAATAAAAGTTATATTGTAAGTAACATTTATTTGGATAAATAAGTAGGATGAAATTGTTTGTACTGACATGACATATCGTTACAATTTAGTTCCTTGTTTGTTAATTTTAATCCTAGGTGTGATTCCACCTCTAATAATCTGTTCCTTTTTTTTGATTTTTTCTCTACAAATGGTGAAAAAGCAACTTTTCCGGGTGCTGACTTTCGTCTCAGTTATGCCCCCATGAAACTCTTATTGTACACTTTGAGTACGCGTACCACACTCTAGGAAACATCGCTCTAGAATCCTAATTCCTAATTCAAAAGCAGTTTCCAACTTTCTTTCACAGCAGTAAAGAAGTGACATGGGCACATCTTATTGGTCACCACTGGAAAAAATATCTATAGAAAAAGTAAAAACCTTCCTACACAGAATTTGTAACTTTTGATGTTCAAATTTTATAAGTTCAAGCCCATCACCAAAGTACAAGTATATTGCAACTGTTTCTCAAAGCTGAATTATTAATTAGACTTACACTCAACATGGTGTTCAAAATTGATGAAGTGTTACGAATTTGCACTTCCAAATAAGTTTCTTGAATATATTCAGTGCCTTAAGTTTTATCGAAATAAAACTGGTATATTAAACTATGGTGTTTAGAAAACAAATAAGACACGGTTTCGTAGAATTCTTTAAATACTATTAACAAAAAGTGAATTTAATAAGGAGCTTAAGTATTTTATATCAATTTTTTATAATGTGTCAACTTATTATTGATTCTATTTTTGAACCCTTTGTTGATAAAAAAAATTTTCAGCTTTCAAGGATCTGTGTATTTAAAAGTAGAAGTGTCAAGGTTCAGAATTTTACTGATAGAAAACATATTAGGAAAAATGCTCATTCAATAGTTGAATAGACATATTTTATGTCACAACAACTAACAAAATCATATATACATGATTTATCAATACAGGGATGTAAAATCTTTATTTGATTTTGTCTTGAGACTTTACTTGGACATCTTAAATCTTTCATCTCTTTGGCAAACTTACTTTGTTGGACTAAACTTATCAATGAAACTTCAGCTTTTCTGAGTTCATCAAAGGATAAAAAAACCTCTTGATTTGTCATCCTTATTTCTACAATTTTCGATGAACCTATGTGCATAACTTAAAATAAGAATAATTTTAATATAACTATTACCAAGCTTTAAAAATTTGTCAAAAAATTACTGTTATCACTTATAAAACAGTTAAAGTTACTAGATGATTTGTACTCTTTAGAAAACTTATATGCAATAAATCTGAAAGATGTCTCTGTTTGGGTATTCATAGCTATACAAAAATGACGGTCCTTCAAGCGACAGTTTACATCAATGAAGTTTATCGGGATCGAGTTCTCTTCAGATAAGGTCAGTAGGACTCTTCATTAGAAGGGACATACCTCTAAAGTCCATTCTAGTGGGGTCTTGAATTTGGGTCACCCAACTGACAATAAATGTCTTAAGAATAAATAGTTCTTTGCAAATCCATGAAAGAATGACCATGCTATTACTCCACGGATAAGAGTGGCATATTGGTAATTTGGGAGCATATATTACCTTTTTTACTAACTTGAATAAAAGCACTGAGGCAAAGTTACCATCCCAAGCTCCAATCTTGGGATGGTAACTCTTTTTAATAGGGACACTCTCGATTTATTAAATGATCCAGTAGATAACTGCACCATAAGTGAGCTCCTTAAACTTCAGTGATTCGATGAATTTCTATCACTCAGCTCCCTCAGTATGTAAGTATAAATCATTCAAATTGCATGCTATTAACACTTTGTAATGATTAGACAAAATTTGACCACTCTTCGGTTTATTTCTCAGGTAGTCCAGCTTCAAAGACCAAAATAGTTGTAAAAATATTTGCACATTGCTACTCAATAAGAAAATTCAATCTTTCTTTTATCACTTACTTCTTTTCAGGGGCAATCAATTCGTTGTTTACTGAATTCACACTAAAACACAACATGCGAAGAATTACTTCACTGATGTAAATTTTGAGTAGTAAAAGAGTGCATAATTCCCTGCTTGCTGTGTTGATGATCATATATAGAAGTGTCTATAGCTAGATATTCCTGATATAATCCAAAACTCGTTCATAATTATCTTCATGACAGAACACTTATTCTTTGTAGAAACATCTTTTTTCGTCCAAGAATTAATCATAATTCCTCAAAAGCAAGGTTTTATAGTCAATTATCTTCTTCTTCTACATGATTGTTTTTATTTTCAAAACCCTCGATGAAGGGGAACTGCTTTATTTTGCTGAAAATATCTTTATTTTTTCCAATTTTTATTCATTTTTATAAGTTTTTTTTTCATAATATCATATCTAGTAATTATATCTGTTATCATATATAGTTTTATTATATATCTTTTGGCCGCTTATAACTCAAAAAATTCCAAAATATTAAGCCAAAAGTGTATTAATGATGCAATTTCCTGAAACACAATATTTGTCCAGAAAAAGGTTCTATAGCCGATCTCTCAAAATGGAAACTCTACTATGTTCATCGGAATAAAAGATGTTTTCACACTTTAACATTACGAGGAATGTGTGGAAGATTTATAAAATTATAAAGATATTCCCTAGGAGAAACGATAAGACCCATTCAAATCATATTAACATTTAAACTGGTAATTTAAATAAATACATTCTATTGCAAAGTATTGAGGCTCTTAATGATGAAAAGGAATTTAATAGGCCTTATAATTTGGATATACTTTTGAATAGAATAATCATTCATCTAATGCATTTTCGTTATATAATTTCATTATTTGTGATTTTCTATGATGTAACTTATTTTCTATTCCTTTGCATGTTTTTATCATTACTTTGTATTTAATATTAAGTTTTAATTTTATAAATACAATTATATTTAGAATTTGATAGTATTAATTGCATTAGAATATTGCTCAAACAGTTTATAAAAAACTCTTGTTCATGGCAATTATTGTAATATGTAGTATAATTTTATAATATTTAGCAACATTGTGTTTTATTTGTGTTAGTTCAAATAGTTCACAAGTGGGGTGTCAAAAAATGTGAAATATAGGCTATTTCAATTATGTAGCGCAATAAAATGAAAAGTAAATTTTTTACATTAATAAGAAATATAAAAATGCTTATTTGAGTATATAGCCTACATTTCAATTGTGAACTATAATATGACAAAATATCAGGCCGACCATTTTATGAGTTTTGCATGGAAAGGAGTTGCCAACCTTCATAATACTGGCAAGAACTAAATTTTAATCTGAATTATGAAATGTTTAAAATTTTATGGCCGGTTATCCAATAGTAATTTGAGCTTTGACAAAGGGTTTACTATATTGTTAATAGGTAATGATCCATTAATGGAATTGATAATTACTAATTATTCCATAAAGCATTTATATACAGGACCTTAAACATTATTGTTTACTATAAGGCAAAGGTTTTAGCCAATTAATGACAGAGCTGATTGAAGAAATGTAGTCGACGAGTGATTGACATGTTTTAATTGTATTAGCCCTGACCACCCGATATCATCTCGTTTGGCAGGAATTTGACTCAAGTGCTTTGTGGCAGTTACCTAAGTTAAAATTAGAGCCCGTCGAGAAATACCTTTTCCCTCTTAAACTCATTTAATCTCCTCAAAACACCTGAGTTAGGTACCTGTCGAACGGGGTGATATCTGGTGATTAGGGCTCATAGGGTAAAAACTAAACTAATAACGTGTGATTAACTAATGGGTGACCTACCTAGGGAACGTAT
Organism: Argiope trifasciata; assembly: GCA_026543055.1. Taxonomy (NCBI): domain Eukaryota; kingdom Metazoa; phylum Arthropoda; class Arachnida; order Araneae; family Araneidae; genus Argiope; species Argiope trifasciata. The sequence continues at coordinate 177,215 of JAPMOQ010011698.1, forward strand.
GACTTAGATCTTTCCATTTGTCATTTCTAGAGTGGACTTTTGAGGGCCATTCACAGTAAAATATTAGCACCAGTGGAAAGGTGCATATCAAAAAAATTTTTTATTTATCCGATTCTATCTGAGTATTTTATTCCCAGATTCGTAGGGAGCAATACAGCTACAACAATTGTTTAAAATGGTTAAACACCCGGAGGAGAGTTTAAGTAGTTATATGAATAATAAGAATGTTAATTGGAAATTTTTGCCACTTCGAGCCCCTAACTTTGGAGGGTTCTGGAAAGCTGGCGTGAGATCCTTCAAGTACCATCTGTAAAGTGTAGTGGGTAAATTACGAGGTCTTTTTAACAGTAACTTAACAAATTGAATTCATTTTGAATTCTCGACCACTTATTCTTTGAGCACACTCACTTTAGGCCATTTCCTGATAGGGAGATCGTTTACTGTAGTTGCAGATCCAAATTTAACTAATATATTAGAAAATAAACTAGGTTTGTGGCAAAAAAAGCCCACAAAGCTTATTCAACTGATATGGAAAAATTGGCACAATGACCATCTAGCAATCATACATCAAAGAATTCGTAGTCATTTTGAAAAACAAAATATAAAGGTGGGGGACATGGTTGTAATAATGAAAGATAACATCGCTGTTTGAAATAGGGTAATAGTTAAAATAGTGATGGCCTTTCCGGGAAAAGATGGTAGAATTCATGTTGTTAGTATTAAAGCAAATAAAGAAGTTTTCCACTGTATAATTTCTAAATTTTGTTTATTACATACTGTATTACCTTAATATAATTTGCTCGTTGTATATTTGTATATTAACATAAATATTATTTACTCTTAATTTAGAGCAAGAGCGATATCATATTTTATTTTGTTAAACTTATTGAGTCATTTGTGAAACTTTATTACATTTATTTTTGTGAATTGATATTAATGCTGCTTTGTGAAAAAGGGCAATTTTATTGAATATTAAAACATTGCAAAGCTGTGCGGTATGTATCTGTGCATAATACCATTGCGCCATCTGTAGTTTTTTTATATATATTTTTTTATTATTTTTATTTATTTATTTATTTATGTTTTTGCAAAATAGTGTAGGGCATTAAGCAACCGGAAAGAGATGCATGTCTCATCGGCTCCTGTCAAATTAATTATTGTGATCAAAAGTGAATTACACTTTTGCTAATCTTTATTTAATGAATTCGAGTTCTTTACATATCAGTCATGCACTCTATGCAAAGTTGGAACTCGTCCGATTTTCTGTATTCATTTCTTAAAAAAAATTTACTTTTTTAGATAGTTTAATTATTTTATTTTGATAGATTTAGTCTTTAATCATACTTTTAATTTGCACCATTTTGATTCAAAATTACCTTACTCATGATTATGCTATTTATTTGTTTTATACTGGCATTTTTGGGATCAATTAATTGGCCGGAATTGATGATTGTTAAAATTTTAAATTAAATCTTTTATGTCGCTTCCACTTAATAATTTTTTTTAACAAATTACTTTAAAAAAATTTAGGTGGTCATGTAACGTGTGCTATTTTGCAAGTTTTTCATCATTCTATTTATTGCGTTGTATATCCTAACTTTCAATTCATCTTACCTATAATTTCACTTTGATTCGAAACAGAAATGATTAAGACCATTACAAAAGATTTCTTGGGGAAGCTATTTGAAAATATAGGCACTAAAAATAGTTTTCATCATTGTATTCGAGTTAATTGTAAATATAAGACAATTTGAAAATTTTTCTGAAAAGCGTATTTGAAACAGAAATCTACTCATGGAAAAACAAAATTTAACGTCATACTTTCATTATCAGCTAGGAATGAAAAATCCTGGAAGAAATATTTGTAGCAACAATGAAAGCAATTTGAGTTTCTCTCTGACATTAAAATTTATTCTTATAAATTAAATGTAAATATATTTTTAAAAATATATTAAAAATAGACAAATAAATATATAAAAATCAAATTGTTATCATTGAAAATGTAACTTTTTGAATTTCAGCATGGTGAAAATTCTCTTCTTGTTTTTTAAGATTTCAACAGGAGAAAAATATCAAAATCTCATTTAACCTTCAAATAATTGAAATTTCAAAAAAAAAAAAAAAAAAAAAAATCAAAGGTGCTTATAAAGTAATTTCAAAGGTGCGCCAAATATAATTTCCTTTTTGTTTACCGAGTTTCTAAAGGTAAAGGAAATTCTAGAAAATATTTGCATTTTGCATGTTCTTCCTTTTTGAATGTCCTCTCACTTTCACATACCATTATGGAGAGGAGACCCATAATATCTATTGTGTGAGTGACCAATTGGCCTTTGGGTAACCTCGCAACCAGACTAGTTAGCCACAGGTCGCGTCTTCGACGTAGGTGTTGGCGGAATTGTGTCAATACGTAGGTTGAATTCCGCCAAGAATCGAACCTGCGATGTTCGGGTTTGAAATCCAGTAACTTATCCACTATACAAAAATGGCCGCCAATGTTTAGTGGTAGTTACTGGCTTATTAAGATGTCACCACAATACTCCCCTACCAGTGAGTTCGCTAGAGAGACGAACGATTTATTGCGCCAAGCGTTATGGCTAGTGTATGAGCGTTGCTGCTGCGTCAAGTGAGTCTGACGACTTTGCGTTGCTGCTGCGTCAAGTGAATCTGACGACTTTTGCGTTGCTGCTGCGTCAAGTGAGTCTGACGGCTTTGTGTTGCTGCGTCAAGTGAGTCTGACGACTTTGTCTTGCTGCGTCGAGTCTGACGACTTTGCGTTGCTGATGGAGAGATGGCACCAAGAGAGCTGTTGAACATTCATCACGTCCAAGGTCATCAATTTGGCGGTAGGTGTTGTCGGAATTGTGCCAATACGTAGGTTTAATTCCGCCAATGTTTAGTGGTAGTTACTGGCTTATTAAGATGTCACCACACGTCTTTATATGATCATTCGTCACTTTAATTCCAACATCAACTGCTCTTTAGTAAATAAGAAGAAAACTTTCGCCGCAGTTGGGAACAAGCTTTGATATTTAATTCATTTTTTGAGGCTCTGATATTCTCCATAGGAAATGTTCTTCATTAGAGATATATTCTTGCCTTATCCTATATTTTTACAGGATGAACAAAACTGAGATATTTCTCACATAGTCGTGGTCGGTTGGTAAAAATTTGGTTTAAATTTAATTAACGTTGCATTTTAACCTATCATTCGATCTTTTTTTGGGGGGGAGGGGTAGATCTTCATAATTCTTAACTGCTGTCTTCCCGAACTTCAGCACTATATCAGAGGAAAGACATATTGACACAACGGATTTAAATCGCACCAGGCGCGTTTACATATAACTCTTAAGAGGAAATGGATATCGAACCTGAAATCCTCCAGCCCCGAAGCAAAGACCTTACCAACAGGCCACTGTAAACTCGATCAAATATTGGATTATTTCAGTTAAAAACCAGATGTTCATTAAAACTGACAAGAAAAGTAATACAACAAGCGCCATCTACATATTCTTCTCCGGCCACGGAAGATTTTTTAGATACTAATATTAATTGTTTTTTTAAAGATTAGAAAATAGACTTCTTTGCCGACGATCCCAATCAATGAATGAGGGAAAAACTATTAAGTACCTGAACAAGATTATTTTAAATTATTTCTCTTGATATTATTAATGTTTTAAGTTAAAAAGTAATATCTCAAAGATGCTGTTATGGGCCTAGAAATTCCATGTTTAACTGAACATGAAAACTTCACAACTAGAAGTATATTAATGAACAATTAATTATAATACTTTATAACAAAGAATAATTCACGAACCGATCAATCTGCTTTTTCCCGCCGCAGTCACCACAGCAATAATTTTGCTTGAGTGTAGCCTCGAACCCAAGTGATTTACACTTTTCATTGGAAAAGTAATGAAAACTATGTAAGCACCTCAAGTGTTATAAACAAGATTTTTCCATTGCCGATTTAATATTTTCATATCTATTTCAAATGTGTAAATGAATCGCTGCTTCTTAAAATACATAATTTATTAAAGCCCAAATAATGTACCCTTCTTACATATATCACGTGATCCTGGTGAGAACACTTTTTTTTTTTTTTTTAGTAAATACTATTTTAAGCTCAAGATATTGCAGCATTAATTTTGATTCGGCATCGCGGTCTTTAGTGCTTTGCTTGTTTTTATTATGATGTGTGAAAGAGAGAAAATATAATCGAGTCTGTTTATGAAGTATGAATTTAGAATTATATTTCGAAAATAAAGGGATTTCTCCGTGAATATATCAATTTCTTAAAAGAATCTTGCTTGCTGAAGGTAAATTGCTCATTCACAAATTTGTCAATCCAAAAACTTGCTGTTATTATATGTTATATTATTTAAAAGTATATATACTTCTAATTTTTTAATTACGATACGATATTCATTAATCTTTAAATAGGTGATATATACAAATTGCCAGAATAAGGGCAAATATTTTTTTTATATATTTAATTTTATTCTCAATGAGAATTGATTATATCGATTTCGACTATTATCGGTGATAATTTATTTTTCGCTAATCTGATATTTAAATTAGACCATCTTGCAGGATATGGATATATTTTAATCTTTTATTAATGAGGATTAAGAGTTTATCCTTTATTGCATGTTTATTTGAGGAGTAATTATGTTATGTTGTAGTGTAATACCCAAATTCGAAAAATCTGCCTTTCTTCAGTCCAGTCTTCTAGATTTTATTATTTTTCAAACTAAATTTAAATTTTTAGCATAAATTTACTTGTTATCCATTTCCAAACAAAATAAAAATAGACAAATGTCACCTTCCCCTAGATATAATTATATTAAGTGCTATAGTTTCTTATTTGATAATTCATTTAACTTGATGATTTTTTTTATGTTAGAAAATCAGTAAATTGACTTGTTCTCTGTAGTAATGTTATACTCGCAATTTATGATTTAAAACATGCATTTAAATCATAAATCGTTTTGTTGTGTTTGCACTTTATGATTTAAATCATGCATTTCAGAAATCAATATAAAAAGAATTCATATCAGTTTTATAATATTTTTTGATACAATAAGTTATCTTCAAAATAATAGTAGTTGTTGCCATATCAATTTTCTGCTTTTTTTAAATATATTATGTTAATACATAATTTGCCAAAATGCGAGTGTACCAAGTATAGAAACTTTTAATGCAATGTAAGCTTAGTAAGCAAAGGTTTCTTCACTTGGTACAGTTTGTTAAAAAAATTTGTATCTGGACATTGCTTTGTATTTCTAAACTAATTGCTATTTAACAAATGTGTTAATCCTTATCGTTATAGAAAAATGTTTACTGTAAGTGTATAGTATTGCTTTAGATTAAAGTGAATTTCATGTAAGAGTAATCTTTATAGATACATTGACTGAAATCAATTTCTTTTAATAGCGGTACACAATATCGAATATTAATCTAAATTCTCCAGATTAAAATAGCTCTTTATAACATTTTGTAGTTTTCAACAAACTGTTTATAAGTTATTAGCAGTTGAAATTTGAGTTCCTATTTCTAAATGAAATTTCAGCACTGCAAGAGTTTAACTGTGTGACTTGGCACATTTTTCAAAAATCACCAATTACAGGTTTGCGTCATGTTTTTCAGAGCATGCAGTGTGCGGAAAAAACATGTTTTTCAAAACATTTTATTCATCTTTGGTACTTTTTCGCTAATTTGGGGAAGTGGTAGGGTTAAACTCTAGATCAACTGAGACATTTTTAAAAATAAATCTTAATTTACGTCTCAGTTAAAAATATTTATATGCTTAAGGATAAATGGTTGCTGTGTTTGATGAGGGTAAGAATGAAGTTGAAAATGAGTTTGAAATATATATTGAACATATAAAAGCATATAATATATTTTTAATTGATTTTATTAACTTTATAGTTAAAAAAATTTTGAAAGAATTTCATAAAAATTTTATGCAAGATGAAAGAGCAAGAGTGAAACACTATTCTTTTAAATTGTTCAATTTCCATCAAATGGTTTTTACGATATGTGTAGTGATAACGGAAATTTTTAGAACAACATGATTTCTTCTTTTTTTGGTAGTCATCTTATTTTTACAAAAGGATACTCTGATTCAAATTTTTTTTGGGGGGGGGGGGGGGGGGGGGTGAATAACTAAAGTGGAACAGAAAACAAAGCATGTCTTTCAATATTTCTTTAGATTAAAGTAATTTTTCCTTAAAATAAGTATTTAGGCTGGGGGTGGGGGAATCTATACATTTAACAGATTTTTCTCCAATAATATTTCAAGTGAAGTTAGTTTCATTAGCACAAATTACAACAATTACGATTCAAAGCATGATTTATGTTGTATCAAATTAATAGTAGTAGTTGTTGTACCTATATTTACAAAGTTTATATTTTGTGAAATTAATGATTAAATAATATATTTTTAAATAAAATAAAAAAGCAATTCTTTATATATAGATAACAGACTATCCCAAAGTATTGTTTATTTAAAAATGAAACAAACTCGTTTTGATAGGCTTTTTGGTAAAAATATATTAAGTATTAAAAAAAAAATCCCGAAAAATGAATTAAAGTATTGTACTTTGAAAACTTCTAGATGCGAACCAATGGCAATATGTTCGTTCCCTTCAATTACAAGGAAAGTTTTAAGAAATAAGCATCTGGCATTTATTCTTCAGCTTTTATTTTAAAGTAATTTTGTTTCTATTAATTGCTAATTTATGCAAAGTCTATAATTATTTTAAATAATAAGCTTGGAAAATGAAATTTATCTATAATTTATTTACACTTGAATATACAGATGAAAGAATGGATTTAAAATTCTTATTTAGCCCTTTTCATTATTAATAACATTATGTATTTAGGAAAAAGGATACTTTTCTGTTAGCCAAGCACAGCAAGAAATCGCCCAATAATATAGAATTCCGCTTGTTTTGTCATTCATTTCACTTGGTGACATGACTCGTGTTTGATTTACATGCCGGCATTTGCACCTAGATAATGGAAAAGTACCAGAAAAACAAATTATCATAATAGCAATTGGAATTAAAATAAGTATTAAAATCATAACCTATTTGTTATATTAGCATAATCTATTGGAACACATCCTCAACTCTTTTATCTTGTATATCTCTGGTGATTTTGATCAGATTTACCTAAACTTTTATCTTTAGGGATTTCTTATCATATTAAATTGTTGCAAGATGAAAAATTAGGGGCTCAATTGGCAAATTTGAAGATTATGCTAAAATAAAATATTGCCACCACCACTGCAATAATTGGCTATATATTTTTAATGAGGACAGTTTTCCAAATTGAATGACATTTTTATTTTCAATTTAACTTTTATAGAGTATGGTAATAACTAGTATATATGCTTATTGATGGACTGCACATATTTTAGAAATTTTTAATAATGAGATTACACATTTGTAATGTATTTTAGCTTCAATCAATCTTAAAGGGAAAATATGCGTGAAAAATTCTTTGAATTTTACCATTTGTTTTCTGTTTTGATATTTGTTTTCCATTATTTGAATTATTGAACAGATTGATGTTCACTGCTAGTTGCCATTATTAGATGTGCATTTTTAAAAAAAAAAGAATTAGTTTGAAAATTCTTGAACTAAGCTGCTAAATAGTAATATATAACATCGTGCTTGATCTAAATTATACTTATGGCAATAGAAAAAAAATATATGGTGTATCTGTCATGAGTTGTACAAAATATATTGCAATTTGAAATTTTTAAAAAACTGATTTCATAGTTATTTTTTTAAATTATTCATTCTTGTAGAATCTTTATTTTTTAGCTCTTAGAAATTAACATTATTGTTCCAGTAATGTTTCATAAAGGTGGAGATGGGAAACCCAGAGGATTTGGTTTTGGTGGATTTTCATTGGGATCAAAAAAGCAGGACAGTTCCGGACATTCTCTTTCAGCCATGCCTCCTCCAAATATGGTGAACAAGCATGGGTACACTGGTCTACAGGCCATTACGCAAAATGCATTAGATGCTACTTATGGAATTCCACGCAAACGGCCAAAGACAGAAGAAGAGTAGGAATTTTTCTTATTGTAAATAATAGTATAAAATTTTCCCATTTTGTCAGTGGGAATATTTATTTCTTATCTATCTATTGCTAAGTTTTTCTTATTGCTTTATGTGGTTTTATAAATGCTGAGCATAATCTAATGTATTTTATTTTTATTTTATGTACATATATCAGCTTACAATCAGCTTAATTATTAAGTGCGCAAGTAAAAACTCAATTTTTTCGGTTAATTTTTTAACTTTATTTCAAAGATTAATAATTGAAGTATTTGAAATTGCTATCTATAATCTTTATCGGACTGGTTATGAATGTTTTTGTGATAGAAATTTGGTGGTTTAAATGCAAAATAGACAGAGTCATGTTCATACATCTTTAACTTTTGTAAAACTCTGATCTTTCAAATATGATGTTATTGATCTGACTAATAGGTAATCAGAAAGCTCCAAAATTATGAATTGCCTGCATGCTGAGTAATTTCCCAGTCTAAGGAGAAAATGAATATTTCAGGGTTTTTTGCTGTAGAAGGACAAACATTGCATGCAACAATATCTATTTCTGCATTTCTTAGCCTGTGAATGATCTTTTCTTTTTAGAACATCAGTTAATTAATTGCATTGCACTGCTATCCTTTAGCCAAGTCCTAGAAGCTTGTAATAAATTACTGCTTTCCGGTCCCATTTTTTTTCGATTGCAAGAATAATAGAATGCAATTTTATTAAAATTGCTTATTGACATCCATCTCTTATGAAATCAATACATAGAATGACAGAAATCACTTAAATTTATGTTGGAAGAAACAGCAATGACTAACTGCATATGACAGGCAAATTATACATGTTATTATATGTTTTTAATGAAAACCAAATTCAAAGCCAAGTTTCTGCTTTCATGCCTATTAATAATTTCATATTTATTGCATTACATTATTTGAAGGAACTATTCACATTCTGTACTGCAAAAGCAAACTCACAAAAGTGTCAACTCCTGGGTAGAAAGGCTTCCCTCATTATTCCATTCTTAAAACTCTTAGGGGTATTATGTGTTTTAAATACTTATTTATACATTTTATTTAAAATAATGAATGTAGAAAACTGTATTCATTGTGTCATAGTTAGTACCATGTGCTCTAGTTAGTAATGAATTCAGTAATTCATGATTCCATAGCCTTCAATACATTAATTAGAATGTGTATGTGTGTAATGCAGATACATGCCTATAAATATGACAGTTTGGGAAATCAGTTTATTTTACTTTGGGGGGGGGGGGGTTTGTTTTTATATGAGAAGCAGAATGTGTCTGTTTGCACTAGAACCAAAATATGAAATGCGAGAATTTTTTTCTTTTTCTAAGAGATGCTTTTAGTGATTTCTTTGACACGTGTGAATTTAGAAAAAGGATTATTCTTTGTGAAGTCTGCCCTAAATGTTTAGAATTTTTATGTTCTCTCTTTAAGCATGAGAATTCCAGATTCGACAGTTTCTTAAAGCACATATTAGAAATAATTAAATAAAGTATTTAGATCAGAAAATAAGAGAAAATTTTAGAATAAAATAATATGGATTAAATCAATATAAAAAGTAGGAAATTAATTAGTTTATAAAAATAAGAGATATCATTATATATGTATATTTCTGGAAGTAAAATAATAGTCTGATTTCGTTCCAATGTATTTCTTGAAATCTGCTTAAAAGGTAGAATTGTCATATAATCAGATACATTTTTTGTTAATTTTCTGGTTTTGATTGAATCTGAATCGCAATTGAGAACATTTGAACATGTCATAAATGGAGAAAAAATGTTGCAAATAATAATAAAAAATATTGTCCACTCTTTAATTAACACATTAAAAAATAGAATTGAAAAGTAGTGTTGCTTTTACAGAAAATATGGAAGATAGAACTTAAAAGATGAAGTTTCTATTCTAAAACAATTCTATTTGGAAATTAAACCTCAGAAAATGTTGTTGATTATTTCTATTCTAAAATCATTCTACTTGGGGGGAGGGGGAAATGACCCTTAATATTTGTTAAAAGATGAATGAATTTAAAATTTCAATATTGTTACAATCAACAGTTTATGCTTTTTCAAAAATATAGATAAACAAATAATTGTTTTTATATCCACATTCTTGACTAAAAATGTATTTCAATTTACTTGTTTATTAATTAAAGGGTGATTTTAAACTCAATTTTATTTTTGTAAAAAGGTACTTTGAACAGGAAGATGAGGAGGAGAGTGCAGGTAATAGCAATACCCTGGCTTATATTCCTGCCCCAGGATCTCCGAGTTGGGATCTTGCCAACTCTGGAAAGAAGGATTCAGACAGTGAAGAAGATCCGTTGGATGCTTTTATGGCCGGATTAGATGTAAATTTTGTGCTATTTTTTATTTTTTCATTCAAAATTTATATTTGATTGCATCATATTTACTCTGTAAACACTCTTACTTCGTTAAAATGCTGCGCAGATGCTTGATGTTCATATTTTCTGTGATTGATTAAGGTTATCTTTAAAGTCTTTTTTTTTTATTATTAAGATGAAATTTAAAAAAAAAAAATTGTCATTAATTTATTTTATGCACATTATACATGCATTGATGACTTGCATTATTTTTTTATCCTTTAATTTCACATTGAGGCATATTTGTATAATCTTTTCATTAACTTTAAATATCTTCATATTTTAATCTATCAAATATTAAATTACTCAATAAAATTATTTCTTACTCTATGTGTCAAACTGTTAAAACAACCTACCTGAAGCTAATAAAAATGGTTCATTTGTCTATAGATTATGTTCACCAATGAGATGCAGTTATTCACTGATGTATAAATTCACTAATTGTATACAGTTAAATCAAAAGCTTGCTTGTGGCATGCAATTTACACACCATTAGTACCTGATAAAATGTAGAACACAAAAGCTATTATAGATAATGATTTTAAATTTTGTTTTAATATTTATTCATTATGTGAGAGATTTTTCTATGCAGCCCAATTTCTTATAACACAAAAAATCATGTAATTTAGGACTTATTAACAAATTTTACAGGTGGTCCATTGTATTGGTGTCTTTATAAATTTTAATATTTGTCTTTATTTGTAATAAAAAGTTATTTCTGATTATCATGTACCTTGTCTTATAATGAAGTATTTTCTAGTAAAAATTATTGAAATACTCTTAGAGGCACTTGTTCTTGATAATTCTTTTAAATTATTTCAATTTTGATGGAGCCATATGAATGCGATGTCTTTGTATAGGATCAAGTTGAAAAAGAAAAACAACACTCCGAGAAAATGCAGAAAAAGAAAGATACCAAGTAGGTTTCCCTCCATTTTTAAACACCATTCAGGGCATCTCAGTTCCTTTTAATAATTTTTTCTATTTAACAATATTAAAATGAGAGACCTTGCAAATCAATGAGAATTTTTAAATTCTCTAAATTCAAATTTCAATACATTTGTCAATAGCTATTGTAATGTAAATGCATTTTTAGTGGATTTTTTTTTAACAAAAACTTTTTTCATCCATTAACAATAATCATTTTCATTGAATTTTTCTTTAAAGCAGTGAATGCTCCCCCCTCCCTTCTTTGCTCTGCACAAAACATTGTTACCAGAAATAGCAGTGAAGTATTTTGCTTAAATGTAGTAGTGTAAAAAGAATGTATATATAAATAATTGAGATCTTGCGGGCAAATGCATAAAATTTATGCACCACATAAAAATTATTGAAATTATATAGAAACTGAAATGCAAATCATTTTCGATTCCATTGTTAGTCTACCAAGATTCTTTCTTTGTGTGTGTGGTAGATAAAATTGTTATGGATTTCAAAAATGTTGGTGAATTCTATATTGAATCTTTTTTGTATACTGATTCACATACAGAGCCATTACAAAGTATCATTTGATTTAGACTCACTGTATTTTAAAATGTATTTTGAAACAAACTTTTTCTTTTTCCAAAATTGTAACGTTTGGTGAAACATTTTTTTCTCCCTCTCTCCCTGATTAGTTATAAATATTCTGTATATACTGCTTTTGTTAAAAGATACCCACCTATACTGTAGTCTAGTTTTTCTTAGATTTATTGGAATACATTATTTTATGTTGCACTTTATTCATTGTAATAACTATATGCAGGAGAATTGCATTTGTAATCAGCATATAAAGTCATTCAGAGGTCATTTTAAAATTTTTGCTTCACAAACAAAGTAATATATATAAATTATTATTATCACGCACTTGTAAAAAACAAATCTTCCAATCTTTATATTTATTTATGCAAAACAAATAAAAAACAATAACATTAAATTGACTAAATAAAAGTAAAACTTTTAGATACATCAGTATATCTGTCTCGTATTTTAATAAAGCTTACTGCAGTGGAGGGGAAAATATAAGCTTTTTATATATTTCAAAACATAAGAGGCTAATGTTTGTTCTACATATTACTTATATATAGAGCATTCTATATATTACTTATATAATTCTATATATTACTTATTTTGGAATAGAGAATGCCATCAAATATTGGTAATACCACATAGTTGTTATTCCTTTAAAAACATTTATATCATTTCATAGTAATAGCCTTGTATAATATTATCTTTAAATTGTATCATGTTTGTCTCTTAATATTTTTATACAAATTGTTAGAATCTGGAAAAGGGTATTGTAAATTTGTTCTTGGTAAATGCAATTTTTTTAAATATAAAAATTGTTCGATGTATACATAAAAAGCAATTTGTAAATAATTTATATTACTTTAGGGGAATCCGTGAAGATATTGAGAATGAAGATGATGAAGAATCATATTATCGTTATATGGAAGAAAATCCAAATGCTGGAGTGGAAAGAGAAGATAGTGATGGAGAAATTGAATATGATGAGGATGGAAATCCCATTGCTCCTCCAAAATCCAAAGTAGGATTATTATGTAGTATATGAGGTTTCTGATTGATTTTAAGTGTATTTTTAGAAATTTAGATTCAAATTCATATAATATTTGCTATTAGCCTTTTTATAGATAATGAATTCAATTTAATTAATCCTTAAAATACAAATTGACTTAACGTATGATTCATAAATGATTATGTATATTTTACATTATACATATATCCATCTTTTAAATATAATACCTCATGCTAATGATATGTATTAAAAGTTTCAAAATTGAATAGTTTTATAGTGTTTATTTTTAAAATATGAATTAAATCTTTTGTTACTATTAAAATTACTTTAAAAGTAATTAAAATATGACATGTTATTACTGAAGTATTTTCTTTTTCATCTTTTTGCTTTAAGGAATGTCAAAAACAGATAATTTTATTACTGTATTACTAACATTCTTTATAATGTAACCTGGAAAATGTCTAAATTTAAATGTTGTATTTCTGTATTTATTTATTCTTTTGAAAATTAAATAATTTGAACATTTCTTTCCACCCTTATTAAATGTTACCAGATTTTAAAAGCATTTCATTTCTTTTGCAGTACATTGATCCTCTTCCTCCTATCGATCACTCTGAAATCGAATACGCAGATTTTGAAAAGAATTTTTACGAGGAGCATGAAGACATAGCTAAATTAACTCCATTTGAAGTAGAACAACTTAGGAACAAATCGGGCATTAAAGTAACTGGCCCATCTCCTCCTAAAATGGTCACAAGTTTTGGACATTTTGGGTTTGATGAAAAATTGCTTAAAGCTATTAGAAAATCAGAGTACATTCAACCCACTCCTATTCAAGCACAAGTAAGAATAGATTGTAAAATGACAGTGTGATATTTTAATCCTATATATGTTTTTCCTATACTAATATGCATAAAATTTATGCAGTTTCAGCTTTATATAATTCATATAATTAATGTTTAAATCAAACTATCAATTTTCAGACACTTATTTTACTGAGAAATGAGCGTTTTTCCTCATTTTGATTTGATATTGCTCTGATTAAATTTAAACTTCTATCTTTACTATATATATGAAGGAAAAAAAATTTTTTAGAGACTACATTTTGATTAAACTTTTAGCTGGCCTTATCAACGAGCATTTATAAAAAAATTAGTTTAATTGACTTCTTGGTGATGCATTTTATCATTTCTTCTGAGTATTATTTGTTATACTTATACATAGGGAAGAGGTCCTTATATTTTATTTTTTAATTAGCAGCTTAGTTGAAAATGTCATTCTATTTACTTAACATAATACATTTTATAAACTTATTTCATATATTGAAAAGTGAAATTTAAAAAGGAAATAATCAATATTTATATTCTAGTGTCTTAATTTTACAAACTTATCAAATATAATGCATAATCATAATTACAAAAATATATGAATGCTAGATACATATAGAAAACTGTTGCTTAAAAAAAAAAAAAAAAAGGATGTTTTATTCTGAAGGTTATATATTTGGTAATAAAGGGGAAAATCCAAAATTATTCACAATTTTTTCACAAATTATTAAATTTATTCACAATTTTTCGGGTTTATTTATTTTGTTTACCACATTATAGGGTAATATATCAATTTTGGAAGATACTTGTAAAGATTTTAATTTGAAAAATAATTGCAATTATTTAATGTAGATTTCTCAAAAAATGAGATAGGATATCTCGTATAATGTAAAACATCTTTTCTAAATTAGAGTTTTATCTCATAAGATGCTGAATTAAAATCTATAGACAGTAATGAAAAAAAAAAAAAATGCTTTGTAAAATGTAATCTCATCTCTTGAACTTATTACTTATTTCTTGTTTTCATACATTTTAGAAAATTAAACTTTTGTGAAAATGTTCATTTATTTTGTTATATTAAATTGTTGACTTGCACTTACAACATTAGTAATTTTTATAAAATCTTATAAAAGTATTCCCATGAGATACTGTTGTTGCTGAGTTATTTTCTGCAGGGATGTATATGCATATTAAATTTTAATTTTGTTTGTTGTAGTACAAAAAATGTTGTATTCACAAGTAATAGAAATGAAAATCATAAAGTAGATTTTAAGGTACTTTATTTCCCTTGCAAATTGTACAAAATCAACTTTTAAGCATAGAGTAAGGCATGACAAAAAAAGTAAACATTGAAATTTTTTTTCATACCTTAGGAGAGTATTTTCCTCTAGCATTTTCTTTTTTTTTTTTTAATTGCTTCATAATGCACTGCTATAATTCATGTTTGCACATTTTATAATTTGTATTTTGTGTATTTCAGGGTATTCCAGCTGCATTGTCTGGTCGTGATGTCATAGGAATAGCAAAAACTGGTTCCGGTAAGACTGCAGCTTACTTGTGGCCTCTGCTTGTTCACATTATGGACCAGGTCAAGATTTTTATTAATCTTTTAATTATATCTGATTGAAAGAGATCCTTATATATATTTTTAATTAGTAATTTAGTTGAAAATGTTATTATTACTGTGATTTTGCAATAATTGTCCTCATGTTTTTAACAATTCCATTGAGAAACAAATGTACTGTATAAGTGGCATCCTTTTATTACTGTAATATATAATCTTGTTTATAATTTATAAACTAGATTATATTTGGGTAATTGAAATAAAGTATTATTATTGCAGAGTATTCAGTTAATGTCGATTTCCAATCTGTCAAAGTAGGCAGCAGCCTTTGGTTGCTAGATTGAGAAGTGGCCATAGAAAAGTTAACTAAAAAATGTTTTTAAATATATCGATAGTTGTGATTGACTTTGTGGTTTATGTGGCAAAGTGGTTTATAACTGTGCAAAAGATTTCAAACTAGATTTGGCAATATAGCTGTTTGCATGCAATCCACCACAAAGGAATATAAACTCCATCACTTGAAAAAATGACTGTTAGTTGTTTCTGTACAAGAAAAATCAAGAATTTTTATGAATTATTAATGTTGGATGAAATTGAAGAATCACTGAATTCTTTATTTCAAGTTTGATATTATTAAATAATGTAATTATCATACTAAATCAAAATCTTAGTTCATTACCTAATAATTTTGATAATATAAAGTGAATAATAACATTAATTGAAATTGCGTTAAGCAACATCCATTGAACAATGAAATGCAAAATTCGAAGTTTTTATATTTGTAGTCTTAATTTATTTAAAATATTAATCTGCTTTAAAGGGATAGCTGTAAGAATGATTTTTAAATGCTTTTCTCAATTATTTATAATACTTTTAATGTTAACTTAATCGTTTAGTTGTCATTGGCACATAATTATTTTTCATTTCTCTTGGTAAGAAAATCGGGAATTTACTGGTTTTTATTTAGTGAGGAATCTTTACATAGGTAAGAAATCCTGTTTTCCCTGGAAGAGAAGTTAAGATAACATATTTCATTAAATACTAAATTACTTAGCTCAAGTAAAGAAAGTTATTTAGAAACTAATATAAACTAAATCTACTTTTTACTGTTCATAATTACCATTATTATGATATTTAATCATTGAAAGAAAATAATGTACTTCTAATTTTGTATTGAACAAGGATAACTAATATGGTTTTTGTATTTCTTATTTAGAAAGAATTAGAGCCTGATGATGGACCAATAGGCTTAATTTTGGCTCCAACTAGAGAATTATCACAACAGGTTAGAGTTTTTATACTGTTTATCAGTGTTAAAATTTTGTGTTTTATCAGTGTAACATGCATGATTGGTGTTAAGCATCAGGAATCAGTCAGACTTTTATCAGTGTAATATGCATGATTGATGTTATATTTCACTTGTTAGTCAGCCGTAAGCTTTTGTCAGTATAACTTGCATGATCGGTTATGTTTTTTGTCTGTCCGCCACAAGTTGTGTCAGTGTAACATGCATGATTGGTAATTATGTTTTACAGTTGTTTTTGTTGTTGCACTACTGCAGCTTTGTTAATAGTTGTATGTGATATTCTGCTTAAATGTTACTTTGCAAGGAATATGTGAATAATTACTTTTTGAATCACTGAAAAATGGAGAATTGCTTTATGGAAAAAGTATTCACAATGATTGTTATTTATTTTACTATGCCAACAGAAAAAGACGTTCTTACTTGTGAAAATGAAATAAAGGACAAAATCAAGTTGTGACTGGAAACCATTTGTATTCATTATGAACATGTGCTTTTGAAAAAAATTTGAGTCTTTATACATGCTATGACTCTTTAACAGAATTATAAACTTTGAATTTGAAAAAGAAAAGAAAAAATACTTCAGAGAATCGAGAGAAATAATTTTGCAATAGAGATTTAAAGGGAAATCAAGCCAAAAATTTTGTGTGTTTTATAGGAATAAACTTAAAATTAAACAAATTAAGGAAATAGCCTAAATATCTTATGAATTTCATTATGCAGGATTTACACTTCCTGGATTGTTACAAAATCAAACAAGCCAAAAGACACGGTTGATGAGCTAGATTTTTCATTACATAATTTTAGATAAAACATGCATAATAAAAAAATTACATAACATAATAAAAAAATTACATAACATAATAAAAAAATAGTATGTGTTTGGTTATGGTAAAGTTAGCTTATGGTAAAGAAAAACTGCTGAAAATGTACGAAAATGTAAAATAAGTAAAACTTCTCATTCTTCTTGAAGTTGAATTATGAAAGAATCCAGTGTTGTTATTTGAAAAACAGAGTGACAAACAAATATCTGAAAATATGGACAAGATTATAAAAAGGAATTAAATGGTACATCAAGAAACTATCATATTACAATGCTTACTGTTTCAGCTTCACTGATGCAATCTAAACAAAAAATAAAAGAGGCTTTATTTTTATAATTATTTTGCTTATAAGGCTCAGAAATTTTTTGAGTTTAGTTATTAATACCCTTTTAAAGCAACACTAGGGCTATTTTGGGATAGACCTCATTCTTTTTATCTGTGATCAGATGATAAGGACAATACTTGAGCTGGCACTCCCTCTACAAAGCCATAATTTTATTTTAGCATAGCTAATTTTTAAATGTAGAAAGCAGTTGTGTCTTGAAGCTATTGAATTGACAAAAAAGTTTATCAGATTGATGAGCAATCTAGAATTTTGTCTGGAATGAAAGATGTTTGAAAGTAAAGGGAAAATATAAGAGGAAAGATGTATTGATTTTATTTAAACCTACTGAACTTGATTCAGTAAATTGAATTACATTTTTTGATTGAAAATAAGTCTCTCGACATTTTGTTGTCAGAAATCTAAGTGACATATTTTTACTGGTATCATTTATGCAGTGTGTGTATATGCAGTACATCAAAATGCTAAAATTCGAGCAGCAGATATTAAAGAGGATAATTAAGACCTATATGATGTTGTTATAAAGTTAGCAGGAAGAGAATCTATGCTAATACCGTTTTACAGCAATTCTTTAAAAGATAACTTTGTCCAATTTTTGTGGCCAAATTTTTAGAAGAATGATGATGAAGGTTTTGTTGAATGCAGACAGTAGAAACTCAAGAATCTGCATCTATATGAAAAATTCTATCAACACAAACTTTCTGCAGCAAGTCTGGGAAGACTGAATGTGATGAAATAGAATCTTTATAAAATATTTATCAAGGAAGAAAAGTTCTCAGCATCACCTGTACAGACAAATTCAACAGTTATGCAGAATCATCATTTACAGCATTCACATCCAACACATTTCTAGAAACATTTGATACTGCTTGGAAAACTATTGTTGAAAAAAGGTTGTAAAATTCTTTGAGAAACAAAATTATTCCGCAGTTTTAAGTTAAGAAGAAACGGCTCCTCATTTCAACTTAAGTAACCATCAGCAACTTTGCTATATAAAGAAAAATTTGTTTACCAGTTGTTTTATTAGTGGAATTTATAATAATTTGCAGTATTAAAAATGGAAAGCTAAATAAATATTAGAAGAAGAAAACTGCAAAATTTTACATCCTCATGGACCATCAAGCATTACATATGCCTTATCCTCTTGTTATTTTGCATTTACATCTTTCATGTTATCACAGTCATGAAATCTTTCAAAATAGTATTTACCAATTTTCTCAAAAATGCATATTGGATTTTTAATGAAGTTTTGAAAATGCTTGTGACAGTTAAAGAACATGGATCATGAATTTGAAGCATGGTAAGTTTTGTTTCATTGCATTTTCTATTCTAACAAACTTAGTAATTATATGTCTAACTTAGTAATTGAAATGTTTAGTAAATAGAAATAGTGGAAATGTTTAGTAAATAGTGGCTATAATAGTCAGTAGTGATTATATTTCATAGTTTTTAAAATAAAATGGAAATTGAAGGAAATTTAAATTTATCATAATGTGAATAATCACATGAACTTTAAAATAATTTTTTCTATTAAATAAATAAAATAAAGATATAAGGTTAAAAAGACAATATCTTCTTTTTTTAAAAAAATAAGGCATGTTTTTTGAAATAATTTTTCTTTAATTATTTGTTTCCTTTTAAAACATTCTTCAAATATAACAGAACTTTGTATTTTAATTTAAAAAGTCTATAAATAACATATTAAAATTTCTTTTTCTAGCTATGTATATATATACATGTTGATTTCATATTTTTTCTAGATTCCTTATTTATTGATGAACATTTATAAAATTTTTAAGCCACATTGGTTGGTAAATAAGTCAGACATAACATTTTAAATTTTAAAACAACTATAATTTCTCAATTTAACTATTACAAATCATAGAATTTCTAGTGCTTTTGATAGACTGCGAAACCTGAACTGTTTGAGATGTTACAAATGGTTTCCCTGTCCGTCTGTAAAAGAAACAAACATAAAGAGTTTCATTAAATTTTGAGATAATGGGTATTAAATTATGTTTGATGTTTTTGATGTGATATAAGGTATTTCATAAAGGATTCCTAACTTTGACAATAAATAACTTGGAAATGGTAGAAGAACCAATGATACGCTTATTTAAAAATAATAACCATGAATTTAATATAAAAATATAAAAATTATATTATAAATTCTACCAATTGATGGCATTGAAGATGGCTTACCATGAGTACATAGTGAATATAGCCATTGCTACATTTGTATCAAAGACAATTTAAAATATATACCTGTGGTACAAAACATATGTTGCAAATAAAAAATAAAATTATCTGTCACAGAAAATTGTTCTACAAGATTGACAAATAGCCTTCTCTAGCTCATCGAATATTAAAAAGCATTTTTGCAATACAGTAAACTCTCGCTACAACGATAACCGATACAACAATAACTCCCTCTACTACAATAATGTTTTGTGGTCCTGGTGATTTTACATATAAACTAATATTAATCTCCCCTCAATATTGCGATATTCTCTAGAACAATAAACCTCTGTAAAACGATTTTTCCAATCTAAATTTCAGTATTATTTTCAACCTTTATAATAATATTTTGATTTTCAAATGCTTTTTTTTTTTCGTTTTCTTTTGTTATTTTTTCCGTCTATTAAGACTCATTGTGGATATTGTGGAAGTTGGTGGGAAGTAACAGAAAAATCCATTCGGAATTGCTGGAAAAAGGCTGGTCTTTGTGTTATGGAAGATAAGAAATCTGATAATGATGAAAATTCCATAGACAATGATCTCTCAGATGATCAAGAATTTGTTTTGCACATCAAAAACTCTGTATCCCACCTTGAAGAAACAAGCGGTAAAAAGTTTGGAATTAGTATAGAAGACTATTTAACAGCAGATGATGATATTATGGTTTTCGCAGGAGTTACTGATGAAGATATTCTCTCTGAAATTACTGATGAGATTGGAAACAATGATGAAGATGATGATGATAATACAGGTCCATCGCAGTCCTTATTGTCATCCCAGGAAGCTCTTCAATCTGTGAATTCTCTACGGACATTTTTAGTATTTTACAAATTAATTTCTTCTAAATATAGACTTAAAAGTAGTATGTTATGCACCTTAAACTAATAATAATTATTAAAAAAAACTCTTATTAAACGCTCAAAATATGTGGGCCCTCGATATAACAATGTGCCTCTCTACAACAATATATTTATTTGGTCCCTAAAATATTGTTGTAATGAGGTTTCACTGTATAGAATGTCTTTGAGTGCCCCATAGAAAGTAGAACAAGCGATGAAGTGGGATGAGAGGAGTTGGGCAAGAGATGAAGTTAAGGTCAGTCCACCCTTTTTCCTTAAACATTAAATAGTTAAATACAGTAACTGTACAGCTAAAGTATTCATCCTTAAAATCAAAGTGTCCTGTTTGTGAATTGAGCAAGCCATGCAGGGAGTGGTTGATGTTTTAATGCTTATTGAGTTGAATTGCTGCAAGAATATATACCAGTCAGAAGTCACCGTTTCTCATCAGAGAAAGGGCCCATTGATGCTTTTGCAGGAAATTGCAAACCAGACAATCAGTTTTGAAGGATGGAATAATTCTTAGTGAGGTAAATGTGAGTCAGTTGTGTCTGTTGTATGTCAATTGTATTTGTTATCAACAGTATCTAGTTGAAAATGTACTTTGTCTATAAATCATATTTGGATAATATCAAAGGTTTTGTGTACCATGGAATTCTTCAAAAGCAATTACTTTGTTGTTGTTTACTTTGAGCCTGTGCCAGTATTGAATTTTGTATAGAAACATGTAATGCTTTCAACATTTTTTGTGTACAAATCGCATGGCTTTATTTTGGATTTATTTATAAGATTGATAGATATATTATGATGATGCTCGATAACTTCAATAAGTGTTACTAAATTTTCTGGCATGACAGTGAATTGAGTATGATCCATATTTCTAGCAAATAAGTCGTCCACATTTCCTCTGTTGAAATTTTTTATAGAGTTCACATCAAGTTCTATAAGAATCCATAATACTGCTCTCAGTGTCATCTGTCAGGACAATTTATGATGTAAATTTTCACGTGTGTGTTTAAAATGATATTTTTAAATCTTGTCTAAATTCCAAATCTTTATCTTAATTTAGCATATATTTTCATTCTAAAACATTCTTGCATTTCCTGATCCAGTTCCCTTTTTTAAAAATCGATTTTACATGAGCTTTATAAAACTGCTCACTTCAGTAGTTTATCACATTCTCAGTGAAAGGATAGAAATCCTTAATGTTTTACGTTCTTTTAAAGATGCCTAAATTTCCCTTTCCTAAGACTACACTTTTTAAAGAAATCCCTATCAAAAATCTCATTAAAATGAACAAAGGAAAAAATTTCTATCTATTTTCTTTTTGCCCATGTATCACAATGTAGATTGATGTATTTCATTGTTTCTTTCTTCATACTAAACATGCCTCCTGTAATGAGATAAACCCTAGGGAAAATTTCATAAGTTTGTTTCATTTTAGCTATGCAACTGCTAAAAAATATTTTTATACTAGTATATACATAAATAATGCTTCTATCTGCTACCATTTTTGAGGTATTTAGTTTCAAGTTTAGGAGTCTTTTGAGAAACACTCTTTATGAATGAACCTAAATCAATCAATTTGTTTACATTTTTATTCCTTTATAGAAAATTTATATCATTTATATATTTAAAGTGCTGTTAAATTCTCATTTTTTAAAATGATTTCTTTATTGGACAGTTAGATATTCTAAAGTTATAGATTACAGTTTCTTTATTAGATAGATTAATTGAAATATATTTTTTCTTTGATAAAATTATTTTGTAATAATTCAAATGAAATATTTGAATAGCCTAAGTTCTTTTATGCAATCAGTTGTATTCAAAAGTTTTAAATATACATTGAGACCTGAAAATTGCCAAAATTTTGGGAACCTTTAGGAAAAGTCATTTTTTGTTGTTTGAGAGTTCATAACACTATTTTTTTATTTTAAGTATAACCATATGATATAAAATATAATTAACTTTTATGCAGGAAATTTTATTATGACAAAAATTATGAAAAAGAAGAGTAAAACACATTAATAAAAGAGTGATATACAAATAATCTGACAGTGCTACTTAATACTTATTTGGATAATCTTTAGCTTTTATTACGGCCTTGAAATGCCTTCCCATGGAGTGAACTAATTTTCAAAATTCTTCAGCTGTTATAATGTAAAACCAAGATTTAAGTATTGCTTTGATTATTTGGGTTTTATTGTCTACTTCTATGAATTTTTAATTAGATTAAGATCTGAGCAATTTTTAGGTCACTCAAGTAAAGGAATGCAATAATTTTAAAACCATCTTTTGTACTCATAAATGACAAAGCATGAAGCTGAACTTTGTTGGAATATAGATTATCTTGGAAAGTTCATGAGGCTTCAATTTGGGTTATTCAAATATTTCATTTATGCATTTTTGAATATTTGTGTTTTTATTTATCACAGAAATTCTATTTAGATTTTTTGATATCATGTAGTGTCTGCTATGCTCATATCATAGCACTAACTAGGTGTATCCTTTCAGAATGTATATTTTTGCCAATTCATTGTTGTGTATTTTAGGCTGTTGCTATCAAATAGGGATATTTTGCTCTCTTCACTGTAATTAATACTGTCTCATTGTCCAATTAAAATGGACAATTAATCTTTTCAACCTTTCTTTGAGAGATAAAAATGACTTTTTTCATGGAATCTAGCATTTAGACCAAATTCTGCTTTGAACACACCTTGCATTAACCTTTTCATTACATTGTACCATTTATTCTTGTATGCTTATAGATGATTTTCTCCTGTCTTGTAAGCTTAGTCTTTCAATTCTATTATCATTGGATGATATTGTACATATTTTTCTTCCTTTTCCACTTTTGTTTTGTAGAGATTGAGTCTCCTAATATCTCTTCAAAAATTTAGAAATCCCATCTTTGGTTAAGTTGGCACCAATTTTTCTTCTTTCTCCATAATACTAGCCTTGATCATGTAAGAACACTAATTTATGTTGCTTTCTAGGTGACCAGTTAATCCTTTTGTACCATTTCTATAATTTATTATGTTTTATAAGCTTACTAATTGAAAGAATTTAAAAAAAAAGAATCGTCAATTTTTTAGCTGTCAGTTAACATACTGACAAATGTTTTTGTTTGAACTCCAATAAATGATATCAAAAGTTTAATCCCACTGTATTCTCATCAATTCATTGCCACTATTTCAAAGAATCTGATTGAGTTTTTAAATACTCAAGCTCATTGGTTGCATTAATTTAAAAAAAAAAAGTTACTCAAGTCAAATTAAACAAGATCTCTTGTTATTTAGCTGTAAGTTTTGATCAATGCAGTTGATTAAGCAAACTTATTTGCACATTTTTTTGAATTTTTGGTTATTGAAATTGACGAGTTATCCAGAGCAGAATTAAATAGTTGAATGGTAAAGAAGAATTATTTTACAATATTGGGCATGAGACCTTGCAGGTACCAGAAGGCAACTTTTTGATTTTTTACTGAATGATAAAATTTATTTAATTATTTTAAAAGGAATTTAAAATGATGAATTAAATTTAAAATTATGAATCAGTTTCTTACCCCTTCAGGACCAGCAATAGGAGAATGAAGCACCCTTACAGAACGTTATATATCTTTATACAGATAGAGAGAGATAATAGAATTTTTTTAATGTAAAGACTTTCATTTTAAGTTTATAATATACTAGCCGCCTTTGGCGACCAGCTGGTTCGCCATGAGTAAAGCTTTCTAAAATTTTCAATTAAATCACATATTCATTAGCCTTGAAGTAATTCCGGGCGTTGATTGACCTGAAATTAGTATTTTCTTTAAGATGATGGACGGAAAGTTCTAAAAGTACACCTTTTCCTAATAATATTCTTTAATTTTATAAATCAGTCAGTTTTAACCATCGGTTATGCTTCCAAAATATTAAAAAAAAATTCGATGATGTTGCCAAAATATTAAAGGTTTTTTTAAAGAAAGCAAGAAAGGGGAAAAAATTATTAAATTAATGATCCAGATATTGCAAACGATTACATAAATATGCCATTAAGTCGGGATTTCAATGCATATCCTGTCTAAATTCATTCAGGTTTACTGTAAATAAAGATAATTTATGGAATTAATGATACAGATATTGCAAACGATTGTAGAAACCTTTGCGTTGCATTTATTTTTCAAAGAAAATATCACATTTTATACTTCTTTTATTTTATCCAGTCACGTGCTGAAAGTACCATTTCTGTAGATTTATTTTGCGATGGTAATTTTTTTTTGAACTTCCGGCATTCTTTTATTTTATCCAGTCACGTGATAAAAACATGGTTAAAATATTTCTTTAAAAATTTATTAGAAATAGAAGTTTACATTATAAATTTTAAAAACTGATACCGTTAGAAAGCTAATTTTTTATCTTTAAATTGATATAAAAATCATGTTTGTGCAATCATATTTTCGGAAGTTATAGTGGAAAGAAGTCAAAATTTCGCTTAAATTTTAATTAATTCAAATTCTAATTAAAAATTCGAAAAAAGGGCTCCGAGGTGCACATTCCGGACCTCCAAGGTATACATGTACCAAATTTGGTAGCTGTACGTCCAACGGTCTGGCCTGTAGAGCGCCAACACACACACACACATTGAGCTTTATTATAAGTATAGATTACTATTTAAAATGCATTAATATAATGACTAATAGAGATGAATGAAATAAGCAAACACTCAACTTTTAATTATACCTACAAAAACAGAATGAAACAATAAAAATTCAATAATGTTTCACGGTTTTTCTACAGCAAGTCATCTGAATGCACTTCCCTATATTCTGCTAGCAGAGGGGTGGGGTGGGAATTGCCAAGAACGCTGGAGTCCATTGAAATCTCACGTTCACTTTCAAGCAGCCATTTGTTTATACCAATAAATTTATGAATCTATTTCAGAAATGCAGAACAGAAAGCAAAGCCTTTCTGCATATGAAGGTCAAATGCTGTACAATTAGTTTAAGTGTTTAACTCTTAACATTGACTCAATAATAGGAAGACCAAATTAGAATTGATCAAAAGCTAAAAAATACTGTGTAACAATCTCGAAGCAGTAAATGACAAATCTTATCCTCCCACATAAACCAAAAGTATTCTATCCTTTCCCTTTTCAATCAAATTATAAACAAAAATTTAGATAAAATAAATCATGGTCCTTTAAACCAGTGCTCCGCAACTGGTGTGCCATGAGCCAGATACAGGTGTGCCGCTATCAAATACATTGTATTTGACATTTTACAATTTTTCATCGTGTATTTAATACACAATGACAATTTTTTTTTCATAATAATGTCTATTTTTCTAAATATACTAAAGAATAATTATTATAACTAAATAATTATTCAATGGTACCCTGGTGAGAACAGATTTAAATAATGACATGACTTTAAAATTATACTTCTCCGAAGTTCCATTAGATGTTTTCTGGATTTACGTTAAAAAAGAATATCCTCACATTTCCTACAAAGCAATCTGAACATTACTTCCATTTTCGACGACATATTTATGTGAGCAAAGTTTTCAACTCTTGTATTAATTAAAAATGATAAGCGATCACTCTTAAAAGATTTTGGCCAAGAACTTCAGGTCGCGGTGTTAAATATTGAGCCAAATATAAAACTTTTGTGTTCATTGAAACAAGCACAGGTATCACATTAATAATTATGATTGCGTAGAAATAAATATGTTACAGTTCTATGTATGTATACCTTTCAAATAAAAAACAAACATTTATTGTAAAATTTGTATATCAATGAATACCTATATACTTTAGCTTCTGGTGTGCCACGGAATTCTAGAAAGAAATAAGGTGTGTCGTAGGTGAGAAAAGGTTGCGGAGCACTGCTTTAAATGCCCAATCCTCTTGAAACAGCTGAACACAAATAATTACTTACAACTCTAAAACATACTATACTCATACTATATACTACCATACACATCTCTATACATACATACCAAGTAAAGAAGCAGTCACCCCAGAATCGGAAGTGAATATTGAAGGTTAACATTTTTTGAGATATACTTTAAAATTATAATTGACTTCAATCACCATAAAGTGCCATTTAAAAAATTTTGTTAAACTTTCCAAATTGAAATCATGTACACAATCGTGGACTCTTGGAGTGAGAAAGGCTTCTCTCACATACGATACTTTGGACCATGAATCAAGAATTGTGTGATCACATGCACATCATCATGGTCCTGAATGGATGAAAATACCACATATTACAAAATATTTTATTACTTCTTTGTTCAGGAGGATTTGGTTGTACTTAAGTATATGTTGAAGGCTTTGTATAATTTGAAATAAATATGTTTATCTCTCTTTCTTTTTAAATTTTATCGTAGATTTATACAGAAGCCAAGCGTTTTGGAAAAGTGTATGGTATTGGTGTAGTCTGCTGCTTTGGAGGTGGCAGCAAGTGGGAGCAGACTAAAGCACTGCAGGAGGGAGCAGAGATTGTTGTGGCAACACCTGTAAGTGATGCATCTTCTTAATTCTTTTTCAACAAATAATTATTGCTTCACATATTTGGAAATAATAGATTGTATTGTGTTTTTACAAAATTAAAATTTTCTAGGTATATAGATCAGGATAATTGGATTTTAAAAAATAAATTTTCTAAATCTATTTCTTGAAGTATTTAAATTTAAATTTATTAATTTAGTTTTTTTAGATAATTTTTTTGCAAAAAGATACTTTTACAGCATTAATCATATATATATATATATATATATAAATTATGAAAATATCCGAAGAAGAAGAATTAGGACAAAATACATTATTTGGCTATCTTCTCATATTTCATAATATGAAATTCATAAATTCTCTAATATTATATCACTATAAATGAATTTGCTCTGCATTTATTATATACTTCGGGGAAAAAAATGTTTTCAGTTTATAATTGTAACTTAATTGCTAATCTAGTTAGAAGAAGTTGGCATAATCTGCTTAAAACTCCTTTGTTCAAATTGATTTTTTTAATCCTCTTATACAGGGCCGAATGATTGATCTCATCAAAGCTAAGGCCACCAATCTTAGACGAGTAACTTTTCTTGTTTTAGATGAAGCTGACAGAATGTTTGACATGGGTTTTGGTAAGTTTCTTTTAGAAGTAATTTTTATAGTTGATTGTTTTAAAATCTTAATGTTTGTGTATATAATTGAAAGATAAGGAGGGGCGATCTTTTTTATGACGTTTTGAATATTGTGGTTTGTATTTCAGTATAATTTATGGATTGTGACTATTTAGGAATCAAGCTGCCAAGTTTTTATCAAAATGTTTAAAAGATGAAAAACCTTATCAGAAATT
>JAPMOQ010011698.1:205494-273812 GCA_026543055.1 Argiope trifasciata
GTGGGAGGTAATAAGGATTCTTTCTGATGTACTACCCCAAATTCAGACAATAGTTGAAAGAACATTTTCTTAAATAAAAATATTGAAGTTACTAGTCATTAAAGATAAAAAGAACAGAAATATGTTTCAAAAAGTGTTTGGTTTTATATTAATTTTTAAAAAATGTGCTACAGTAGAACATTTTAAAACCATCTAAGATATTAGATACATGCAGAAAAATATATGATCTAAATATCTTCAAAGTATGAATGAGTAAAGATTGCAGTCTAAAACATATGGAAAGATTAAGACAAAAAAAAATATTATTGATGTAATACTAAAATATAAAAAGGGTTGAAATTAAAGAAATGATTTCAAGACTGCAGAAATCTATTATATAAATAAGTGAAATGGCAAAGAATGGCGATTTTGAATTCATAGCAGAATCAAATAACTTTGGAAATTAAGGGCATGTCAGAGAAGCTTGAATGTAGATCTCTGTTTCTAAGATATAATTGTGTTTATGTATGCTCTGTTAATTCTCTATAAATTAGAATGTGCATGTGTTGCTGATCAGCAAAGCTTTTACTTAAGAGTTACTAAATTAAGCACAAGTATGCCTCAGAGTGTACAGATGTGTATAACTATTTTTAGAAAATTTAAATTATTTAAAGAATTTGTTTTTTACAGTTATTTCTGCAAATATGATAATAGTTTCATTGTGATTTTTTTTTTTTTTTTTTTTTTTTGAAATTTGACAGTTTTTGTTAAATATATTTTGTGCATAATTTTCAACCATAGATGTATAATAATGATATTCAAACTATTGTAATTGTTTCATTTGCATTTGTCAAAAGAATAGCTAGAAGTAGCTTAAGCTAAAATTAACAGTTATAGCTGTATGGTGATAAATATTACTTTATTGCTATTTTTTGCTTATTAATTACTGCAAGGTGAGCATAAAAGATTTTTCAGTAATCTGAACTTAATCTAGAAATAGTAAGAAAATAATAGTATATTTGAATGTTAAAAATGAAATTTTTTTTATTACATTTGTATTTTTATATTTAAAATATGCAAGTTTACTGTCCTTGAATCTTCTGCAAAAAAGGATTTTTTGAGTTCCCCTCTCCCCTCATTAAGAGCAGGAAACCTCTTTTAATCGGTTAACTATTTTTGACAAGTATATTCATAATGGAAAAAATAGGAATTTTGCATAATGACAAATTTATTCAGCGGAAATTATTATATATATAACTTGCTTTTTTAATCTATATTCACATACGTTTATTTCTAATTTATGTTTTCATGATTCATTTGTAATAGCTAATAAAAGTACTTTCATGTCTTTGAAATTTATTTTAATGTAAGATTATCTTTTGCAGAACCCCAAGTTCGTTCAATTTGTGATCATGTTCGTCCAGATAGACAAAGTAAGCTGATTATTACTAAAATCTTTATTTTAATGTAAAAATGTATAATACTAAAATTTTACATCTTTATAAAAAAAATATTTTTCATCTTTTAACAGAATTGATTTAATCAGAGTTGATTTGTTTCTTCTTTTTTAAAATGTTTATTAATTACTCACAAGCATGTCTAGCAGACTGGTGTTTGTCTACCATTTATATGTTTAAAATAATATACAAAACTGCAGTGCCAGTACCCCTGGATCAAGTACTTTATCAATTTCTCCTTTTTTAATCTTGAAAGTTCATGATAATTTGGTACACCTTTAATAGTCGCCTACTTTAATAAACCCGATATTTATATAAAAGCCTCTAGGTATGTCATCAATGACCATTTATCCTCTTTCGCTCTATTTTGAAATATGTTTTAAAATAAAAGATTAGTAGAGACCTTAACCTCAATAGCTGGAACAATTTCACTAATTAATTTCATAGCAAATTTAATTTCAATATTATTAATATACACATATAATTCAGTGCGTCTGTGTATATATATATGTGTGTGTGTGTATGTATACACACACACACACAGATATATATAATTAAAATCAACCTGGTTGTTTTGGTTGATGAACTCTGAACTCTGCTGTGAAATTTCCCTGTAGAAAATGTACAATGAATTAATATTTTTTCGATTCATCTCAGTAATGAAAAGTATTAGAGAGCAAAGTATAGGAGTTTTTAGCTCTTTATCTCTGAACCAAAATTCTGAAGGCTTCTTATTTATTTATTTTATGCTTTTCTTTTTTAGCTTTGATGTTTAGTGCGACTTTTAAACGGAAAATTGAACGGCTTGCACGAGATGTTTTAACAGATCCAGTAAGGATTGTCCAAGGTGAATTAGGTGAAGCCAATGAAGATGTCACTCAGATTGTTCTAGTCATGCCTGCTGGACCAGCAAAGTGGGTCTGGCTCACTAGCAAAGTAGTTGAATTGCTTTCAGGTAAATAAGTTTAATGACCAAAAAATTATTTTAGGCCTATTTTAAGTCTTGAAAATTATCTGCCTTTATGGCTTCCTTTTCATCCAAAATGATGACATCACAACTTCTAGGTGCAGAATCTTTCTCATTTGTTTATAACTCTATCTTTTTAAAAATTCTTTATTTGCAAGTAAAGCATTTTTTTTTGCTATAGCTATCAATGGGTTCTGACTGTATCAATGAGTTTATTACATCTGGAGCGGTAATATTAAAATATTTATCATCATAATCAATCTAACTTAAGGCCTTCTTTTACACATTCTCATTGGTTTTTAAGAAACATCCTTTTAGTCATGTACTCAGTTGGAATTCACATGAGTACCATAAACTTTTATCTAGATTTAATAAAAGTTTTAGATTTATACACATACCTGGGTATTTTACTGTACTACAAGGCATAAACCTCTCAAGTGTGACTTTAATATCTGTCTCAGCCTTGAGATAGAGATAGAGAAAATGTTGATGAGAAAATGATAGAGAAAATGTTGAGGAAATTATCTGGGAAAGTGGAATTTCTCCAACCACTATAAAAATCGTTTATTTCTACTTGAAATAAGTAAATTGTATAAAAATAGCACTCCTCCCTCCATTCATTCTTCTACTTCTGCAGTGCATAAAAGTTTGCTCTGTACTTATATATACTTGTAAAAACCTATAGCTAAACCTGATTGGTCATGATGTCATAGTCAATTCTTATTGACCATGACAATGCAGCTATAAAATTTACACAAAAGCAAATAGATAAAACAGTGCATCTAATTAGATTAGTGTTAAACAAAGCAGTTGTAAGCCATGAACAAATTGGTACTATGTTTTTTACAGTGAACTTGTAGTTTTATGTTTGATAGATTCCCTTCCTCCCTTTCCAACTTTAAAATGCATGAAGAGTATTCTTTCTCTTTGAAAAAATTTTCTGGTGCTGAAATATAAACTTTATATTGCAGTCCTATTAAGTAAGAAATGGAGATCCTGAGAAGCTCTTTTCCATAAGTTGGTTGTGCTCTAATGATCAATCAATGGGTGGATTGACTGCTAAAGTGATTAAAGTTCTAGGGATGAAGTTATTGTGCCCAGTTTTGGTCTAAGTGTGATGAAAATTCCTGTTGTGACACATTTCTGTAGATTTCAGAATTTTTACAGCTGAATTTTCTTGCTCTCTTTAGCTTGATTAATTTTCTATTATGTAATGAATCTGCTATATTTCTAATATTTCAATTTCTTTTTGTATAATTTTTTTCATTTTATTGCTCAGTTTATCATAATTATTTTTCTATTTGGTACTTATGTTTTACATAATTCATTAAATTTTCAATATATATATAACCCTTATTTATATATAACATGAAGAAAAGTTAGTGAATTACCCAAATAGCAAAATTGCAAAGGCAAATTGTATTTTGATATACTCTTTATAAGAATCCTAATCACTCTGTGTATGTTTTTCTTTATACAGCTGGGAGTATTCTCATCTTTGTAACTAAAAAAGCCAATGCAGAAGAATTAGCCAATAATTTGCGATTAAAAGAACATGAAGGTGAATCAATATTTCTCATAATAAAACTTTTTTTTTTTTCACTCTAGATTGAATACTAGTCTTTCAGCTTAATGTTTTAGCACCAAGGATTTTGTTTGATTGTTGAGTTGCATACTAATGTAAAAATTAATAATTAATTAAAGAATTATGTTATTTACTTTACAAAATAATGATTTTTAGTATACAATTCATTTGAATATATAAGTATGGAAAGACTATAGTATGGGATTAATTTTTGTAAATTTAAAGCATGCTGTGTTTTTGTAAATTGTGGGAAGCATTAAAAGTTTTGAGTTTAAGATAATTTCTGAGAAAGTATTAACTTTCTGCCCATTTTATTTCTCTCACTCTTTATATGTATTACATTTTTGTTTCTGTTCAACCTTCAAATTTTATTTACCATTTTGATGAATTATCTAATAATAATTAGAGGGAAAGGCTGTCTCAAACCATGCTATTAGTATCACAGCACTTTTTGAAATAAATCAAATTTCAATGCATTTGATAGTTGAAGGTTGCTTTCATTCTCAGCCAATAAAAAAAGTGTACGTTGTATTAAATATATATATATATAGAGAGAGAGAGAGAACCAATTTTGTTAGAACTACAGAAGTTATTTTTTAAAGATGAAATTTCAGTTGCTATTCTTATAACAGCATTTCTTATTATTTTATTTCTTTTAAATTTTAGTGGCTTTGCTACATGGTGACATTGACCAAAATGAAAGAAGCAAAGTTATTTTATCATTTAAGAAAAAGGAGGTTCCCATCTTAGTTGCAACTGATGTGGCAGGTAACATTGGACATTATTTTTAGTCTTTGATTTACTCAATATAGTAAGGCAAAAATTTAAAAACTACAATCCTTTAGTGACATCAAGTTTTAAGAAATTATATTATTTTATATGCATATACATAATATTATCATGTACTAAACATAACATCAATGCAATACAATTTTAAAGGTCATAAAAAAAGTTATGTAAAACAATATTATTCAATAAAAGAATTATTCAATTATTGTTAAGTTCAAATTATTTTGATCTATCATATTTTCAAAGCTAAATGCTTCATCATTTCCACTAATGCTATAATTCTTTCAGTTTTATTATCATAGGCCAGATGTCATTTCCCTCCAAATTTTGTATATGTTATGTTCTTCGTAGAAAAGGTTGAATCTTGAAAAACTTATGTGGTATATTATTTAATGATTAATTCTTGAATCATTTAAAATTTAATTGTTTAATAGTTCTGTGCTATGCCAAGTTACATTTATTTGATTAGAAAGATAAACTATTACTAGGGTGTTCCAAAATTTATTAAACAGTTTTGAAAATCAATTTTTTAAGAAAGACAGAGTGCAGCATAAAAGTGATGTATGCAGCCTTACATTTTGGAAATCAGTAAATTTTTATCCCATCTAATTGCAAATATAATGAGCATTGCTACTGACAGCTGTTGCTGCAAAATAAGAGAAATAAAAAGTAGTATGAAGATATTGAAAGGATTGCTTCAAAAAATTCAACAACGATGTTCTCATTATGATCCCCATTTGGTGCAGTCTCATGAGGAAAAAAAAAAGGAGGGGGGGGGGAGTACTGTGAGTACTTTGTTTTACCACACCTTTTACAGATCATCTGCTACGCCACCTGTTAATGGAAATGTTAACTAAATGTGTAATCTTTGTGAGAAAAAACTCTTTGATTTCCTGAGCATAAGGTCACAAACTATACAGTTCTATAACATTTCATCTTTATTCGTTTTCAAAATTCATCAATCATTTTTCAGGCACTTGATATGATGATTATCATTCTTTCACAGAAAACTAAATTAAGTTCTTTGAATTTGTCAGTTTACAGCTGCCATTAAATTTTATTTGCAATTTTTAGATTTAAATAGCTTGTTAGTATCTGACCACTTAGCAGGATTAATCTCATGGCATATACTAATAATGAATGTATATAAAGATTATTTAAAAAAGAGTAACTGTCACTTTTATTACATGCATATTAAATTTTTTGAATAAATTTAGTTATAAAAAATGAAAACAATAATGAATTTAATAAAATAATTTAGTTACTCTAATGCCTAAAGCAAAAATTCTTTTTGCAGTATGTTACAATATATGTATATTAATTGATTTTAAAATACATCATGTACATAACAAAATACATTTTTCCTTACTTCCATTGCCCATATTAAGTTTCAAATATTATATGCAATCTTAAAACGAAAAAAGAAGAAAAAAGACATTTAATTTAAGGCTTAAATCCAAAACTTTTAAATTCTGAAATCAGTTTGTGAGGAGTTTTAAATATGCAGCTAGTCATTTCTGGAACATGTTATTATTCTTTGATATCAAGTAAAATAATAATAATTTTTTAAAAAAACTACTTTTTATACTATTAAAACATAATTGCACTGATACATTTAATTTTCATTAAATGTTAAAAATTATTCCTCAAAAATTATAGTATTAAAAAATGGAATGATTTCATTTTTGAATTCTAAAATGATAATTGATTTCATGTATTAACAATAAAGTTTCTTTAATAAAACTTTTTTTAAAATTTATTATGTTTTTTATTAGTATTTTTGTTGCACCTTAAAATCTTATTTATATACATGGAAGAATTTTATAAAAAACAATGTTGTGTCATTTGATAACATTTCAATCATCAGCTCGAGGTCTGGACATTCCACATGTAAAGACAGTTATAAATTATGATATTGCACGGGACATTGATACCCATACTCATCGTATTGGCCGAACTGGAAGGGCGGGTGAAAAAGGCATTGCATATACTCTGGTGACAGACAAA
This sequence comes from Argiope trifasciata, assembly GCA_026543055.1. Lineage (NCBI taxonomy): Eukaryota > Metazoa > Arthropoda > Arachnida > Araneae > Araneidae > Argiope > Argiope trifasciata. The sequence continues at coordinate 212,279 of JAPMOQ010011698.1, forward strand.
GATAAGGAGTTTGCAGGACACCTGGTGAGGAATTTGGAAGGAGCCAACCAGGCAGTGCCCCAGGCACTCATGGATCTTGCTATGCAGGTAAAACATGTTGATTGTCATTTTCCATAATCAGTGATAGCTCCACAGTGTGAAAAAGATATAATATGAGGCATTATATTTTATAAAATAGTCTTATTGTCTTAAAATCAAATGTAGACAAGCTCATTTTTCTAATGTTAATAGGGCTATACAGGTAAAACTTGTTGATCTTCATTTTCCTTAATCAGTGATAACTCCACAGAGAGAAAAAGATATAATATGAGGCATTATATTTTATAAAATACTTTTATTGTCTTAAAATCAAATATAGCAATGCTGTGACTGAAAGGGTGCCAAGATTTTAATTCTGTCAGGGTAGACTATTAAAATCACTAAATCATGCCACGGAGACAAAACTATTTTGGGCAGTAACATTTGACATATATGCATTGAAATAATAATCGAGACTACATCATGCTTTTTGTTCCCTTCCAAGATAAGGACTGATTGTTCATGGCAGCGGCCGCTAAAGGGCCGAGGGAAACAGTTACAGTTACAAAGCCTATTTTTCTAATGTTAATAAGGACTTTATAAAAGAGATCACATGAAATAAATGTACAGAAATTTCATAAATAGCTATTATAAAGTACTTTTTTACAACTTATATAAAATTATGCAGTGAAGGCTGACTGCATAAAATGAATCTCATTTAGAAAAACTGTCAAAGATTTACAAATTAGTGAGCAAGTGCTTTCAAAATAAATAATTATACATGGAGAAAATTTTGAAATGCACATAATTCATTATTACTTTTTGTAATCCCAAATGCAGATCTTCAAATCACTTTCAACACTTGAAGATATTGATTTGTTTTTTAATATTTTATTTTATTTTGGAATATTAGAACTAGTTGATGTGATCAGAATACACATTATATTAGTGTATATATATTTATATTGATAGAAAATGTTACCAATACCACCATTATTTATTCATTTGCCACATTAAAAAAAATCATTCAAAATTAAAATCACACAATAAAAGGTTTGACTGTATTTAAAAATAGTTAATGTATTAATTCAGTTTTAAATATTGATAAATGTTTTGTGATACTGTAATACAAAACATGTAGATGCATGTTTTAAAAAATTATCTACTTCTTTGGAGAAAGTAATTGTTTATTTCAAGAACTAGTTCCAGGTGTCTTTTGCTCTGATTATTATTTACATTTCCTTTGTCCCTACTACATTTATCATTTCTTGTCATTTAATTATGATCATTGCATATATTTTTTTCTTTTGATATGACTGGTTAATAGAATCAAAATATATTTTGGATTTATTATTTCACAGAATAATTTTAATTCAGTCATATTAGCAGTTGAATAATTTGTACTGATTATTTCAAAACAAACCATTATTTTACACTAAAAACATTGTGGTGTTATAAGTTTTATATATAATCATATTTTAACATCGTATTTAAATCCAAATTATTTTCTAAATTTATATCTTAATTAAGCCCATAATAACTTCATTCTAAAAATATTCTCTTTTTTCCATGTTATTTACATAATTAATTATAGTTTTCTAAAAAGATCCCTGTGTTTCCCCTGTTTTAAGAGTCGCACATGCAGAAACCCCTATGAGAAACTTAAAAGTCTTTAAGCACTGTAAACAAGATTTTCCCTATCAAAATAAGCTATTTAAGACCTGGTATAAAATGTTCAAGAGCTTTTCATTATTCCTCTGTCTGTCATGTGTGTGATTGTCGCTCCTGCTTACATAAACCTGCCTGCTTTATCGTGATGAAATAAAACAACATAAATGCATCAAAAGTCTCTTCAATTTCTTCGATCTGTAATCTACTTCCAAAAATTTAAATCTGTATGTGTGTGTGTGTGTGTATATATATATATATATATATATATAATTTGTGTTTATTCTTTGTCAGTATGTGTGCCAGTTTTACATAATATTAGAAATTGCATATCTTTAGGTTTGTATATGCACATAAATGAAAGATTTAAAAAAAACTTATGATTTTATTTTCAGAGTGCATGGTTCCGGAAATCTCGTTTCAAACAAAGCAAAGGCAAAAAACTGAATAGATCTCAAGGTCTTGGTTTTAGGGAAAGACCTGGTTTAGGCTCCGATGAAATAGTTAGTACTGTTTTATTTTTTCTTAAAGGATATTTTAATATTGACATTAATTTTTAATTTCCGTCATTGATAGTTTATAACTTTCTTTTAATTTTTTAAATATTTTATTTGTTATTCTGTTGAAATTTCGTGTAAGATTTTAAGTGTTATATCAAATCGTGTTTTGAAAACCTGTTTTGGTAATCTGGCCTACTTGTTGTGTATGCAGATATCATACTTTCCAAAGATTTTTCATCTACAACATAGGATATTTTAAAGCAATAAGTATTTTATATTGTAAATTGGTAATTTTAAATGAACTTTTTTTATATATATACTTTTGTTAGAAGTATGAAAACTAAAGAAATATAATTTTAAAAAACAATACTTCAGATTTTTAATTTTCTTAATATCTTTTAGTATGCCAAGATAAAAAGTTTGTTGAAAGACTGTTATAATAATAATAATAATAATAAACTGAAAATTTATTTGATAAAAATTTTAAAAATAGGATTTTTACTCTTTTATTACAAAAATTGTTCTTGCGTACAAATAAATATCTGGAGCAAAAATTCTATTTAAATCAATATCAAAAAAATTATCCATTTTTATGTGAAGAAGGAATAAAAGATTTTGACTTCAATCATGCAAAATGCAACATCTGTCTTTAATATTTTATTCATATGCTGTAAATTATTTAATTTTGCTACATTAGTTCATAATTTGTGTCATATGTTTAAAAGAATATCCTTTAATATTTTATATAAATGAATATCCTTTAACCTTTCTTTACATGATTTTTATCTTTTTTATGTGAATTGAATCTAAGTGATATAATTCACTCTCTAGATTAGAGGAAAAAATGTTTTTTAAAAAAACCCTAGTATAAATATATAATTTAAAATGATTAAAAAAACAATATGGTGGAAATTCCATCTTGCAAATTTACATACTTCTGTACAAAATCTTCAATGTCTTTTTCTTCTAAATTTCTCCATTCATTATCATTTTTATTAGCAAAAAAAATCAGATTAGTTATAAAAAAATATTCCAAGAAATTCCATTTTTTTCCAACCACAACAGACAGTGGGGTGGCAAGTTCTAACTAGCTACGATTGCAAGATTTTTTTTTAAAGACACCACTGTTTTTTATTATGCAGTACACCTAGCAAAAAACAGTACACCTTTTTATTAATTATGGAAATTTGTTATGGTGGAAATTTCCATGATCATGCGCATACACATTGAATGCAATACAAATGGTTGATGTTAAATTTTCAAGAAATCATAATAAAGTTAATAAGATTTCATTATTATTAGATTTTTAAAATACATATTGGACATGCCAAAATGAAGATTTGAATTGATGTGTATACACATCAAATGCATTTAATTAATTAATGACAGCATTTTACTACCATTTCTTATATATAAATAAACTATTATTCTGTGATATTTCAGTTATCTAATCCAAAGAAGGTTATTCCCAGCTTCTCCAACTCCTCTCTCCCAAAATTTAGTGGCCCACAGACAGATAGGTTGTCAGCCATGAAATCTGCATTTCAGGTTTGTGAAATATAGCATTTTTTCATATGAAAACAGATTAGATTAATATTAATTAAAAATTATGTAGTTTAATTCATGAAATTATGAATAAATGATTTTCATGTAAGGCCACTTTGAATTACGGAATATGAAAAAAAAAATTCTCTTTCAGTCCCAGTACAAATCTCAGTTTACAGCAGCCACAGACACTGCATGGAAGGCCCCTACAAAGGATGATGACAAGGGTAACCGTAAAGAAAGGAAGAGAAGCCGTTGGGATACCAGCTAATGTGGTTCTGGCGCTGTTTTAACTGTATCATAAAGCATTGTAAATATGAATGAAACATCATATTAAGTAAATTTTCACTCTTGAATGTGTTCGAAATATTGTAGTTGACTGCTAAAAAATAAATATTTCTCTCATTTCTAACTTAAATCTTATAAGTTTGAATTACCACAGACAAGTAACAAATTTAGTTTTTTTTACACAAGAAAATACTCATGTATTTTCATTGTGTATCCATAGGTTCTGCTGAAGCTTAAGATACCCAGTGTATTACCTTGTATGAATGATTTTTATTTGTTGAAACAATGTAAGTATATTTGTATAAAATTCTAAATCCAATTGAAGACTTCCCAAATATTCTAGTTTACATATACTACCAATGAATACTACTAGATGGTATGGTTGTATCGATATTTAAATAATACTGCAGAGCATAAATATATCTGGCCTGCTATCATATATTATCTTTCGATCAAGATGCCCTACCATACAGTTACAAGAGTTGCCGAAATATGCACCACAGCAACTTTCTCATAAGTTGTTAACTTTAGCTTCTAATGTAAGATAATCTCAGTCATTTGTTACCTCTTGTTTATACAAAGCTCAGTGTTTTGCTGTTGTTATTGTAAAAGTAAATTAGGATAATACATAGCTTAATTTCATTTCTTTAAAAAAATTTGGCCATATCATCTTTATCTTTAATTATTATATTAATCTCTAACCAGATGGAATGTAAAAAGACGATCTTTGTGCATTTATTTTAGAGATTCAGGTGCTGGACAGCTATTCACCAATGGTTAAAATTATTTAGAAAATTTTTATTGGCCTGAAATGTTTTGCTATGTTTTCATTCAGATGTAAAATATTTTGAAACTTGTTGAAGTTGCACTTTGAAAAATTTGTAAAAAGTTAGCACGGCATGTATACTAAAAATTGAAATTTTTTACAACCTATTGGAAACATACGCCAAACAAAAATTTAGTACATGTATATTAAATGCTTATATTTTTTATAGAATTTAATCCTCAACTGGCTGAGAGTAGAAGACCATTCTTTCTACTTTAAAACATTGTTGTTTTAAAAATGATGCATATGCTGGATAGTTGATAATTATAGTACACTCCTGAGTATCCGGCTTCCATGCTATCCAATCTAGTTTTGTTTTATTGTAATTAAGTGAGGAAGGCAAGGAGTTCCAGAAGCAGTCATTTATTAAAGACTTTTTCAAAACATAAAAACTGTAAGATAAGAGTAATCATTTAGGAATGAAAAATAAAATCAGTCTAAATTGTAAGCCTTATTCTTAAAAAAATTGACTCAAAATTTTACTTGTTTCCTGCATTGAAGTTATTCACTACATAATTTTTGTTAAAATGTGAACAGTTTGTATCTTTTAACACATTTATTTTCCTAATAAATTCTTGAAACTTTCTGTTTTCTGTTTTAACTCGACACATTACTGGCAACTGCTTCTTACTGGGTCACATTCATACGGGTGAGTGGTTTAGTTGTCAATAGAAAATAAGTATTGTAACAATGACTTTCAGTAATATAACTTTGTTTTCTGGTATCGACAGTTTAAGAAATGAGTTCATAGAACTACAGCCTATCTATCACTTAAAGTTAGATAATCTGGAGTGTATTGTAGTGTGATAAAATAGATCTTTTTTAATAATTAATGCACATGAACTCAAATTTCATTCTTCTAAACATCTTGCAAGCAGAATCAGAGATAAATTAACAGCTTTTATAAAAATTACAGAAAAGTGTAAAATACGATTTAAAATGTATGAATGAAATAAAAAAACACTTTTTGACAACACAACTTTATTTACAAAACAAGTATACAGCATCCACCCAGAGGGAATATAAATGCTACAGCTGTATAAATACATGCTTCTCTCTCTCCAGAGGTATATTGGATGGAATAATTGTGAAAGGCACTCGTGATGACCGCCAGCGGGACTTTCTCAAACATACCCAATGGATTGGAAGCCGTTTGTATAAAAAAAAATACAGGAATCAATCCTCTAAGTTTGACCAAAATATACTTCGGGCAAATGGACACTTATTTTATCTAATCTATGAGTGTAAGATGCAAGTCTTAACTACATCAGGATACAAATTCTAACAGAACTTTCAAGTTAAAATTATTTCATGTCAAGTATCATATCTCATTTTTTTTTTTTATGATGAATAGACAGACCTGTAAAGATAGGTTTAAATTATTCAAGCTTGCCATGAAAGGAAGAAAATGGCTGACTAAGGGATCTGTGCAGTGTGAAATTTTAATAATTTAACCTTAAAAAAATATATATAAAGATGAGAGCAATTTACTTTTTTTTTTTACATAATATTCTTTTAAATGAAAAGCTTTTTAGGTAAGAGGCTATACTGCAACCTGTTTCCATGAGCCTTTTTTACTTATACATCAATGCTATTTTTTTTTTTAAGACAGTATAGAGAGCTTCCATTTTAATAATAAAAAGATGTTAATTGCTGCTTTTTATATTTTTAGCAATTACAGTCATACATTTGTTGATTATTCAAAAATACATTTAAGTATCACAAAATGTGTAGTTTCACTATGCGTAATGTTTGCAGTTTCATACTACAATATCTACCAAAAATCTGAAAGTATTGTATTATGCTAATTTATAGATGTCCAGAGATCTGCAAGCAATAACATAACCATAATTAGGATTTAAATTTTTTTTAAATATGTCTAAAAATAATCTGGAGTCTGTCTTGTGAAAATAAAATACACACATGCAACACGTTCAAAATACAAAAACACTACACTGTACATGCCAATTTCCTAATTCAAAAGTAATATGAAATTTACCAACACTTAGATGGTTAGATGGCGATTAATAAATATTTGCTATACAGAAAAATCAGAGAAAAGATTACTTTCAAAATAATAAAGGGATAGATAACAGGATTTTATTATACAGCAAAATCTTTGATGTAGAGTATTAAAAAGGATTTAAATATCACAATTTAGAGCACTTTTCTCTTTATTTGAAGGAGATTGATACCAAGCTCTTTACAGTTCAAGTGTTAAAAAGTAGAAAAAAGTGTCTCTCTTGGATGGAACTGGAGTTAAAACGTTCATACAAAAAAAGGATGCTAACATGTTTTTCAGTCACTACTTGTAACTGTATAAAAGTTCAAATCATGCAATATCTCCTCTAAAACCAAGAGTATAAAAAATCTTTAGGTATGGGGATCTTGATTTTAAGTAGTCCTCTATTAGAGACAGCTTCTCTAAATATTTCCATGAAGGTTAGTTAAACAATCATATAAATAATGATGTTCTTCATTCGACTACTCTGCTGTTGCTAAATTGATTACTGAAATATCACACTGCCTCTAATAAACCATACCAACTCGTTCCTCCACCATGATTTCTTCAGAGAACACCAATCGGTTGGACATGGAGAGTCCTTCAAACTGGGCTACCATGTGTTCGACACTGTTTCTGGCTGGACTGGACCGTGGTTCTGGACTTTTATGAAAGCTGTTATTATCCAACTGCTCTTTTTGTGGACATGGGGACTCTTCAGACACTCCTTTCTTAGATTTTAGTCCATTATCGGGTGTCAAGGTGAGTTCAATACCTGGAGAGGGATCAGTGACACCGGACAGCCAGGGATGGGAAAGACACTCTTTGACAGTCATGCGCTCTCTAATGGAAGATAAAATCAAAAGATAATGTTTGGTAAATTTAAGAAAAACAAAAATTATGACAAATATTCTATTATGTTGTATCAAAAATTTCCAACTTTGAAAAAAACTGGGATAATTTTGATACACATAAATAAACGAAAGTAGAATTAAGAATTTAAATTAATGGAGCCAACTGTTACCATAGGTTGAAATTTCAGTGAAGACAAAAAAATATTTAAAACAGAATTCTGAAAGATTCTTTAATTTCATGCTATAAAACAATGAATATTCATACTGGATAACAGTGTTCTTCTAAATACATATAACTATAAAAAGCTACAAGATAAAATAAGTATGCATAGATTAATTCTCTTTTGTAAATGATACATTTTCAAAGTAACACTTTAATCTTGTATTTTTTTAAAAAAGAAAGAAAAAAAAACAGGATTGAATTTTAAAAGTTTGAATAATTTTTCTTTGCATAATTTTGATAAGCACCAAAGCATAACCAAACACTAAATGTAGAACATTAGATTGCCATCTATTAACAAATAGGAGTTTAGATAAAAATGATCTTGTTTTTCTAATATTAATTTTGCTAAGCAAAGCATGATTTATCATAATTTAACCTTAGATTAGAATATCCATTCTTTATCACAGATATGTGATTAGCAAAAAAGGGGTCATAATTATGGGTACCAATTACCAGTGTGAATTGTGTTAGTGAACATATTAATACTTTATTTCAAAGCTTTTTAGTCCAATATTTTAAGATACGAATTAACATCAACTGACCTTGGATTTCGAATGAGCAGTCTCTGTATGAAGTCTATGGCGCTATTGGAGACATTGCCAAATAAATCACTGGGAAAGTCAATTTCGTTCCTTGTAATGTTGCAGAAAGTCTCTTGTTTAGTATCTCCAGCAAAGGGGGAGTGACCAGACAAGAGGACATATGTCAGAACACCTATACTCCTGCATTAAAAATACATAAGAGTCAGAAATTTCTTTTCAAGCTAGTAAGAAATGCAAAGTACATCAGTAATCAAACAGACATTTACACAATTGATTCAATTGAAAATATTGCAGGGATTAAGATTTATTTCACAACTATTAAGACATTAGTTACCATCTGACTATTTGATTATTAATGAGAAATTTCAAAAATATAGCTCAAGAATAATGTACTCACCACATGTCAGTAGCAAGACTTATGGGTTCATAATGAAGGACTTCTGGGGCTGCAAAAAAAAAAAAAAAAAAAAGCATGTGTTTAAAAAATTAATAATATTTGCATAATAAAATATACTTGTTAAAATGAAGCAAATCATGTTTAATGAAAGGTTATAAAACTATGGCATGTGAAAAGCGAATTTTTTTTTTATTTGCTATGAAGAATGATCAGTTCTGGGAAACCTTCATATTTTTAATTTAAATAATAATAAAAAACAGTTTTGCAAATATGCCACAATTAATTTTCATATGAACTGATTCCCAGAAAGTCCTGCAACCTATATATATTATTTTCATGGTATTAAAATTCATAATCTTTTTACCATCAGTGTTATGAACTCTTAAGTTGACTGCATAGAAATTTTTCCACTGACATGACATTGTAATGAAAAACACTCTTTGATTCATGATTGAATCATTTGAATACAAAATTGTATATTATGACATAGAGTTATTAATGTTAAGCTGATTATAAAGGACAAAATTTTGTTGTTATAAAGTATTTGATAAATCATATAAAATAAAACTCATTCGCAATTATAACTTTATAAGATCAATTTACCAAATAATCCGTGCAAATAACATTCTTATTATAAAATTGATACTTAAAAAAAAATATTTTGCTTTATCAGAATGCATTCATTGATTACCTCACCAATTTGTATTTTTTCGTGCATAGCGTTTCTGCATTAATTATATTCAAAAATATATTAATAAAAATGAAATAGTTCGGTTTAGTTTAGTTATATTAATATATCGCTTTTAAGCAACACTAGGGCTATTTTGGGATAGACCTCGTAATTTTGAACCGCAGTCTGATGTCTAGAATGGCATTTTCCTCTCCTAACTTCCACACCACACCAGTGGGTGGATGCTTCACGCCGATGGATTTAACATGCACCAGACGCAATAGCATAACGGTTCTTCGGTGGAATCGGGTCTCGAACTTGAAACCCTTCGGTTCCGAAGCTGAGACCTTACTACCGAGGCCCGAAATAGTTCGGAGTATTTCAATTAAATTTCTTTTTTTTTAATGTACCGATATACTTTCTGTTTATTTAAGAACCAAAGAAAATTACTATCATCACGCGAACAATTTCTAATTTCATTTGTTTGTATTTGATCTTCAAGCACCAAAGAAGTCATTATTAGGATGTAATCAAATCACTGAAGAATGGAGGGAGGAGTCAGTGGTTGTCACGATACTAATTTAGTTCATAATATCAAACAATTTGGATGGTACTGTAATCAATACAACAGTATCTGCTCGTCCGAATCCACCCAACACGCGATCATCGCCCACACGCAGCATTTCGGTTTCCATAGGAACAGAAAATTTTTTGGCTATCTCATTTTTACGAGTCCATTAACTTACAGTAGACCAACTTTTTCAATCATATCATTGATATCTACGAACAAGCAGATTACAACCAAGAAAGGATATTAATATATACAAAAAAAAAAAAAATTCTCTTAAATGTTCCAGGTGGGTGGATTTCCTGCGGCAAGGTAGTCGGTGGAGCACAACGCCACTGAAAGTGGAATCGAAGCGGATCGAACCAATAACAATCTGCTTTCTACTGACTGAAATTAGATTGTTTTCCAGAGTGCTTGAGCACTTCCACTCAGTCTAGGGATAATTGAGAAATCTGAAACTTGAGAAAAAGTGCTTTTTGCGAATTAGATTGACTACCTAGAACTAAATTACCGATGAACACAGTATCAAATAAGCCGCTCTAAAGAGGACTGCCATTTAAATAAAAGCAGTAGATAAGGATATATATTTTACATACAAGGATATATATTTTACGATACGCATACAATACTTAGGAATAAAAATATTAACAAAGGTTAACAATTTGGGGGGGGGGGGGAGAGAAACAAAAGTAGTTTCGAACTATACAAATATAATTTTTATAATGCCAACGAAACAAGCTAGTAGAAGTATTGAGACTGCACTGAACTTACAAAAAAAAAAGGGGGTGGGGAGGGGAGAACAAGTCAAGCTTGATTTCTAGAATTTTGTGTTTCTCCTCTTAATTAAACTAAATTTACATAATCGTATAATTATTCTCGTATTCTTGTGACTCAAGAAATAAAGGAAGCGTTGGCACTACTTTTCTCACAAAGACGGGGAAGTGAAAATTCTGCAATTTACAATTGAACGTTTTGTTTAGTTAAGTTATATTAATGCCACTTTTTAAAGCAACGCTAAAGCTACTTTGGAACGGACCTCGCCAATTTGTACCGCGGTCAGATGACGAAGACGACACCTGAGCTAGCACCCTTCTCCCAAACTTTAACACCAGTGGGATGCCGTTTGACCCCGACGGATTTTGAGTGCACCAGACCCGATTACACGGCGATTCTTCGAGCCTGAAGCAGTCCTGTTCCAAAGCCGAGACCTTACAACCAGGTCACAGCGGTTCTCTTACTATTGTACTCGGTGCAATATAAAACGTGTTATGGAATAAATCCCAAGCGAAGCTACAATGTCTTGAAGTAGTGATAAATCCCTTAACGAATGTCAAACTAAAGATGAAATATCTACGGAAGTTTCATTTACAAAGAAATGGAGAAACTGCAGCCGTTTCAACAATTTGGTACATTGAGGGTTTAAGTTTTTGTAGCGTAAAAAGAAAGAATCTATGCGGACTCCCAGAAATTTAAAACAAAAAAATAGAGTGCTCTTTCTGGAATTTAAATATCGATCCACTAATATAAAGAAAAGTCAATCCACAAAGTCTTTTGAGATAATTATTTTATTTAATCATCATATAGCAATTTTTTAAAATTCAAACAACAAAGAATTTCACACCAACAAAACCTGCATCTATGAAGTCCGAAATGTGAGGTGATCTCTTTTCTCTCTATACATAACACAATCAATCTAGTGTTCTATACACATAAAAATAATTCGTCAGAAATCCTCATGTTTTAATGAAACGCATTATCCCAAATACATTTTAAATCATGCCTTCATGTTTTTGGCATCATCTAGATAGACACATTACTGATGAATTTTCAAAATTTTAAAATTATAATTCACTAAGGTCAAAATTCAAATTATTGCTTTCATCCCCCCCCCTCCAATGCACAGTTTTCTTAAGTTAGAAAACGAATTGATTGTGATGATGCCACCAAGTCCTATTTCCACGAAATATTTTTTAAAAATGGAAGCATTTATTTAATAAAATGAAAGAGCACTCAATACAAATTAAAAACGTCAATAAAGCTTATAACAAACAAATTATGAAGCACGAAATCGATTCTGAAAGACGACAAAGCAATGCAAGTCCCCAATATGGGCGATAAGCAAAGCGTTCTGCATACAAATGCCGCGAATGACTCAGAATTTGACTCATATTTGCATCAGGAGACAATGCCAATTAACGTCACGTACCGAAAAACGTAAGGGTGGTATAATGCTTCCCATCAGGTTTATTTCCTATCGAAATAGTTGTCGTCTCATTTCGAAAACGAATGCGACTAACGATGCGAATTGAAAATTCAGCGCACTTTTGATAAGTGGAGAACAACATTTTATTTCACCTAACTACTTTGAATTTAAAAAATGCATTAGTTCTGAATATCGAGGCTGTCGCAAAAAGTTTTCAAGGCGAATCGTCAAATCAAACATTAATTTCATAAATCTATCGATACAAAGTTATTCTTCACTAGAAGAGATAACTATATTTTGTTCGATTTCTTATAATAAGCTATATTCCAAATAGTTCTTTTTAATGTACAGTTTTGATTTTATGTATTAATCTGAAATTTGTTGCTTATAACCATGTCAACAGGGCAGGAGGAGAATGTTAACGCTTCGGCTTTTATCCGTTTCAGCAATTTGCAAAGCTTCTCTTGAATTAATTAAGTAGAGAAAGTGGAATCGCATCAGGAAATAAAAGAATATTTTAGAATGACTTTGATATGGGCTAAATTAAGATAAAAGTTTAGGAACTAATTTGGACATATATATACCTTCACTTTTCAGCTAACAGACAGAGATATTTTTCTTTATTTTTCTGAAAGTTTAACACTGCGACAAAAACACTGGATTCTTTAAATATTTTATTTTATTTACAGTAAAAGTAAGAGTACTAAATATATATACTTCTTCATTTCAAAAATAACTAAGTGGGCCACCGGTGGCTCTAAAATATTCTTATCCATACAAGAAAATCATTAAGTGAAGCATTTATGGCAAGCTCTTGTTTTAACAGGCGCCTTACAAACAAACATAAAAGCAAAAGGATTCCGTCTGGCAGACTGATTTTGAAATATCTCAGCGACGCATCATCCATGTTTGTTGAGAGAAACGGCGTTACATCTCCACTTAGCCATTAACTGCGTGCGTGTATTTTGTCAAAATTACACTTGGCATCTTAGATAAGGTTTTACTAATAAAGCTTTAAAAAGGAACAACTATTTGGAATAAGAATGCAATGGTATAAAATGCCATGGGATTGGAGTTAGTTTTATTTTGTCTATTAACACATTAAAGGCGGGAGTCGTAGTACTACGATTTGATCCGCGTTTCCTAGCACACTTTCGTCAAAATCCCCCGCCTTTGAGTGTTATTTGTGATTCTACCTTGTATATTTTAGATATAGAATTTCTGTCATTTACGTAAGATGCCAAAAATTAATGGGAAGCTGTAGAATTTTCGTATTTGAAATGTTCGTTTCTCAACAAAGGGGAATATTAATTTACTCATGTTTGAATGGTTTCTACCCATCCCAGAGTAATGAAACATTTGTAACAGTTCGCTAAGCATTTGTTTTAAAAAGAATATAAAGAACTACAGAGCTTTTATACTAAAAACTGACGATTAGCAAATAAAAACTAATTTAATTTTAAATGCATTGCAAATTAAAACACAATTCAATTATTACGTAATATGCAAGAGTAATTTTTAAAAGAAAAAATATATAAATATTAATAGTGACTTTAATAAGAAAATGAGTTTTTTTTTATTAAATCGAACAAAAAAAATATAATTTCTTATATTTTTCGACTGTTTTTTAAGCAAAAACAAATATCTTCCTAATAAACATTCACAGCTTACATTGCATCGGTTGTTCCATTGGAAGTGCATTAGCGGTAATGTTCACCCTACAATGTTCTCGGATACTAGAACAATTCAGTTATTTATTTATTTATTAGTCTTTATTCAGTATCGTAGAGCAGCGGAGAAGACCGAAAGTGCATTTTGAACCTCTGTTCGAAGTCCAGCTAGTTCCGAAATTTAATGCAGAAGTGCAATAGTGGAGTTAAGATCTAGCGATCAAATCCCAATCATCTTCCTGTGGAATGACCAAAACTAACTAGGAATGGACTGGGGAGGGGGGGGGGGAAATGGCTGGAAAATACAACTTATAGTATAAAAAAAATTTTAAGCAGAGGTTTTTTTATATATAGATCCAATTACCTTTTGCCACATATTAATAGGATATTTCTTATAATATAAACCTTCTTATTATTATAAAATCTAGAGCGGGCAGGGTTTGCTCACAGCTTTTTCTCGGCATGCACAATGATCGAACCATAAGGTCTCGGCTTTGGGACTGAAGGTTTCAAGTTCAAGACACAATTCCACAAAAAATTATCCTGGTGCACATTAATGATATCATGGATCAAACAATCTCTCGCTGCTCGAAAGTCTGACGAAAAGTGTCAGCTCAAGTATCGCTCTCAGCATCAGACAGCAATTCAAAATTACAAAATAGTGCTCGTTTCCTTTCAAAATGGACTTTAATACAACTAAACTGCGCCTTTTCAAAACTTAATTTTTTTAAGCTCATTGAGATCTAAAACGCGCAGATCATAAAAATCTCGAGATCCAATTTTTCGATGATTAGTGTGCTTTCTCACGGCATAATTCAGATACGAAAATATAAAAAAAAATTTACAGAATACTTTTAAAATAAAATGTTCAATAAAAAGATTTTTATTCATGGTCCAGGATTAATTACATCAATTTAAAACAAGGAATTATAAAATATAATTCGTAACCCGAAGGAGGATCATTTACAATACAAGTTCTTAAAATATCAATCTATATAGTGTACAAAATTAATTAATTTTTTAAAATCCGTATTAAAAATGAAATAAATTTACTTCAAATTCATCTGCACTGAAAATCATTAGTGCATTTATTAGCTTTACATTCTTTCGTATAGGAAGGAGTCATAAGTTTAAGGACATCCCCCTTAGGAATATTTCGGCAAAATATAAAAGAAACATTGCATCATAAAACGAACTTCTAAAGCGGACCATTAATTGACAAAGTCAATGACTTTTATTTACATAAATTCAATAAAATATCAAAAATTATGGCATATGGCCATCAGATAGCTGAGTGGTTGTTTAAACAAGCCGCTCCGTCAGATCGCTGCAATGATCAGAGGGAGATTCCTTCACGTCTGTTCCACATGAGACGTCTACTCACCTACGTAGTCCGGCGTCCCGACGATCTCCCTGACCTCTATGCCTTGCGTGATGAGCCTGGAGATGCCGAAATCGCACAGCTTCACTTGGCCCTGGGGGAACGGCTTCGTCAGCAGTAAATTCTGGGGCTGGAAAACAAAAGAAATCACGATTACCCACACACAACAACAAAGACCTCTTTCGGTTCATTAAAAGTTGCTTGAACATCCCACTTTTATTATAAGAAGCGTATTCGAAAAGTAAGTACCGTTTTGAAAAAAATAAATTCCAAGACATTTTTATTTTTACATAAGAGATATACGTTAAACTATCTTTATGTATAGTTTCTGAAAATGTTCAAACACTTGTTGTTGCGGGTTAGCATCTTTTCTATATCTTCATAGAAACTTCAGTGCAGCCAATCCATCAGGAACACACCTTATGATAATTTAAAAGGTCTGTCACTATTTTGTACAAATCAATATGTGAAATATGCGGAAATTCGTCTGAAAGCGTCATCATTGTGAAATGTTTATTATCATGGATTTTTTCATCAACTTTCTTTTCTAGATCATTGTTGGCAACAGATGAACGACCATACCGAACTTCATCGTGTGCAATAGTCCGATTTTCATTAAACATTCTAACCCATTTTATCACCATTCCATCACTTGTATTTTCAGTGTATCTTAAACTTGGCGATAGATTTCAGCCAATTTCAGTTGGCGGGATCAGTAATTGTCTTAAACATTTAAAATGTGCACACCAAACTGAAAACACAACGTGGAGCAACGAAAATGAAAGAATAGTGATAAAGTGAGAACAATGAAAACTGTTGCTTGCGCATGGCACGGAACGCCGACAGCAGGTTGCAGTGGCTGTACAATGAAATGGTATTTAATTTCCGAATACGCCTTATGTAAATGGATCAATGAATTAAACTTGGAAAACAAACTTCAACTAATTAAAAATGAGTTAAAATTAAGCACTTTGAATCATGCCAAACCATAGAATTATGTTTATTTCGAAGTAAACTATATTTATCCGGAAAATTCTAATTATTGAACTATTCTGTACTAAATGGTAAAATAGTAATTAATGGGCGAAGTTCTCACAGAATATATTTGAGACATTCTGGACTCGCCATTCTAGAGTAGCGACGGGCAATAAGTGGTTGGCAAGCGGTCGGTGAATCACCAAGACATTTTGTGGGGTCCACCTTTATTAAGATCTAAGATGCGCATTCTAAAAGAATATTTATGGAACAAACTATGCAGAATCGGCTTTTTACAATCAATGCGACTGAATTAACTTAAGCAAATGATTCATTGAACGTGTAGACGACACATGTAACTTCAATGGAAATACTATGATGAAATAATAAAACTTCACTGAGTTTGAGAGGCTTTTCAAGAATCTAATAGACTAGAAGCAAGGGATATATCCATGTATTACCCAGAGATAATATTGATGTGGAAGAAATAACTGAAAAGATAAATTATATATGCTCTTTATCTCTTGAGGAAAACGAAATTTTTCTCCTGTAAGATGGGATAATTTTAAAAGCATGTAGTTCAGAATCTAAGTATAACTTTTGGAATCTAGTAGACGAAGTAAAGTATCCTAATTTTTTTAAAATTCGCATAATCATTTAACAGCGTTCTTTGGCTCTACTTATCTGTATGCTGGGTGAATCGCAACACAATGAAAAAACTAGACGTAGTCCGTACTCTGAAATACAAGGACCCCCCTCCCCCCTGTTCTAGACAGTCATCAAAAGAGAGTATCAATATTTTTGATTTTTTACTTCCGCGCATATTATAGAAATTCCGATTACAATATAGAAAAAATATTGTAATCGACATTTTACCATGTCTTCCACAGTCTGTATATGAAATGCGGTTTCATTTTTCCCCCTCATTTGTTTTAGCTGCAAATGCCTCAAAACTGAGAAAGTTATTTTATGGCCACTCTGCATTTCACTACACTTTACCAACGAAACCAAATTTTTTATTTCATTTTGAAGATTTTATGCAATTTATCTGCTATTTTAATTTTTAAATTCAGGATCATAAATAATATTTCTTATAAAAATCGTAAAATAATTTTTTTTTTCATGCAGATAAAATGATGGGGAAAAAATTATTTAGAAAAATGAAAGACGTATACCATATTTAAGATTTGTTTGTTTTGGTTTATTGGCGCAAGAGCCATACCTGGCTATACTGCGCCATTATATTGAAGAAAAGCCGATAATATTGAGTGGGAGTTAAGTTGCATAAACAGTGTTTTCCTTTTCAAAATTCCTGTACGAACACCTTCAGCTCATAAAACGCAAATGGATCAGGCATTGGCGGCACGTGAGCGGTTGCAAAAAATAACACACATTCCCAAACACGCTGTTGGATCAGCTGAAGCGAAAGGAATACTTTCGTTTTAATGGCTTCGTAAAAACAGATCGATGCACTACTTCTGCCGAAGACGCCCATAAAAATGTGCATGCGGAGAGCTCGGGTATGCCTCTACCTGTCTGATTCCATCAAAGGTCTGTTTTCTTGCTTCAGCTGAACCAACAGCGCTTTAGATGAATGAATTGAAAAGCGAAAGCGGGCAAATGAATAAAATCGAGCTTTTAAGCCCAGTGCATCGTGGACTGGGACAGCACGACGAAACAGCAAAAATCGCCCGTAACTGTTCTTTTCACAGACCTGACATCCACCCGAGAGAGACAAAAGTGTCCGCCGGAAATAAACAGAAGAGGAAATGGAAAGTGGTTGTTCCTTTGTTCGAAATGAGGTTCGATGAAGGAAGTCGGTTTTTATTTTTCTCTCCTCTTCCGTTAAGTAGAGAGGAATTAAAAAGAAGTTCCGACATATCAAATGGGAAAACGATGCGGTTTTAAGTTCAGCAATATGATATAAATGACAATGATGTCAGATGACCAGAGTTGTAAAGAGTGGACGTTTTGAGATCATGATAAAATTCTATTATGAATTTGAAATCATAACCTTGTCGCTCTAGAAACACAAGAGTTACAAATGGGTTTAATCCGAATTACAGTTTTGTGCAATGACAAGAAGCTCGACTAAAATTCATTACTTAAAAATAAACATTTCACATAAAATAGCCCCAAATGAATGCTTTGATGGATTAAGTTTTAACTAAATTAGTATTCACTAATAAATTAGCATATGTCTACTTTAACATAAGCTAATCAAAATGGCTATGATGCTATCAAAAACCCAATAACGAAGGGGCAACAGAGGGGTGCATTAACTGATAAAAAGTATGTCTATATAAATAAAAACGGATAACTCATGCCGAACCTACACCATATTTCTTCAATGCAGCATAAACTGAAACAGGCACTCACCTTGATGTCCAGATGTGCTATGTTGTGTTCATGCAGAAAGGACACTCCCACAAGGATCTGTCTCAGAAGGTGCGTCGTCTCTTTCTCTGACAGGGCTTCTTCGTCGTCCAGAACTCGCTGCAGCTCGCCCCCTTCGACCCTGGGACATGAAATACTCTCATTAGACTCAAGGACAAAAATGAATAAATGAAGAAAAGAACAAGAGACGAAATCGATTATGGTTAGCAACGTCTTGAACCCATATGTAGAGCGAAGGCACTAAATAAGATGAACGATTCTTCGAGATTAAGATGATCGATCAGAATGAATTTTTCGGTATTTCGAACTTTTTTTTTAGATGAAGATGTCAATTTAATTTTTGGGTCCAAATAATTAAGCTCATGAAACCAAACAATACATGATTTCTCTTACACACCTGAAAATAGAATGACTAGGAAAGTAATATCACATATGACAATATTATCGCTATCTCGCACTTTCAACATCAGTTCCAATCCACCATGAAATATCTAAAGATGTATTTATCAATGACTGCATTTTCTGGTCTTATATTGGTCATGTTTGACTGCAGCAATTTGCACACTGCAGTAATTACCATAGAAATCATAAAAAGAAAATAAAGGCTTCAAAATAGATCTTAATATGACGATAGCTTTAAAAAAAATACAAACGTGCAATGATGTCGTTAAAAACGTTGCCCATCCATCCATGACAGTTTTGATAAGAAATTAATTCGTACAAGTTTAATTAAGAGTTAAAACAAAACAGCTTATAATAATACTTTTATTTATATTTCTGTCAGTGGCTTTTTTTTGTATTAATAGAAAGTATTTTTCCTTATTTTGATTACAATAATCAAGATGTTTCGGTTCAGCGGATTCTTAAGTGATTTTAGTTTTTGAATAAGTTATTATGATTTATATTTTGTTGTTACAATAATTCTGATATTTCGAATGATTATAATTGTTGTAGATCCATTTACTTCTTTGCATTCTTTTCAAGAAGATTTAAAACACAAGATTATGGTAATTTCTTGACATTAGAATAACCATGCCGCCTATTCGCGGAATGGGTCAATATCAAATACATTAAAATAATTATGATTTGTTTGACAAAATAATTCCAGCCTACAATTAATACAATTATTGTGGAATTAACAGAAAAGAAGTAAAGACATTTTTCTTTCGCGTTCTAAAAATGACTGTTCGCCTCTAGGATGAATTTTGGACGAATCAGGATTGACGTCACTTAGAGATTATTACGCTCCTTAAAGCCTTTCCGATTCTCTTATTCACTAATTTAACCGACGATCGTTTTGGGGAGTGGCTCTTTCAGCAGTAAAGAACGCCTGACCTGAAGGCCACGATAAAGAATGAGTACGAGTTCCTTTTAAGATTAAATTTGGGTTCATCGTGTTTACAATTAAAACCTACAAAGAATGCCTTGCTAAACAAGTGGTTTCAGTGCTAGGATAATCAATAGAACAAGCTAAAAAGTGTTTTAAGAAATTTACTCAGAAATGCCTTCACTAATTATAGGCGAGTTAATGACACTTCATGATATATGTGATTATAATAGGCGAATAACAAAGATCCCCCCTTGAAGATATACGTAATGAATTTTTCGGAGCCAATTAACATGTTATCGGCCACTAGCTGTTTTGTTTACTCGTAGTCAGTACCTGTGACTGACAATAAAAGACAAGTAATAAAAGGTTTAGATCTTCCATAACAATTAAAAAACAAAATACATGGTAGATTACTGCGAGCTGTCCCACATGAGACCTTTGCTATTTTGGAAGAATATAAAAGCCTTTCTTTATTATCAATCATCATCTAATATAACAATTAAATTAAGATAATATTTTCAAATTTTTATTTAATAATTCGAAAAGATGAATTATGAATAATTATGAAAGGAAATTGAAAAAATATAGAGTAATTTTATTTTTAACATTTTATAGAAAAATATGTGTCAAATATTTTGAATTGCACTTTCTTTGTCCTTTTTTTATGCTGTCATGTTCAAATAAGAAAAGTGCAAGAATGCTATATCAAATATTCTGAAATAAGAGTTTCTTTAAACTTCTATTCTTGTTTCATTTACAGAAAGTTTTTCAAGTAATACTTTAGAAAAGCAAACGTCAGAAGAATCAGATTTAATTGTGCAGTGTCACTCATATGGTTAGAGTAGAAATATTTTTGTTCCAAAACGATCAATTCAAAGGCAAGGAGTTTATTAGCAATCGTAGGTCTCCGATCTTTGCAATTATATACAGCTTTCTTCAAAGTTTTTACAGCAAATTAGGTACCACAAATTTCACCATCAACTAAAAAATACTCAAAAAATAAATCAATTTTTTTTCAAGGTCTTCAAAGTATTCTCCTGAGAATCTGGTTTCAAACTATCCATCCTAGTTTTCTCGTATTGTAATTAAATGAGGAAGGGAAGGCATTGCATAGGCAACATCGTTTATGTTTCCTGCACTTAAGTTGGACATTACAGAATTTATATTGAAATGTGAGCAGTTTATAGCCTTTAACTTACTTTTTCCCCAATAAATTTATTGCAAAATATAAACTACCAGTGTAAAGCCTTCTATCTTAACTCGACACGTTACCGGCAACTGCTTCTATGGTTCACCGAGCCACGGTTGCATTCACATTCTTAATTTCTTGAGATGAAAGCT
Source organism: Argiope trifasciata (assembly GCA_026543055.1). Lineage (NCBI taxonomy): Eukaryota > Metazoa > Arthropoda > Arachnida > Araneae > Araneidae > Argiope > Argiope trifasciata. Next base: position 233,677 of record JAPMOQ010011698.1, read on the forward strand.
AAGTATTCAATAAGATGTGAGAAAACTGCAACAGTGAGTTTTAATATAAAAACTTTGTCTTCGAGTTTGGTAGGCAAAGAAATGAAATTATAGAACTCCAGTCTATCCGGTATTTTTGTTATCCAGCCAGTCCTTCCATTCTCTTAGGCCGGATACTCGGAAGTCTACTGTCGACAAGAAATTATTTGGTTTGACAAATATATACATTTTTTTTTCTTTTCGAGGGGGGGGGGAAACGTGTTTATAAAAAATACTCACAGTTCAAGAACCAAGTAGATCTCGGTGGGTGACTCGTAAACTTCGTGCAGCTGAACTATGTTGGGATGGTGTAAGCTCATCTCCAGAACATGGATCTCGTGAACGATCTCGTGGCGGACGTCAACTGCCCGGCGTCTTTTGCGCATCATCTTTGCAGCATATTCGGCACCTGAGGCACGGTGACGACAATGCTTCACCGATGCGAATTTCCCTCTGAAAAAAAAAGTACTAGTTATAACAAATGCATTCTCTTAAGACACAGAATCGTACTTATAGTAATTAACAGTACTGGTGCTTTGATTTCATCTACTTTATCACCACACAAAACATCAATCAATTATTTTTTAAAGCAACACCCCCCTCCCAATTTAATAGCTTTTAATTATACTCGAAGATAACTAACGCCAACATTACACAAAAAGTTACGTACGCGACGTATCATTACAAGTTATTGAGAATGAGACTTTAATTTACAAATTGAATGGGATATTAAAGTAAGTATTTACACATAAGATTTTACCATCATAAAAAATCCATATTTTGTGTAAAAAATATATACTTTAAAGTAAATTAATTTCCTAATTTTTATCTTAATCGCTGACAGATAACTGTCAGCGAGCTTTAAAGTACCATAAGTCACAACAACACATTGTCCCCCCCACCTCCTTTTTTTCTCACCATTTCACCGTCAAGTGCAATATAAATACTTACTACGATGTAATAATAATTTTCAAGATATATTTCAAACAACAACGAAATAAACCTCACATTTATATAATAAAAATTATATCAGAAATAAACGAAGTCTTGACGTTTCAAGTTCTTCTTATAATAATATGTCGACTAGAAATGCTTATTACATTATTTTACGATAAGACAGTCGCTTTAATTTTTCTCTACATTGTTAGCTTGAGATGCCTCTGATTACGGTCATTTTTTAAAAAATCAAATGGAAATCTAAAGTAATATTAATAAAATGACATTTTATTAGCGTGACTTCAAAACGACTCAATTAAAAAAAAGACACAGAACTATCAGAGTATATTTAGTTTAAAAATAAGGTCATTCTTTGAAGAAAAAATGATGTTTTAGGTAGAGTTATTATCAATAAGACATTAAAAAAAGCATACAAGAACCAAAAAAAAACAATTGAAATGATAAAATAATGATATAAATCTTAATGAATGAAATAGTTTTCAAATAATATCTACGCCCGTTTTAAAATTAAGAGGTGTGGCATCCGAACTTGATTTAAACCCAAACATTAATTCGAGCTTTGTTTCCAAACTTACGAAAAAGGAAAGATAACTACAATGCTTAAATAAATATCAGAAAGATATTCAACAATGGGAGTTATCTCAATACAGAAGTGTTTACACGTTTTTACTCCGTCGATTTTCAGATCTCGTGTTGGCGAAAAGAAGTTGGCGATTTCCGGAGGTGAAGCCGAAAATTGTACGTAACCTCTGGTTAAGTTTATATACAAGCGCATGGTAGATCTATGGACAAACAAATGCTCTGAAGAGGTCATATACCTCGCCAATATCTTTCGGCATTTAGGAGGTGCTGCAAACGATGGGAATTACGAGTCACGATGAAAAGCCCTATTTTTACAGCACTACCAACCGATCATGGCTATCTTTGAAGCGTTAACCCTTTCCGGTATGCTAACTTAAAAGTGAGGAGAAAGAGATACAGCAGAAACCGGATGTGCAAATTTATAAAGCAACAATTTTTCTTCTTTTCTTTTTTGTATGTGTAGACCAGTGACGGAATACTATAATCAAGTACCGACGTGAAGCAAACAAAGTAGCTGTTAGAGAAATTTATTTTAAGTAATTCTTCATGCGATAAGAGAATAGTTAGAAACTTGTTATTTTAATTTATGTGTTTTAGTAATGTTACAGTTGTGTAATGTATGTATTTTAGTGTATGCTATTTTAATGCACAATTAAATGAAGAAGATGTTTACTCAGAAATTATTCGATTCTGATAAATGAGTTAACAGAATGCTTTGCAAAGAGAGGTATTTTTAGAAATCCATTTCTAGAATTCCGCATTTTTAGCCAATCAGCAATGAGGATACAGGAATATTTTCATTTAATATAGCAAAAATTTTCGCATCAGAAGCTTTATTTTCCTTCTTTTTTCAATCCTTTGATTGCCAATTTCTGTAAAAATATTTTTCCTTGCAACCGCGTATAAAATGAAGATATTAGCTCCTCTATGACAAATTTATTCGATTTTTTTTCAAAAGTTTTTAAACTCTCGTGGCTAGGACAAATACACCCTCCAATACCAAAAATAACTACTTTTACTTACAAATGTTTAAGCTGATTTTAAAAAAATTAGTGGGATGTATATGTCCCGTTGTTAGTCAAAGGGTTAAAATAACGCATCCTTGTTAAAATACGCATTTATTGACTAACATATATACACATATATTCAAATTATTGAAAATTTTGAAACAGATTATTTTGGCCCAGACCCATGGGCCTATTTTCCATGCAATAAGAGAGACTTACATTTATGGAATACACATCCATTAAATTGTCGAATCCATCCGCGCCACATTTTGCAGAAGGGAAAAAAATAATAATATAAATTGCTATTGGCTGTTAATTAGCCTTTATATTGCCATGATGAAGCCAATTAATTTACTATTAGCTTCATTTTAAAACAACAATAAAACTAGTCCTCATAATTAATTTTAAATTGATTATTATCATATAAAAGAAGTAATGAGTTAATAATAAAACTTTATTTATGCACAGGATGAGATGACACTAAGAATAAACAAAATTAAGTATTCTAACTATGCGGAACATCAATCGACCCGGAATGATGTATGCAAAAAGGTTGAAGGGCATCGCAAGATAAGAAGGTAAAGACATTCAGCTCGTTCATTAAAGTAACTAGGTCTCAAGTTATCAAAATCAGAGCATAATCAGGCAGTCTTCCTTATCTTAAATGTTTAGTTCCCAGAAAAATTTGAACAACGCTCGATTCATAAGAGTCTTGGTAAAATTTTGCATGTTATAAAACTATAACATTAGAAAACCAACAGGAGATTCGTTCTTTCAGGACTCGCAAAATGGAGAATAAAATTATTATTGCGAAATTTCCAAAATTCTCTGGTTTGAAAGCTCTCAGAAACAGCGTTCATAAATTATATTCAGTTTGAAACAAGGAATGTTTTTAAAAATTTGACAATATTCAGGAGGGTCATTTCTACTATAAGTCAATACAAAACTTGAGTTAAAATGAAAATCACGGCTCAGATGCTGATTTGTCTTTTCTTTTGAAGTCATCATATGATATCGCTCATTTACCTAATCGGTGATTCAGTTTCTATAACGGTTATCCATACAAAGTATAAAATGAAGTTTCCTGAAAGTGTCTGTAGGTTTCAAAGAGAAAAACTCGAGAAATAACTGATTTTGGATATATTTGTGCCATTTTGTAGGGCATTTATTGGAGAAGGAAGTCATATCAAAATAAAAAAGGAGTTTTATAATTGTTATTTAAAGCCCAAGGACAAACATTTCAGACTGCTGAAACTGAATAAGCGGAGAATGTTTTACTTTACATAGACAACTTTATGTGGCAGTTTCAAGAGCTACACCCAAACCATATCTTCCCGTCTTGGCACCAGAAGGAAATATCATCAATGTAGTTTACAAAGAAATATAATGAAACAAATCAAATTTTATTTTCACATCAAATTATACTGAGTTGATAAACATGTGTGGAACAGTGGGTACAATGACTTATTTGTATATTTTTAAATTTTAAAGCTGATTTTCTATTGTATATTTTTACTGAATTCTTTTGTCTATGAACGTATCACATTCTTACCTTTCTAACAGTCTAAATATTTATGACTGTATGCTATGAAAAATTGTTTTGTAGTTATTTTTGATGATTTTTAAATAAGTTTTTATATTTGCTTGATGATGAGTGACATGCCCATTTCATATTGAGTGGAGGCTTGACTTAAATTTAAAGCTAATCTTTTCCTGTTGGACTTAATGGTACGGACAACGCTTAGCAAGTCAGTTAATCGTTTATTAATTGACACAAAACATCTAAATTGCACGAATAAAAACTATCCAAAACGCACTTTAGAGCAGAATGTTTTTAAAACTTAAAACTCAAAAAAATTAATTCATACCAATTTTTTATTACATATATTTTTCTAATTTTGATTAATCTTAAAATTATTTCAAACATATTTCATAAAAAATATAAATCATTGTTACTTCTAATATTTAATCCTGGCTTTTATAACTTTTGCTGATTATCGATCAAATTATGCCCAGCTTATTTTTCTCATGCTGTGTAGGTTTGAGTGCTGGTACGTTTTCAGTAAAAAATTTGCCATTTAGTGTATATACAATAGCACTTCAGAATTAATCCATAATTTTAAGAAGTTATTTCTTAGTACGTCCATTTTTATACATTAATATTTTTTGCAGTGTAACAGAATGCCTTTAAGATAAGTGAATATAACAAAAAAATTTGCAAAATCATAAATTTTTTTTTACTTAATATTCTTAATGTTTGAACAGTTTTTTTTTTAAATAAAACTTTTTGATTTTTGCCCCTAAGTTAATTTTTTAGGAAGTTACACCGTTTTTATGTTTGCATATGCATCTTTTTACATCTTTAAATGTTATTTTCTCAAGAATCAAGAATTTTTATCTTAAGAATTTTCCTCCGAAAAACCTCATAATTGAAAATCTAATGCATATTATTTTTGCTCAAAATTCCCATCTTCCCATTTCTTCATTTGCTCTTCCCATCTCTGTCACATCTTCTCGCTCGAGCACAAATTTGGAGTAAACATCTATGAACATGGTTCCTAGCTCTGTCACATCTTCTAGCTTTAGCACAAATTTGATATAAACATCTATAACATGCTTCTCATTTCTGTCACTTCTTCCTGTTCTAGAGTAAATTAGGTAGAAAATCTATGAGCATGCTTCCCATTCCGGTCACATCTTCCCACTCTATCACAAATTTCGAAAGTATTAATGATGAAGAGACATTATCCATCGATAACTTTAAAACCAACAGAATCAAGAGCTACAGTCTGAAAACTAAATAAATAAACAGAGAAAGAAATGGGCCGAAATGCAGTTTCATTTTCGGATGCAATGTGAATGACCTTGCGTTCATCATACGAGTTCAAAAATTATGCCTTAACAGACATTACAATGCACTCGGGATTTGTTTTGGGATGCAGTCCATTTCCCTCCGACCTCTAACCCCCCCTTCAATAAAAAAAAAGAGTCGGTATATTGGAGGAGGCAATATATGAAAAGCTAGTTACGTCACTGGGGTCTTTGTCGAAAAAGCATTGACCTTGGGGTCCCATCTGGAAACAATTAAAAATCGAGAGAACGCCTTTCAATTAGTGCGCGGGGCATTTCCTCTCAGTCGGGAAATGAGTGGTTGGTAAATAAACGAGGGAAAGAAAAAAATCAGTTTGCACATTTATCTCTACCTTCGTTACCTTCGGCGAGTTCATTAGAGTGCTCCGCCAGCCAAACAAAACACTGAGGTTAAAAATACAAAGATAACTAAGGGGCCAGAATGTTACAAACAAACAATAGGTTAAAACGGATTGCTCTTTGAACCGAACAAGAATGGAGTAAGAAAAAAGCTCTCATTTCTTTTAATGAATCGGCGCAGAATCCTCCAATTTAGAAGTAAGTCTATGCCTGGACACCAATGACTCCAGGCAAACCGCTAAAAATAAACGGATTCATAAATGTTCGTTTGGTTATCAATTAGACAGACTGAAATTAAGTTTTTGTTACTATTCACGCTTTCAGTGAAATGGGAATATGAAATTAGAAAAATGTATTATCATCGATAGATAACATTTTTTTCAGTGCTAATCTAATGTATGATGATAATCGACTTCCAAAAGTATTATTTATTGTTTTTAGCAATGTGAGGGCAAGCTGTTATTGTTTTGTTTTATTTTATCCATATTAACCCCTTCCAATAAAATTTAATAATGAAAAATTGTGCGTTAAATAATCCATTTATTTTTTTATTTAAGAAAACAGTTTATTTCATAGTTCTCACAAAATGTTAATTAAAATTATACTATTGATATGGATATAATTGCAATCTGTAGGTTCAAATGCAACTCTTCTTCAAAAACCTCTACGACTTCGGATTAATGCCAAGTTTTCGGATTTACACCAAACAATTTTTTAAATTTTATTTATTTATTTATTTATTTCAGACATATGATTTATTTCCTTCCAAATCCATTCTTCTCATGATCTGTCTATGACTCCAGAGAAATCACTAAAATCACTTATTAGTCTCTCTACATATTTTATGATTTCTTGATAATACTTCACTATGATTAATTTCATTATCAGTATCAGGTAAAATGTATGCTTATTTCTTCTGATTTTACTGAATCTCTCCAACCACCTTGGATCTTCTTAGTCTGTACACTGCTCTTATCCGTTATTGTGTTTATTTTGCAACATGTTTCTCCTTTATTAAGACCGATGTTCAAGTTAAATATTTGTAAGAAGAAAATCCACTGACTAACATCAATTTGGTTGTGCTGTTATTGTTGTTTATAAAGGCACTTGTTAAGACAAGCCCGCTGATCCCTGTCAGCGATTTTAAGCCTGAATTAGCGTCCTTTGCATTTCAGTAGCGCCAACTAGAGCCAAGAGTACGACTTAGCTACATCATACTTCACATTCGTTAGTACAACCGCTTTTTAACGGGGGGCACATTCACACTAATCACAGATAGAACACAGAACAACAACAATGCCCGAACCGGGACTCGAAATCGGGATGCCCAGAACACTAGGAAGACACGCTACCTTTAAGCCAGGACGGTGGCTCAATTTGGTTTAACTTGAACCAAGACAATCTAACAGTAAAAAATAAGTGATAGTGATCTATGATATCAGCATAAGTAATAAAAGTACTGTCGGTTCAGTACACTAGAAATTTTAAATGGTATTAATTATCACGTTCAATTTTAATTTTAGTCGTATGATGAGTATCGCTCGGCATAGTGCTATATGGCATGGAAAAACAATAACAAGCTATACTCGTCATTTTACTGGAAAGGGTTAAATACTTGTATATTCGAAATTCTAAGAGACGTTGTTAGTTGGGAAAATGAACTAGTACTGATGCAAGTTACTTAAAAAAAAAAAAAAAAAAAAAAAAATAGCAATAAAAATTTTGAATCTCACAAAACTAAAAATAACTAGCATTTAAACTTTATCAAATGGCAATGGTATCAAATTTTACTCTTTTAAAAGTGTTTGTTATTAATTATATTGACATACTAACCAAACATTATAAACAATTTCTTTTGCATTATGGCTGTTAAGGGAAATTTAATATGCCTAACTGGACGAGAGAATGCTTAAACCGGTAGTGTGTTTTTATTGGAATTTTATCATACGGCAATGGTATCAAATTTTAGTCTTTTAAAATGTTTGCCATTAATTATATTGACATACTAACCAAACATATCACAAACAATTTCTTTTGCATCATGGCTGTTTAGAGAAATTTAATATGCTTAACTGGACGGAAGAATGTTCAAACCGGTAGTGTGTTTTTATTGGGAGTGGAATTTGATTAACATAGAAGAATCATTATATTATGAAAATGGGACATTGTTCTTGGAAGAATAGGATTTGGAAACACTGTTTATTGACAAAGATACATTCAGAGATATATTTTTGGAAAACGGAAGAACAATGCATAGGCTATTTCATACTCAACCCGCTTTCGTAGCTTACAATAGAAGCTCTTATAAATATTAATGGCGGGAAATTGTCTTGGTTATAATGCCATGAAACTAAATCGAAAAATCTAATTGAATTTTAACTTGCAAATAGGGGGCCCACTTTCGCCTTCCTTGCCTAAGCTGTCATTTCGCCATGAATAAAAATTTGGTAAATAGTTCTGGAAGCATAAGCATCCTGCATGATTAAGAAATGCATGCACAAAAACACAGAGGAACTGCAAATGATTAAGTAACAAATCGGGCGATGGAAGAAAAATTCTAGAGCTTTGAGAATAGGATTAGAGCAAGAAAACCTATTCAAAAAAAAAAAAAATCTGTTTCCTGGATTGGGAAACGACGAATACTTCGAAACAATGGGACTTTTTTGGCCAAAATGTCATTTCTACAGACCGGAGAAACCAGAACACACAAGAGATAAGCACTTTACCGTGGGCGGACGAAACAAAAACTTCAGGTATGAGCAAATCCTTGCCGCTCAATTGTCTGTAATCTCGCCAAGCATTTTATAAGTAACAATGAGAAAGAACTATTAGAAGGGATATTGTACTCTGAATGTTCCACCTTGTGATTTTTTTTCTTCATTCAGTTTGAGGTTTTTGTCTTTTAGATTACCATCCTCGATATTTTGTTACTGCAAATTTGCCGACATATTTACCACAAATATTATTCATTTCGTTAGAGGTTACAACATCATTTAATGTAACTTCATTATTTTATATCTGATCTGAAAACATACAACATTATTACTATTCGATTTTTTTAATTAACTTATAAGAATATGTGATATGATAATGGGAAAAAACCTTTTTATCATGATCTTTATTTGTGTATACCCTTTAAAGTCTCATAAATTATAATTTAAACTATTATGCCATGTAGTAGACGAAATTTAACGGTCGATCATACTGTTGTTAAATCTAGAAAAATTAAAAATAGTAACATTATTAAAGATTTTCTATTAGACACAGCTCGACATCTTAAGGGAACTAAAGTTTCTCTAGTCAGTGTGACACCGAAGAAGGATCTTCAAATCATGTGATCAAAGCCTGTGCACTATGGCAAGAACATGTTCTCAGATGGTCAAGAAATTGGATGTCATTTAACGTCGAAGAATTCATAAAAATTGAAGCCATTAAATTATACATTAGGAACATTTTGTCAAAGCTTCTATCTTTAGCTCTCTCCAAATGCAAAAAATTAAAGGTACTTAAAAGTATTTCATACATTTTTAATGTTTCACACTTTAAGATTCAATGTGATATTTAATGTTTTTTTAACTGTTCATTTTTCTGTGCCAATGTGCATTTTCTCTTGAAGGTTCTTTGCTGTTTGTATGTGACCAATGTCATCAAATTTCATTCCTTTGTGCTAGATGGGGTTGCTCATCGCAGTCTCTTCGTTTCCCGCCTGGATAGGTCAGGGTATTGCTTGCACATATTTAAGGAGCTAAATAAATTTGTATGGATGACATTATTAGATAAACTCAATAAACGCCATCCATACAAAATGGCATTCACACAGTTAGCAATGGTAAGCATACGAAAATTCACACAAAGTAAATAACCTAGCATTTCTTGTATACAGCCGACCAACCCGCTACCACTGAGCGTAGCAGTATCGACAAGCAACCTAACACTTGGCGGGAATCAAGATTTAAACCAGTGGATTATTAAAATAGAACATGAAATAAAATTTCAACGTAAATTCTAGAATTTACAATTGTATGCCTACTTGGTTTTTATTTCTTTCTCTATTTGCAAAAGTACAAAATACAAATAATCACATCTGTTTAAAAACCGATACATTTGAGGCATGAAACATAAAATGAAAAATGGTTTCACTATGCCAATACAAGACCGGGAAATGAAGCGTCTAAATAAATTTTCCATTTGTTAAGATTTTTTTTTCCCAAATATTTTTCTTATCGCTTTTTTTTTCTCAGAGAAATTCGAGTAATTTACAAATCAGGCGCACGGATATCTGGGTGCACTTCATGCCACAGCCACTGACTGTTAATAGCCACTCACTCTCTGTACCAGTGCGCAACTGATCTGATGACCGGATGTCAATGAAATCATCCACAAAGCACTTTCCGAGTCGATGGTGCAAAAAGATCTCTCCGCTCGACTGATCGCGACAACAGAGAAAGTGTGACACGATCCTAATCACAAAAAAACAGGTTGCTGGAAGATTCGAAGCGAGATATCTCTAAAGAAATAATAATAATAATTGATTTAGATAACGACAAGGGGACAGCATCAAAAAAGAAAGCTTTGTTCTCAACTTTCTTTTGTATTAAACAGCCTATTTTTTAATTAAATTAATCTCTCATGGCTGAAAAGATTTCTTCCACTGTTATAGCCGTTACTTCCATGTTGTTTCAACAAAAATTTCTCTTAAAATGTCTCGAACTACTCCTTTGTCAAAAACTAAGTAATCATCAGACTACTGAGAATGATTTAGTTTGTTAATAATTCAAATTAAAATACATCCTTATGATTGGAATGTGCAAAATACAAATAGAATTTAAAGCATAAATACTAGAGATAAAGCTATTTATTTATTTTCACTCCACATATATTATACGTATGCGTCATACTGGTTATTAACAACAAAACAAATCAAATGTGACCGTGGCTCCCAGATTGCTCTGGCTAAACTAAAAAGTGACCACCTTAAGTGTCTTTGCTTTGAAAATGACAAAAATAACCATCTCACTCGTAAAAATTGCCGTAACCATCCAGCTTCACCGGATCACACTCTCGGTTGCATGCGGTCGGCTGTATACAAGAAGAGGGAGACAGCATCCGAACTCTTATTACTATAGATTTCTTGGTGGTCAACAACTTGCTGAAGTTGATGTGACAAGTGGCAGATATTTTGAGAATAAACAACAAGAACAAAATTGGTTAGCTAATATAATCGACTTATTCCATTATAAAGCGTAACTTTTAATGAAAAATAGTTCTATCACTTAAAATACACTTAATTACTAACATTTTTTTAAAATCTGAAAATAGACAACATTTGTAATTTGATCAGATGTTTAAGGCATATCACCACTTAGAAATATTCCATCAGCGAAAGTTTTTGACCAATCTAAATAAAACTGTTAAACACTGGTTGGCTGTGTAAATCAGATTTTCTATTTTTGTATGGCGGAGCCTATTAAAGCACCAAGTTCACCAAGCGTAGTTACAACTCAAATGTAAGAGTATACAGGATTGGAAGACACTAAAATAAGCAAGGCGTACCATTTTCACAAATATTATTTTGGAATTGTCTCATAGGTAAGTCAATTCTTGTCATATGTTAGTGATCATGTTTTGCATTGATAAAATCCAGTTCAATGGAAATTTTCTCTTCAAAACGTTTTCTTATACCATCCACGAAAATTACACTGCATCTGGGCAGTAGAAATAAGACATGAAATTTAATGAGAGACAACATCATTTTGTTTTTCAACAGCATTGCACTCCACCGGCTTGCTGTACACATAGAAAAGATGATTAAAAAACATGAACTACATCTCACTATGATGTGGACGGTAAATCCTTGGGCTATTACGATACAATTTCACAGACCTGATATTTCGCAAAATGTTGTGAAATGATCTAACTAATATGTGCTCGCCTTGCATCAGTATTTATTCATAAAAGAAGTAAACGAGAGTTTACATCTTAAAGATTTCTTTTCATTCAAAACGTATTAGAACGTAAAAAAAAACTTTATGCTAGTTTAAATGTAACAAAACACGTATTGCGTATTTTTAAATATATCATCCTTCAATATTAGATTTAAAACAAACAGAAAAACAGAACTGCAAAATATTTAAATTAGACAGACATTTTGAAAAGACAGGCTGCAATCAAATGACTTTGAAATGGAGATAATCTGGTTGGTAAATTAAATCTGTGAAGGTTATATATTAGAATCGGTAATATAAGCGTCTAGCGCAATAATACAAAGTGTAAAAAGTAATATATATTGAATAACATTTTATATAACAAGCTGCACCATGATAGTAAAATACATTCTAAACCGCAACAATAAAAAAAAGAGCATTCACAAGTTATGAAGTAAATAAGACCGTCTATTCATGCGGGAATGTGTCTGTTTGCCATTATGCTAGCAGGATGTCGGCGTGAAATGTAAACTTCAACACTTTAAGTGGCGCCAAGGTTTATGACTTAACAACTCTAAACAAACACAACCAATTCCAGCTAATTTAATTATCACATTCACACTCAGTTTTGCCACTAATAAGATAAAAAAAAAATGAAATAAATCCAAAAAGAAATGATTGACGGCCTAATTTGAGATCGACAGAAAGATGCAAGGCCTCGAAAAAGTTTTCTTTTCAAATGTTTTCATCTTTTTCAAGGCAGATGAAGTTTCAAACCACCGCCCCCCTACTCCGCAGCCTATCTCTTAGATTCGAATCCTACTATGTACATCGTCCACTCGCCGCATTTCTTGGCAGTGTTTCTTCCTCAAAGCCCTGAGACGAGAAGGTGATTAGTGAGGGATGTCGCGAAGAAATGCAAACCCCTGCTCATAAGACAACACTTGAAATAGAAGTTCGCACCCGAAGAAAAAGCGTCTCTATTTCGAGGAGGCAAAACAAATAAATCAAGACAGTGGCGCCAAAGGGGTGAGAACGACAGAATTAAAGCCCCTAAGGTGGATATTTTAGGAGGGCAGACCCAACAAGACGCTTACAAGTCACATTTTTTAAAAGGATTTTAAAGTAAACAAAACTAGGGGTGACAATACAGTAGTACATAAATTTTCAGGCATAACATTTCGAATACTAAAGTTGAGATTCATTCTCAGAATACAACTGTACGTTAAAACATAGCATGAAATGGAATATACATAAATGTATGTGTTCAAATGATGCCAATAAAAAATTTCCTAATAAACAGGCAAAAAAATTTATGTAATAAATTCCTGTTTTTTTAAATTTAGTTCGTTATAAAAAAAAAGTAATTATATATACTTCAAATGTGTATAAATCAGAAGCAGAAAATAAAAGTTGTAAATAGCCAAAATAAAAATTTAAAAAGTTATAAATTATATGTATAAATTACTCTAACTCATACGGAAAAACTGCTGCAGTATGTACAAAAAAAATATGAGGGGGGGGGGGGATCTTAATCGATTATTACTTTTTCTGTTTATTTTCCTCCATGAAATGTTCAATTACAAGTACAGTCATTAATATAATTAAAAGGTAACGGTATTTTTACGTGCGCACAGAAAGGTTCCAATCTTCCTTTATTTCATCAAGTATTTCTCTAGTTCACATTGAGTAATGAATCGAAAACTCTTTCGTCAAGTTATATTTCCGAAACAAAGGCATAGATCAGACATTGGAAGCTATTCCTTCGATGAAGGGAGGAGTTTCTTGGCTCTTTATAGTGGCTTCCGCACTGTCGAAACACTTTTGAAAAGATCCTCATACATAAAATATCAATTAAAATTTACTAAGTATCTACAGTAATAACAAGAAAATAAGAGTCTATTAACATTTGAATAAATTTTTGTAAAATGCAAACAGAACAAAACCCACCACTTTTCCTCACCAGCCTTTTTTTTTTTTTAATTTTAAATTCTTGTTAGGAAGACGTTTTCTTTGAATTACAGAAGCGGAAGGAAATGTAAATGTTGACTTCCCAATCCGAAGAACTGCCAAAAAAACAAAGAGGAAATCTTCCTTCTTGTTCCAATACAAAGATTTCTCTAATACAGCACACTACATTACTAATAATACGCTATAAAAGGAGTATCTTTCGTTCTCTCAAAGACAATATTGTAATTTCAGTTATTCAAAGTTAAATTTATTACAGAGAAGATATGAAAAGGCGTAGTTTACGAAAAACAAGCATTTAGTCTCTCTAGTAAACTGAATTTTGAACAGCAATTAAGGCTGTTGCAAATAGTTGTACTGCTGTTATTGCATATAGCATAAGGTTGTTGGAAATAGTTTTAATCTGCGGTCACTGCGAGACAACCAGGGTTTAGAAAAAGAACATTTATTCAGGACGTTTCAGAGCAACGGAATATTTAAAAAGTACAATACACTCCCGAGCATCCTGTTCACGACTATCCGGCTTCCGTACTATTTGGTTTAGTTTTCTTTTATTATAGTTAAATGAGAAATGCAAAGTCTTGCACTGACAACATTGTTGTTTCCTGCATTTAAGTTAGGCATTACAGAAAATGTGAACAATTTATTTTCTTTAACTTAATTTTTCTCTATTAAATTCTTTAAACGTGCAGTGCTGTGTATGAACTACCAGTACAGAACGCTCCTGTTTTAACTAGGCACGGTAACGGCAACTACTTCTGTGATTCACCTGGCAGCGACTGCGTTCACTTGAGATTAATAGAGGGCATAGTACTTAATAAGAAGTTATAAAATACGTAATATAAAACTGAGTTCTGGCATAAAAACTTTGTCCTCTGGTAACGATTAGAAAAGAAATGAGTTCATAAAGCTCCGGCTTATCCGACTTTCTTGTTACCCGGCCAGCCCTTCTGCCACATTAGGCAGAATACTCGGCTATGTACTGTATAATATATTTTATTCCTGAAAATGACATGTGTGGGTAAATAGGATTAGTATATTGCCCACATTTATTCCACTATACGCTTTTACTAGAAAACATTATACTTTCTACATCATCTGCTTTAATAATATGGAATAAGAACACAGCTATATGCAATGGTATACCGTTCAGTCAATGGCAGTTCACAATGACAATACATAGACCGGTATGAGCAATTATACAATCGGCAAATGATGTATCTACGTTCCTATGTAAAATAAAAATAAACAACTTTCATTTTAAATACAGGACTTCATAGCTCGAACTATCTATTTTTAATTTCGTTAGTTTCGTTTTAGTTTAATTTCATTCAAATCCACAAATCATTGCTAAAAATATTAAAATACATTAGGATATTATTTAGAACTATAATCGCATGCAATGACGTATCGAACATCTTTCAATGAATACAATGTAACAATTGCGCACACCATGAAAATTTGGCAACTAAATAATCCAATGCAAACATTTTGAATATTTTCAAATGTTTAAAAAAACGAACGAACGAACACGCGAACGAAACGAATAAAACGAACACGCAGTCAGGAACTGAACCCTAAAGCATTTGTACAGTGATACATTTAAGATGAAGGTCAATGATTTACATTTTTCATTTAAAATGAAGGTTGATTTAATAGAAAGAACGTTCTTTAAAAGAACCCGAAAGCAAGATTTGAAAGTAAAAAGATGCTCATCAGCAACAACTTGGAAAACATTTCATCCTCTTGATGTGCGCAACGTCCACAAAAAGAAAACAACAGAGACGGTTCCTCCTTCTTTCTTCAAAAACTAGGTTTCATTAGACGAGTTACATCCGCAAATGCGAGCTCATGCTTGCTAGCTCCCTTAATTGCAGCAACAGGGTCCATAAAAATTTAAAAGTTGTTAGATAAGACGCTACAAAGGCGCTGACCCTGGCAGCCCTCGTAATCGCAGCGATTATGGTCCCAATTTCAAACTCATTCGACCTTTCTTCAAGGTCGTTTCGCTCCACAAGATTCCACATCCTGTGCAAATTTCCAGTGAACGGACGAAGAAGCATCGGCAGGAACGATCCATTTCATACAGGTTGTGCCGGAAATATTTAATGAACGCTCAGAAAAAGACTCGAGACAATGGTTAGGGGAAGGTCAAAACTTTGAAATATTTAATGTTACTTAAAAGCCGTTAACTTTGAGCGCGCATACATCAATCAGATGTCAAAGTTTATAACCAAAGGTGAATTAAAAAAATTAACCGTCACAGAAAACAATCAGGATTCAATGAAATCTGTTTCTTCTCTAACAAAAAAAAAAAATTTAAGACTTATAGTATTTCAATGGTTTAATTCCCCACAAGGCAGCGAAATTAATTTGACTAACAACCAAAATTAATAAAAGCAACCTAGCTAAAGATCTATCAGTATTGTCTGAATAAAAAAACTGTATGCTTTAAGCCTAAAATACATATATAGCTCTATGTCCTTGTAGCGGCGCCAGTGGAATGCCAAAGGTTAATTCTTAAATCAGAAAGTACATAACATTTCCATCATTAAAAGACATTTTTCCTTACGGCCATATAAAAAAAACCGCAGTTCTCCATCTCATAAAGATTTGAGGTTTAATTTTAGAAGATGCCATACAATTTGTCACAAACGGAAATTTTTTCATACCAACGTTAATTACAATTATTTTGTACACTTATCAAGGTGTAATTATAACAAAAGGCCCATAAATACTATTTCTGGGGGGGGGGGGAGGAATGAGACTACTATGGCTTCGATAGCTAACGACGTAGTAACTAAGCGCAGAAGAGATAACAGAAAAGGAAGAATAGACTCAAAAAAGTCGAACCTCACAGAGGGACAGAGCTGCAAGATATGCGTGCAAACATCTTCAATTGTTATTTATTACATTTTTTAAGCCCTTGAATTGGTTTAATTAATATCTATTCTAATTATATTCGATAACATCCTCATTACTAATTTTCTGCTTGAACGAATTTGCGATCACGGACAAATGATTAAAAAGTTGTGGTCCTCATCATTCTGTAGCAATTGTTTGGATCAGTCGTCGATAAGGCAGAACAGATAATCATGATGACAAGCAAACAACAAATACTATTTATTTAAAGAAATTCCTGGTAAAAATATCATTAAAAAAGTTCCCTTTAAAATATAAAAGGCGCCAAACAAGGATCAACAAAAGATTTTACATAGCTCCCCTATAAGTTCTATTGATCTAAAGATATTCAACTAGGTTTATTTTTAAATGATACATGAACATTTTTTTTAATATCAAGTAGCTAAAACAGACTTCAAAGACCATTATTAGAAGAAAGAATTGCCATTAGTTTTTGAAAAAAAAAATTATTTAATGAAAATTTTGCTAAACTTTCAATGTTAGAAAGAAACAGAGTATATTAAAAACTAATGGAAATATTCAATTTTCATTTCACTTATATATAATTTAAAACTACATAAGATGTAACAGACAGCAAGATAAAGATTATTTTAGTAAATAAAAATTTTATGAGAATTTGAAGCTGCCGTTAAAGATTTTTTGTCACAATTTACCTATATTTTGAACTTAAAAGTCCCTGTAAAACATGTCTACATAAAGCTATTTTCAAATCCATGGTCTATCACACCACCAAAGATTTTAATTATGTGCATACCAAATTTCATGAAATTTTATTGAATTAATTTTGATTATCATGTTTTCCGTGAATCAATCGCTGCGAAATATTCATTCTTCAGAAAATGTGGTTCGATATTGTACTTGTACAGTTTCCACTCTTTTTTACGGAAATGCCAAAAATAAATTACGGTTGAGTAGGTAGCGATATATAATAAGCATATCAAATATTATTTTGGAGAATTTCACGGTAAAAATAAAATAAATTGCACATGTTTGGTTCAAAATACCGCTGTTTCCGATTTTATTTATATTTATTATGTATTATTTATTAAAAATGTTATATCTACATTTCTATTTTATGTTTATTAAAAATGAAATCTGTTTTAGAATCTACAAAGTCCGAACTTTGTTTCCAATCATAATAATAATAATTCAAAATTTCCTGGTAAAAGGATTTTTTTAACCTAGTCTGATACCTTCAAAATAAAAGGCAATTGAATATCAAATAAGCAAACGATTAAAATGCCTTCCACATATTGAATGTACACAATTTGAGTTCTAAATAGCAATTTCAATACTCTGAATCCTGTGTCCATAAATTTTCCTTTCGGAATTTAAAAAAGAAAAGAAACTTTTCGACACACACATACTCGACAAGATAATTTCGATTTCTTCACTCTCCGACAACGGTTCATTGTCATCCTTCTCATGCACCGGAAGCTCTATGTTATGAAGTGTTAAAGATGCAAATCAGCTTTATTCGTGAGCACCCTTTCGAAAGTGTCCGTGCACAAATGCCTTCTCTCACTAACCCATTTTCTAATGAAGATCGTTACAAAAGCGCGTTACGCAAAGGTATTGTCTTCCAGTATCGGCCGCTTTCATCTCGGATGCGCAAAGGAAATGTGTGTCGAAGCTCGCTTCTGGTGACACGATGGTGAAAGCATGAAGACAAAAGATACTGTGCAATGAACCTTATTCCTTTCGTAAGAAGTTTGCTGCTGCGTGATGTCCATACATCTGTGCTGTACTGTGTGTCCATCAGGAGAACACTTTCCTCCAAATGTCTATATTTACTATTATCGCTAAAGCCACAAGTAACTTTAAGAAGAGTTCATTTCATGTAGGTTGCAGTTCATTCAAATTTCTTACAATGGTATATTTAGTGCCAAATTGGCGATATTTGGTATTATAGCATTTCATTTTTGAAAAAAAATTATTTGAATATTTGAAATAGTACTGGCCATAACAATCGGCTATAGCATCCCACACATTGTGTGAGTGGACACCGAACAGTTGTATACACCTGATGTGTGAACGGCCATTGAAGTGTTAATAATAATAAACACATTAAAACACTTTAGAGGTAACAAAATAGAAGTAGATAAACAATTCCAGGCGACCGTACTCATTATCTTTCCTGATCCAAAGCGATGTATTAAATATGCAGTAAAGAGAGAGCTCCATTGGGATCTTAAGAATTTAATCTTAAGATCTTAAGATCTGCGAATTTATTATGATTGATTAAGACTGTTGTGATATTCGATATCGAATATCGCAGGGACATACCAAAAGCTGAGTTAGAATGATGTCAGAATCATAAGAATCATAATAAAAATCATGAAATAATCAGTAAATTTATATGTCAATTTTTTTTCAATCATACTGATGCGGTTTGCTAAAACGTGAAAGGCATTCTATTTGATAATATGAAATAATATCAAGGGAGTCAAATCATATACCTGAAGAATGGTTTGTAGTATTTTTTTAACAATGTAAAAAGATCATATATCAATGGAATTAGGGTTTTTTTCCTAAATTAATAGATATAGAGCACTAATAGAATAAAAGTATCTGATGTTGTTTCAAAAATCATACTAATATCGCCCCAGAAATTTTAAAATATAATGGTTTGAAATAAGTTCATAAATAAATATAAAATCAATCTTTCTTTTTTCTATGCAATTGCCGATTGCAAAAATTTGTCTATAAACTGGTTTAAAATACTAAATGGGCATGACAATACCCATATAGTATATTAATATGTTCAATAAAGTTTTTAATTAACAGCAGCAGCTGATTTATTTGATGTGTACCCAACGGAATTAACATAATTATATATGAAGGTAAAAACACAGAGAAATGAGCGAATACAATGTTGAGCATTATGAAAATGCAAGAGGAGAAAGGGAGCTTATTAAATAAGATAGATATCTAGATCGATTACATATTATATTTAAAGACTTATTAGTGTATCAATAGAACTAACAGATGCTTTGGCACAATATTACATTCTCGATAACAGCCATAGTTTCGCAAGTCAATCGGTCAAGTCGAGAATGTAGTTTAAAATGTATGGGTATTTGATTTATGGGTTTTTACTTGTGGCTTTTATTTTATATTGTCTGACATTTTCTTATAAATCCAAAAAGGTAAAACAATTATGAATATCAATACCTCATAACAAGATTTCACTTTTACCCCTGACATGGCATTACTTACGTTCACAAAATGGTGAAGAAACACGGCTGAAATCAAGAAGGCCATTTGTCGATGGCGGCTGATCTCACGACAAATGTCAACGATAAATTGCATATAAATCACTAATGTGAACAGCAAATCGTCAAAATTGAAATGACAGAGACCGAATCAAGTCTTTCAGCAACTACTACAAAGGATGTTAATTGCTTTGTGGACTCACATTAAAACGTTGATTGCCGGGGGAATTTGTAATAATGCAATTTATACGAGTCCGTCGCTCTTATGGCAGCCAAGGTATTAATTTATGTCCTAGTAGGTTGGCATGAAATATCTCAAAAATATCAAGCTTCTTATCATTTTAGTTTACCAGTATTCTGATCACGAAAACGCCTTAAGATATTTCTCATGGGAAAATATTTTGCTACAGTTTCTACTCATATATTTTTGTCATTTTTCACTTTGTCATGTATGGGCTGGAATGTTTAACTCAAGTTATTAGTCCGCTATGAATCAATGGCATTATCCATACGATAGTATAAATAATGTAGGACCATGAAAAATACCAAAACTTAAAACGAGGACAAGTAAACCTGAAAAACTCATTCTTCCTCAGAAATTCTAGAGCCAACAGTAGATCCTTCATTCTTTTAAGAAACAGAATACAACCACAAAAATAGAATGGAAATTCGAGACTAATCTAATATCGAACGTTCACTTCGACTTTCGATGACTGCTTTGTCCATTGATCGTGTCAAGAGATTCCGATGTTCTCTTTTTCTCCAACTTTCAATGACAACAAAAACTGGTCTTCCAATGAGCAAGACAAAAGAATACTGTGTTACATTTTCTAAGGTTCAGCGGGAGGCGGAAAAAAAAATATACGCACAAAGAACCAATTTTGTAAGAACACATTCTATTCTCTGACAAAAGAGCAGAATCTTCCACAAAAAAATGATTGCTCTTAAGCCACAAAGAGGTGCAATTGCGCGCTCGTTAGCGAGAAAGAAGGGTTGAGTGACCACATCAAAGGTCCAGAAACAGACGCGATTCCTTTTTCACAACGAGCTCGTCGAAGCGTTCACGCAGTTTCGCACGAATGCACATTATCTGTACAACAATTCGGTTCCGCTTCTAATGGAAAGCTGCTCCACATTTCTTACTTTCCCTCTTGATTCAGTGCCTCTAACATCATATTGTGTTCCTTCGCCCATCAGTATTCAATTGTCTGCTCATCCATGTACTGAATTCGCTTGCTTTTCGTTCTAAAATTAACCCTCTGGGCTATATCGAGCTTTCTCTCGTCCATTCAAAGGTGCTCAATTAGAAAGTTTGTATTCACAAGATACAATCTAATAGCCAGAGCAAAATATTTTTATTTTCGGTTCAGAATGACTAAACCAAATTTAGATATAAATATTAAGTTTAATTGAAAAAAGGAACCAAAATTTGATAGGTATATTTTCTTTACAAGGTTTTTTGGAATTTTACTTTTAACCGGTATGTGCTTTGCTTTCATAGTAGTTCGGTTTTATTCAATTTTGATGTGGTCTTGTTTAGATACAGAAATTTTGAAATATTTTGCTTGTTATTTATTGCTAATTTATTGTCTTTAACTTTGGGATACTAATTCTTATCTCCAAAATCTCTATTTCTTATCTCCAAAATCTCTATTAAATGCTAATTGTTTGTAATGGGGAATATAATTAGCATAGAATATTTGAATTGTTTCATCACAAAGAGCTCGAAAACGCCATTATTACTCAGACACTTCTTTTGTCACCACGCAATGTCTGCGATTTCATTATATGATTATTTATGTTACTTTCTTTTTCTCATACACTTGCAACTGATTCTGCAAATAGTTCAATAGTTAAATGATTAATTTATTTTATTTTAAATAAAATTTTAAAAATACTACAAAACGACACATTTCGGAACACCTTTTTAATTTCTCATATACGTAGTATTGAGAAAGTGAAGCTTTGTGTCAAATCTTTATTTCATTCGATTCAGAAAAACCGTTTTCGATTTTCGAATACTTGTAACAACAGGCAAAGGATTTACCGCAAAAAATTCGCCAAGAATAACATGATACAATCAGCAAAAGTGCTGAATTCACGCCAGAATTTTAATTTTGAGTAACTACAATGCGCTGATATCTAGCAAGACGTTCTCTGACGTGACAATTTTATAAGAGAGTATGCGTGTGAAGGGTGTACAAGTGTGGTCACTCTCGCAGGCTTAAAAAAAAGTTTTGCATGAAATTTTGGGCAATCACTAAGCCAACTGTATTCAACGATATGAATATGTGGTTTTACACGGAGAAGCATAGTAAATGAAGAATACAAAATCATTAAATAAAAAATCGCCATACATAAATCTTATTTATATAATTTAAACCTTAACCTTTTTTTCCTATAACATTTTCTTTTCCCCCATAAGTATGTTTTTAAATTACTATTTTCAAAGGTATCCAAACTTTGATAAACCATTTTTAAGGTTAAATACAGACTACCTTACTCTTACAATTTAACCGGCTTGATAATATAAATATGAAATTCAGTTTCTGTACACCTTTAGAAGGCAGGACAGATGATTTTGCTGAACCAGATTCCTACCAATCAAAAGCTGGTTTATCATGATATACCGAGGCCTAAGGATTTATGTGGATTATAATTTAATTACACCGTATAAAATATGATGGCTTTATAAATACTTAAATAAAAATTTATAGCGCTGTAGCAGGATTATTTGTATTAAAACTACCCATCCGCATGACACAAATGTGAGCCAACTTTCTTGAAAACGTCTCTAAAAATTTTTTCAAGTATACATGATTCGGATATAATGTTGACCTGGTCAAGGAAGTGTTTCCCATTTTCAGCCACATTCTTTCCACTTTCCAAAAATACTTAAGAGTGGATGGCACTGAAGGGGAGGGGGGAGGAGATTGGTGAATTTAAGTGGAGAGAGAGATCCACTTGTGAAATCAGGCCGACCGATGCGACACATCAAGGATTTTCGTAGCGCAGGAAGTGTTCATTCTATTTTAGGCCCAAACTAACGGGTCTTCAGCTTTAAAAGGCCATGAAATTTCGCAAGCGCAACACGCAGGCCCTGCGAAACACGAATAAAAAGATGGTTAAAAAGTGCTTTCACGATCGTTTATTGCTTTTATGATCCAAGGAACCTGTCACTCAACTTCCTTCGGAAAAATGGACAAACGATCCACTCATCTCGTCGCGTGCTCCGTGGGTTGATCGCGGCGTCGCTGTAACCGTGAACAGGACAACACACTTCCATTGTTTACATCGCAGCGAGAAGCTTCAGCTATGACGCAGCTAAAATAAGAACACATCACCGAACTGAGAGCCACTCATCAGGTTGTCACCAAACGTTCAACTCAATTTTTTAAAAAAATCTTGAAGAGTTAAAGAAAAAAATGTTAAGCACTTGACCTAAAAATTTATTTTAACCTCCTAATTAGACATCACATCCTATTTCAAACCAATCAGAAAGTAGGAACCCGATGTATTTACCTTACGAGATCAAATTATTCGGAAAATTAAGAATTATGAGGCATGTAATTTATAGCCAAAATATTTTTTCTGCTTTAAAAAAAATGAATAATTACGGACCATTCTTCTGACCTAAAAATAAAAAAAGGAAGTGCGTTATTTTTTCTCAAAAATTCACCTTTACGAGAGCAGAACTACGCATCAGGTCAATGTAATTATGCATCAATTCCAATCAAAATTCACATTTTAGCAATGTGCTAATGAACTAAGTAATTTATGCAAAATACATATATTTTGCATAAATTACTACGATAAAGTAATTACTAGTCTACGATAAAAGGAATCTGGAATTCATCTGATCTTGTGTTTGATATTTAAAACCGCTATATACAACTGATCGTTTTCAGAAACAATAAACTAATGGGGGTGTTCTCTTTGATACTTTATCGTGTATTCTCTAATAATAGTGTAATCTCCCCTTCACTTTCGCATAAAATCCGAGACTTTGGATTCGGTTGTGAAGGCCATGAATGCTCAGATATTTATTGTCAAAGTCACCCACATGACAATTGCGTGCTTTAAAATATTGCAAAGAAAATTGACACTTTGATAATTATTATTTACCGCATGTCATAAGCGAATAATAATTACGGAAGAATTTATTAGAGTGCAATTTTGAAGGATTTTCCTCCCCGTTTAATAGACGGAATGCAGTTCCTACAATAACACAAAATGCGTATTTTAGATGTAAGAATTTATTAGGGTACAATGTTTGAAAGGTTTCCCTCCCCGTTGAATAGAAGGGATGCAATTCATACACGAACACAGAATGCGTATTTTAGGCGGCTACATTTCGAACGATGAAATGAAAACTTGATCGATTTAAATGAATGAATTTAAATTATAGCAATTACAATTAAATTATAGCACACGTAAAAACAAAATAACAGAGAATCAATCGCTCGATGGATTTAGTTCCTATTGCTGGCATATCTACATTTTAGATGCTATTATTAACTAAATATTAAATTTTATCTGTCGAACTTTTTTTCTTTTTGCAGTTATCGCGTTACAATGTATTGTAAAAGCTGTACAGACTTCTCCTAAATGGAGTTCAAAATTTTACAGCAGTCCACAAATTTGGTATAGTGTTCATAGGTCAAATTTCATACATCTAGTCTGAAAGTATTGTTAAGTTAGTTAACAGACAAGCTGATAGATATAATTCCAGAAGCGTGTTTTTCGAGTTCAGTGAGATCTAAAACTTGTAGATTCTTCAATATATCGGATTCGAATTTTTTGAAGATTAAAATATTTCATCTTTGTATATAACACCGCATATGAGAGAATAAGAAAATAAGAATAACATAAGCAAAGGGTCTCAGATTAATTTCAATCACAGACTTTCAGTGGCCGAGAGAAGAAACGATTGCAAAATATGCCAAGACAAATAAGTAGCAAAGAATTAATTCTCGTAGTGACGCGATATATTTCTGCCCTTAATACCACTCTCGTAATTATTGAAAAAAGAGGTGTAAAGTAAGAAAAGATTTATTGAAATTCGCAAATGGGTCCAAATAAATGACACTGGATTTCTCCCACGTCTTTCGGTGTTTACAGCTATTTGGATTTCATAACCGTTTGAAAGTATCTAGGGTAATTAGATGGGGAAAATTATTTATTCAGTACGTGATTTTATGCTCAATGATGCTTTTAAATAAAAATGCCAGAACTGTACACACCAGTGTTGCATGAGTGTCATTTCTTAAAAAACCATGCGATTCTTCATTTAACCTCAAGGCAACTTTTTTATTTTCTCTGTAATGATACAAGTGGCAATAGTGTCACATGACAAACCCAATTGCGCATGTAATAAAATGCTGGGTTTACACTCGATCAGTTATAAGAGGACCAGTAGGCTGCGCATGCGTAGAAAAGCTGAAAAAGGCTGTTCGATCGATGGCAGGTAATTGTCCCGACGGAGCAATATGTCGCTGTATTGTTTTGTTTTCTCTCCGCTTACTGCGCACGTGCTTGTAGAATTTGGCGATTTTTTTATGGCATGAAAATTTTGATCACTTAGTATAGAATAATTCCGGCATCTTTTGTTCTTTGTTTTTTCTGATGCGAGATTGTATGTGTAGTGTGTGTACGCGCGCGCGTTTTCTATTTTGTCATTTCTTTATTTATACTTTTCCAAAATTTAGGCATATTCTCCTTTTTTTTTTTAACCCTGTTTTGTGCAAATATCCATTATATTAATACATTACGCACTGAAAAAGTAAAATTCAGCAATGCCAAAACTGCAATGTCGATTCAGGCATTCCATGCTTTGCTACGTATCATATGAAATGATGGCAAATATAAATCAATCTCTTTCTGTCCATGCGCTACCTACTGGCAGCCCTATAAATGGCCAATTGTAAACTCCCTAAACTTATGCTCCAATTACATTTATTATTATTATTATTCTACAAGAGGTACAGAGGATTCTAAAAATTAAACTTGCAAAGTTCGATTGACCTTATCACCTAAGCCTAAATCAGTTCCCATTGGATGTTTTGTTTAGCTAATCTACTGCCACTTTGGCTCACCTGAAAGTTCATGGTGTAATTTCCAGGTTATTTATGTGGCAAATGATAATGTCTATCACAGATAGACTTTAAGGTGAATCGACAAGAGTTTTCTTTCTTCCACTTCCACGCACATTTGATTATAAACATGGTACGTTCCAATGTTAACTTCATAGAATAACGAATAAAATCAAGATGCATTTTGAAACTTTTCCATTTGACCAAACGGCGAGGGAGTTTAAATCTGGCAGAGAATTCGGTACACACCTATAATTTGGGTACCATACCAAATTTTCTTCATGTTGTTTGTTGTGCTGAGTGAATAGTGCATACTACACGCAGACAGACAAACAGTTTATTTGTATTCTGAAAGGCTTATTAAAATCTATAGAGGTATAAAAACTGGAAGAAAGATTCAATTTTAGGTATAGTTTCTAGTTTGTTGTATTTTATAAGTCATCACATTCGCATATGCATTAGAAGAGTCAATCTTTAAGCGGAGTTGGTAGTAATTTAATACAGAAGTACAGTTTCATGCGTATTTTTCATATTTCCAGCATGCTGTGTTTCTGAGTCAGATAGTGTGTTTGTGTGCATAAAGTCACCTTCCTATAATCGAATATTGTTCAAAATTTAGTAAGAATTTACAAATCCGAGTAAAGACCACAAATTTCATTACTACTTGCCAAAGGGATTCAAAATACCTCCGCGCTTTTATGCATACTCGTAACTCCTGATTTAAATAATTTAATTCGATAAAATAGGGGCGAAAAGAAGGATGAAAAGATAAAATATTTACAATTAGCAATAAAATAAATTCCTAGAATGTGCAATATCCACCCGCATCTCACCTCCTGGTGAGATAGAACCATCGAAAAGTGGTCGTCTCAAGATACTGAAACGAACAGTAACATTTCTGAATTTTTGTGTTCACAGGCAAAGGTAGAAATTATTTTTAAAAAACTATTTTTTCCCGAAAACTCGCAGAGGGGACAGGGATGAGAAGAAGAGGAGTTAAAAAGGCGACAATTCTTGAAAATCTAGAGGACAAAAATTTTTATAATTAGCAGACAATAGAGCTCAAATTAGTCAAACTATCGCTATCCAGATCGTTTGAAAGGGACGGGAAGTGGGGATGTATTGCAAATAAATTCCCCCAAAAGGAAATACAGAAAAGCAATTAACTTTGATTAATATATAATACATATTATTAATAATATAAGTAGCATTTTAATAAGAGCGATTGTATACAAAATGTAAATAATTTAATTTTGATGCCATTAAGAAATTAGGAGAGAATTTCATTTTCAAAGAATATTTTCTCTCTCTTTTTTTTTTATTTGAATATTTGATTACTCGGATTGGGTCAATTTTCAACCC
The DNA here is from genome assembly GCA_026543055.1 of Argiope trifasciata. Lineage (NCBI taxonomy): Eukaryota > Metazoa > Arthropoda > Arachnida > Araneae > Araneidae > Argiope > Argiope trifasciata. Next base: position 260,934 of record JAPMOQ010011698.1, read on the forward strand.
ATCCGAACAACCGAAGTATCAAAGCACCGGGGGAAGGGGCGGGGGAGAGAATTAGAACTCGATGCACGAGTCTGATACGTCAAGCGTTGTCTGGGGACCAGAAATCTCAAATTGTCTCGTTTAAGTTCCGACTCAAGGACACATCCTTTCTCTCGATCGAGCGACGAAGCCAAGCTCCGTATCGACGCTCATCTGCATACAAATCGAATCGAGAAAACGATCGAAAATGTCATGAATGCCAAATCAAACATTCCTGATCCGAAGACCTAACAAAGGAACGTTCGTAAACGGCATAAAAGTATACGACTTGTAATAACTCGAATAAATGCACTTTAAGAGATACGAGGAGAAACAATAACAGAGAGCTCCACAGCTCACCCATTATGGAAGAGGCCAGGGGAGGCGCGTGGGCTGACAGGTGGGCAGGACAGGTTGGCGACGCCTACCTGCGTCCACTCGGAAAGGTAACTCGAAGCAACACTTGTTGCTGTGCGGCAGTGATCAAAATGACCACCCCTTGTCTCGACAGAACAGGTCGTTTGTATTTCAAAAATTAATTTAACGCTTCCGGATCGCCTTCACAAGTTTTTACTGGCAACGCATAATTAAAAGTCGGAGGAAAACAAATGGCAAAGTAAATATGATAATCCTGATTTAAATAATTGAAAAATGAAATAAAAGCATAAGTTTCAATAAGATTATGCAATCTAAATAAATAGAGTTTAATGGATTAGATTGTTCGTTTTAATGGCACAAGAACCAGAAAAGGCTATACTAAGCCTTACATACGGTCAATAAGAAAACAAAAATTGTATATAAAGATGAGAATACAATCAAACAAAAGATGCATAAAGTTCAATGATAAAATTGTAGAACAATGTGCTGATGTGTTTGACAATATACAATATCGGGACTTAGATAAAGTGGCACAAACCAGTTGCTTTAAAAAAAAATTAAATGTTTTTAGAGGAATTTCCCCCAACAAAGGTCGCATATCCAGTGATAATTAGTTAAAAAAACGGAAACGATGAAGATTAAAATCAGGACATTCTATTAAAATAGGAAGAATAAAGAAAGTATTTACTTGAATTTAACGTGAAAATGAAAAACAGCTCGTTTTAATTAAAAGAAATCCTTTACAAAAGGAGGGGAAAAGGAGGAATGCATTAACAAATATCGCTGAGAGTTACTCCTGCGGTTGTACGGCCTGGTTTGGTTTGACCACTTTTCAATTTGAAGTATACACTAACATCATTTCGAAAAGGAAATTGTCAGCCATTTTTAGAAGAGCATCCAAGGTGGAGTTCCATTCCCTTAAACCCTACCACTACCCTATGCTGATACCAAGAGTGATAAAATAAAAAAAATTTTAAAAAAGGCAAATTTTACTTGCACTAGGATTATATATGCAAGAAATATTAAATAGGATCAGGAAATTCTGGTTTCAATATTTTCGTATCAAACCATTTAGGACTTCATGAACGCAATGAGTATAAATGGTACAGTCAGTAAATTCTTAAAACATATACGATTTTATTACCATTACATCAAATTCGTAAAGATTATATTATGCAGAGGCGGATTTACGCACATTCGGTGCAGGCGGTCGCCCCGTGTCTCGAGGTACAAAAGGGCCTCAAAATCTACTTGAACGTGTATCATAGTGCGAAGCCGAAAGTAAATTTATTTGTTCAAGTCTTCTCTTCGGTATGGTTCATGGAATTTTCACATATAACTTCTTTACAGAAAGTAAAAGTCTTAAAGAATAAGTAAGGAGTTAAGTAAAATTCTCGCGGAATCAAAACGCTACGTCAGCAAATTCTATTCTTGAACTTTATATAAGTTCAGAATACTTTCTCGTCGTCTCTTTCCTATTCGCACACTGTAACAGGTTTACCAGGGTTTGGAGAAATAATCTTGGTATAAAAATTGAACGATTTCCTTGATTGTATGTGTATAATAAAATATATGTTTCATTGGTCTAGAAGCAATAAAAAAAAGTAAGTATGTAAAATAGGTCGATAAAAAGCATAATACCTGTGCAAAAAAAATCTATCAATACATTAGGAATTGTCCTTCAATAAATAACGGTATCACAAAATAAATATTAAGATAAAGTTAAAACTGAAATAAGTTTACCTTGCTACTTTTTGGCCAACAATAAAATTTACCGTGAAGGAGCTTCAAAATATTTCAGCGTCTGCGGCCTCGTATTACCAAAAAACGCCACTGATATTACGGATGACTTCAAAAAAAAAGGTTACATTAAAGAAAACTATACTGAGACCGGAAAGGATAAGTAGGAAACCCAAAGCAAAGATGGGAGAGCCAAATTCAAACATGGAACACGTGTAAACACAAACAACTTAAAATAACATTACCCGTTAGTGTCTAGTTAAATGTCAAAAGGTCGTGTGGTGCCACTCCTATCCCCTCGAATGATGCAAGAAGGAAGAAGGAATTTCATTCACTCAGCAGAATTCGGTCAGCAGGCGTAAAAGAAATTTTCAAGGCCGGAATACCAAGTGCCCGAAATGTGGCAGTTGAAACAAAGGGCCCCGAACCCTAACGAATTCGAAGACGATCTGGCAGCATCCGTTGCAGACTCAAGAATCTCTTTTCCCGCCTTTCAAAGAACAATAGAACTCTGGAGGAGGTCCAGCTATCTCACCTGACGACCTTGAACACCATTAAAAAAATCTTCGCCCCTCCATTGAGCGACAAATTCATTCAACAGTCCCCTTTGTTGAGCCTATATTTTTTAAAACGATAAGATCTTTGCGTGCGTGTTTGGCGACGAGTCCTGGGAAATCTTGGCGAATCATTTCAAAAAGCTCTGCAGGTTAAAAACAGTGGCTACCGTAAGTCCTTGAATGAGTCACTCTGTGACAAATATACAGGAAATTACGAAGAAAGAAAAAGAAACGTTATCGCTGATTTATAAATAAAATCTATAAGTTATAAAGTACCAGCCGTCTTTGGCGACTGGCTAATTCGCCAGGATTAACGCTCTCAAAAATTTTCAATCAAATATTTATGTACCTTGCTCTTTTAATAACTTCTTCAGTAAAATATATTTAAGCTTACAATTTAAATAATCGGGGGGGGGGGTAAATAAACAACCATTTTGACATTGTTGAATATGAAATACACAGAAAATATTGTTATTATCAAAGTTTTGAAAACACTTGAAACAAAACCTACGTTTAAGACCATTTTGAGTTCGAAAAACGCGTTTTTAGAAAGTATTAATCTGTTTGAAACAAAAAATAATTCAAAATCCCTTTGAGCTAGATGGATGAAATTAGGTATATGGCCTCTAATACAAAGTTGAATATATATAATTTTCAGAAAATTATATTAAGAAGTCTTTCAATTCGGTAGTTTGAGCAATATAAGTTAACATGATAATTACATGATAAAATAATAAAACCAAGGGTGGATAAAATTAGGTACGCAGTTCAACATCCTATTTGATTTAACAATAACTCAAACACACTATGATCTAGACGCATGAAATTTGGTGTGTAATATTTACACCAGATTTCTAAGGAATTCATTTACAGAAAATCTGTCAGTCAAGAGAACAAATGAACACGATAGTCATAAAACAAAAGAGATAAACTGCTTAACTTAAGTACCCAAAATGCATCATTTAAAATGAATATCTGTTTATCAAATTTCGAAAAAAATTCCGATATGGAATCGCACGTCGGTCCCGCATGCATGTTAATACGGTAATTCGAAAATACAACGACATTCATAAATTAAATTTGCTACACACACTTAACTAAATTTAATTTGGTTCAGCTAACTTCTATTAACGCAGAGTTCTAGACCGACAATGGACCTCTTTTGAGACGGATCTCGTAATTTCCAACCGCGGTCAAAAAAAGGAGGAACACCTGAACCGGCACCATATCTCCAAAACTTCCACACCACACTAGTGGGAGGAAGTTTGTCCCCGGCGGATTTAACATGTACCTGATCTACTTACACGACGATTCTTGATGGAACCAAGATCTCGAACCAGAAATTCTCCGGTTCCGAAGCCAAGACCTTACCATCAGGCCAACGCGGCCTACCACCTAGCTGAAGTTTTATAGGAAAGGGGAAATTGGATAATGCGTTTATTAGAGAGTACACGAGAAATAAGCATATGCGAGATTGTATCCAATAGTAATAAGAAATAAGCAATTTTAAGAAGAAGAAAAAATTGAACAAGATAGTGGCAGCGGAATCCAAGACTTTTATGAATGCTCTATGAGGAAAGGGGCGACGGCTATCTGAAAGGGTTGGAAGAGGGCTCTTCTAGGGCAGATAGCGGTTCCTCTTAAGCATCCACTTAGGGATTCGTGAAGAGAAGAGATAAACTAAGAGCAGCTTCTTCAATGAGATGTCAGTCATAATCCGAAAACTGGCTCCTCGCCGGCTGAGAGTCGCTCCGCTTTGCTGGCTACCCTCTTCCACGCTACTTCATATCACTGAATAATAATGGTTGTTGTTGAACACGCTAATTACTTTTACGTGAAGGAAAACTGTAAACACTCCAAGACTGCTTCCCGTTTTTTAATTAAATTTCAACCAATCTGCATCTGCATGCGGAGTTTTTTTCTGTGAGTGTGTATGTGAGCGTGCGCGTTGTGTGCATTGGCGTAGACCATATTACTTAGAATTACCAAATTTGGCACAGATGTGCCTTAAAAGTTGAAAAATTGAAATTTAATTACAATTTATGCTAGACTGTGAAAAACATTTTCGCGATGGCTTCTAAAAATATTCCCTCACATAAATAATAGTTACAATATTTTAAAGACCAAAATTTTAAGATTTTAATGATATCAATTTTGCAGTAAAATTTTAAAACAAGACTTGATTGCCTTTTGACCATAAATGTGTCTATTTCTCCAAAATATATTATTGTTGTAAACGAAACTGAAATAATTTTCAGTGTTACGTCAAATATTTGATGGAATGATTTTTTACCATAGTTGAGAGTTAACAAAGGATTCTGTTTGATACAGTTAGTACCGTATCAATAACTATTACGGAATTATGGAAAAAATGGCTCCTTTTTGAAAATAAATTTGGTATATATGACGTGTATATGAAACAAAAGCTTGTATATGCTACAAAATATCGATGCTATTAAAGCGAGGAAAATACCCATCCCATAAGGTCTGTGCAATTATGTAAGAACGAAAATCAAAGGCACTGAAGTCAGTCTTTGGAACTGGAATTTGTTAGGTATAGTATTGTATCGATAACTGTCAAAGAATCTTGGAGAGATTTGCTCCTTTTTGAAAGTAAATTTGGTATATATGGCGTATATCACTCTAGTCAGATATGCCACCAAACACTAACACTGTTAAAGCGAGAGAAATATCGATCCCATGAAGGTTTGTACGGTTCCTAATGGCATATAAAGAATAAAAATCAAAAATGCACTGGAGACAGTCCTCGGAACTAGCTGTTCAGCGCGTCCGAAATAATCGTCTAAAAATGATTTACCGCGCGAATATCAGGAGAAGCGAAGGTGAAAACGGAAACCCTGTCGAGAAGAAAACGACCATTCCAAGGCTGTGACTCACAGCTACCTTGTGCGTGGGACGACTCGCAGGCAGCGCGGCTCCTCTCGGATGAAAGAGCTTTCATTCATCAACTCAGTGCCGAAGTAAAAGCCATCGATTGTTTTGTTTTCACTCGAGCACACCTTGTTCCTTCGAACTGAGCACAGGGGAGATTAGCATTGTGAAGAGGAGATGCAGTAACAGATACAAGAAGACACCTTTTATTTTTCTTCTTGTCAGATTCTAAGTTAAATTGTGTTTCGAGCTTTTTCTTCTAATTGTGTTTGCTTAGGCCCAGATAAGGGTATTCAAGCCCTTGCGCTTTCTGGCAATCAAGTTCAGTTTCACATTTCATCGCACTTCAGCTCTCGATGATGCGATTTAGCACTTTAGATACTGATATGAGTCAAAAACAAGAAAGGAAGACATGAAAATCTACATCATCTAAAAATGATGAACGAACCTTTAACGAAGAATACTAAAAAGTTGCTATTACCCATAAAATTATGCATGGTGCTTGCTTTTCTTTAAAAGCTGATTCTAAATTTCTTCAATTTATGTAGACTTTGAAGAAAATGAGCCGAAAATACCTAATAGTTGTACAATAAAATGCTAAAGATGATGGCAACATATATATAAAGGACTTTCTTTTTCTATTCAAAAGTCATAAATTTACATAACACATTTAGTTTCAAAGAACACATGATTTTAGATTGATTTCTAGCTTGAAATTAAAAAAGATTTTTCAAAGGTTAATTTATTTATTTTATTTGAAGACTTATAAATTAATATTTCAAGAGGAATTTTCATGTGATGGGTAACTCCAGCAATGTTTGATAATTGCTGCACCATAGTACCTCTGTCGACATTCACAATGATATTCCTCATACATAAAGTAACAATACAATAGTTGACTAAATACAGTAAAGTCATATTGGCCCACATAATCAAGGACTTATTCAGATTTCTTGTGAACAGTAAAGCTGCGGGGAAGATTGAGGATCATGTTATTGCACACTCCATAACTTCTGCAACATTCTTAAATCCTGTTCCGACCCCCAGTGCCCGCCTTGAGTCTGACACATTTTGCCCTCTTTCCCCTTTCTTATAATTTTCTGGAGCTCTTTGATATTTTTTCATTTTACAGTCAATTTGCGAGAAGCTTCCGATCTCCGTCCACAGGCGGAGGTAGTCCACCAATGGGCCAGTTGGCAGATTTAAGACCAAATCCGTAAAGCCACAAGTCGCCGGAAAGGGGCTTTATTTTTCAAATATCGGCGATGTTAAGAAGTTCCATTCGTGGGTGCAATACCAAATCTCTTCAGTAGCCTCAATGTCTTTATATACCCGATGCTATTAACAAAACACATTTCCATTAATCTTGTGTTAGTCTATAGTGGCCACACTCCTAACACATATTTACATTATTAAGGGGGGAGGTTCACTCTTCGTTACAATTACAATTTGACTACTATATATAAATTCACATGTGCGGCGCTGAAACGCTTTATATATAATCAGAAATAGAGATATCTCTATTCTCTACGACCCTTTTAAAATCTACAAATTGTTTTTATTCAATTTTCTATAATACTATTCCCTAACATCGAAATGATAGAAAAATTAAATACCAGATTAAACCTACTGTTATTTAACTACAGAAATACAAAAGAAATTCAACACAGAAACGAGTATTCTCTAAGCATTGTCATTTTTAATTCAATCATTTTTCCATATCTTCAAGGACTTTTCAGACTGCTGAATTAACAAAGAGAGTATCAAGGACTTTCGGTAGGCCGTGGGAACTACTTTAACACTCCTAAAATCAATGATAGGCACTGTCGGTTTACGAATAACATTGGGTGTGTCCATACTTTATTTATGTTTGTTTTTCGGCAATTTCATTTGTCAGGATGGGAAGGTAACGATCGATTCAAAAATCCCCCGTTGCATGATAATCAGATACTTATTATACTCATATTTACATATATATCAGTACAAGATTTCCGATTTCTATAAATGAATAAAGACTTGGTGAAGTTTTAGTAAAATAAAACGATTGTGTAATAACGACGAAACGGCAATCGAGAAAATCGAGAAACGACGTTTTGGTCTCACTCGCTTCTCGTTATGTTAGGAGACTTAAGTCCAAAGCAAGCACCTAATGTGTACCACAGAAGTAAAGAGTAAAAAAAAAAAAAGGACTTGGTATTAGCAAAATGTTTGAGAAAAGTTCAGAAGAATAAAGTACATCCGACAACTTTTAGTAAGTCTAAAAATATTTAATTTCCCGGGAAAATGCTAAGCAAAAGTAGTGTGGCGATACAGAAGTGGATATATGACACTTCTGTATTGCTGAAGATTTTGTAGTACTTAACTGCTATTAATGTACTTCCTGCTGCTGATCGCAGCAGATGTTGGCATCTAATGACTTGGTTTACAAAAATCTGTGCACCTAGTCATACGCTGAATATCTCAGCGTTACTTCCAAGATTGCTGCAGAAGATATTAGATGCTTTAACGCGTTTTCATTTTTTTTTTCACTTTAAAAAGGCATTTATTGAGAAAAATTGGAAATTGTTGAAAAATATGATTAAATCGATTTTTTGGGGGAGGTCATTCAGATCATCCTTCATCATTGATACTGAAATCAACATTTTTTAAATCGTTCAAATCGAAACCAACCATTGGAGTATGATGGAGCAGCATCACCATGTTTCCAAACTATCTGATATATCCAGTAGCAGATTTTTTTTTAAATCAAACAAAAAAAATGTCGAATATGCAATTTACAGAGATTTATGATTGGGGTTTTAATATACTGAATAGCTCAATAATACTTAAAGAAATAACTGTCAAAATGATAACAAAGTAACAGTAAATTTTAAAACCCAAAACCATTGTCGTTTATATAGATATTTGCATGCTTACTAATAGATGTCGCTGGTTAGAAGACATGCAAGGATCTAATAACAATACCACGGTTAGCTCCTCCCCTCCGACTATCAAATGACTGCTGGCGAAATTTAATTGGCAAGGAACTCTAAGGAACGACAACCAACAAAGGTTCAGAACTAGCTTTGATTAAATTAGGGTACTAGGTAATAAAAAAAAGTTGCGGAAAATTTGAAGTAACAAGATTCGCGGAATTTTTGCGAAATGAACTCTTCCCGGCTGAAAATGTCCATGGCTAACCCTTCGTGACAGAAAGAGAAAGGAATCCTCATGAGTCGACAAAAAAGAAGCCTTCCTCACCCTTGCCAGAAATAAACCCCATTTTCTTCTTTCACGTTTCCTGGCATCTGACCACACATTTTTCCTCCAGATGGATTCACTGTAAGAATTTGTATTACTTCAGTGAAACGCTGAACTATGCCAAAAACCACGTGATAAAAGAAAGTTCACCATTGCATTACTCACTTTCAAACACGGATTATTATTATTTTTTTTTCCAAACTTGGCACAACAAAATGAGTTCCGGATTACACTGGTACTGCGCTTCGCATGCATTATAAGCGATTGTCCCAAAATTCAGAACAGCGGTCAGAATGCTGATAAGTTAAAAGACAGTCACTATCGAATATTCGCATAAATTCAACTAGAGAACATTCAAGAAAACAGATTCAAAATTATATTCACTCATTCTATATCAGCTAATCCCCCCCCCTCATCCTTTAATTAATCCTCGTCCTCCTGTTACTTAAGCCAGAACAAGAGTTATTGTCCAATAAAGGAATACATAATTCTCGACCAAACAATTGTTTAAAATTTTGCATTCAGGAGTGTTGGAGAGTAAACCCAGGAGTGTTGGAGAGTAAACCCAGGAGTGTTGGAGAGTAAACCCAGGAGTGTTGGCCCGTTAATAATATTACTTTTTTCTCCCTGTTCCTCTAATTATTCAATATCATAAAGCCATTTGCTTTGTCTTACTTATGTTATTGAAGATTGTTATAGATAAATTTTATTTTAGAAATAGCTATCGATTTTTAGTTAAATATGAAGATATAACTGCATTCCAAAAAAAAATAAAAAAAAAAAATTAGACCTCTCTTTAAGACTCTTCAGTCACTGTCTACATATGTTACTGTCTATGCCTTAAAATTCAACATCTTCTTACAACTGGTGATTAGCATAATTGAAAATAATTGGCAACAAACCTCACCATATTTTTTAACAGAATACTTTCAAGATCCAATTAAATTCTCACAGGCTTGCAAGTCAATTTTAAGTTTTTTCATTAAAATTTTCTTCAAGCGTTCTCTATGGAGAGTGAATAAACTACTATGGAATATCTTACTGTAAAATTTATATCATTCAAATTTATTTTTGCATCCTAAAATCGTCTCCCTTTCGTATATTAGCATCTGTTTACGAGAATTCCTGCTCGTTAAAATTCTTATCTTATACCTTTAGTCTATTCCCATAGTTGTTCGTTGTTTCTTATGGCACTTGCCATTAGACAAGACTGCTGCAGTGAAGACAGTGATTTAAGCCGATAGAGTGCGTTTCTTGATTTTTTTTCAGTAGTGCCATTCAAGGTAAAGAGTATATTCTCATAATGTTTAGAAAAGAAATCTAGCTTGTTAAACGGCTACCAACTTGTATGCATGCCAATACCAAGCAAATAGTCAATCATGTAGATATATCAAACAGCCAAAACAATAAAATTTCATTGCCTTTTTAAGCAGAATTCAATTCAAGACTTGCATTTCGAAGGCAGAGAAGAGCTGCCCATAAGGGTCAGTGGTCAACCTACCCACTAGTTGCCACGGAGTAGCACCCACACGAGTAAAAATCCAGTAACAACCCCGCCCAAAACACGTCAGCATTACCGGTAAGTCAAAAACCCTTCTGTTTTTTTTTTTTTTCTTTTTCTTTTTCGTCAGTTTTACCGCAATGAAAGATATACAAATGCGTGCCCAGAATGAAGATTAACTTTTCCACATCCTCTCACACTAGCAATAATTCAAAGTTTATCGAATTTTATCTTTGATTTGAAAAGAATTTACCATCTCGAATCCCAGGAAATTTCTCTTGTTAAATGTTTCGCTCGAAAGACGCAATCGCATCCATCTATGAAACTAACAGTGGTATAATTATTCAGAAATGTTTATGGGGATAAGGGTAATGCCTTGCGATTACAGTAAAGAACAGAACAGAAACGGCATTGGACGACAACACTACGGTTTTTTTCTAAAGTGAACCCGTTCTGATACTAATTTTTTCACATTAATACAATTTTCATTATCAAGTGCAAATGATTCCTTATGATACGCAACTTAATATAATTCATAAAAACATTTCAAGCAATACTGTGAAATTTATTTAACTGTTAAAATTTGAATTCTTCGAATGATGATTACACGTTGTTTCTACGGTTTTCGGACATTATTATATTGCATAGTAATTTCCTCAAATGATGGTCATTAGAAACATTTCATCAAATTAAGTTTTAAAAAAAACATTTGCATATAGTTTGGCTATGTTTCAAAATGAAAAACACGTTAAATCTTTAAAAACATCTATTTGAATCCACTTCCGCAAGAACGATGTCAGATGATCCCAAAAACTGTAACACTGGTATAACCGGGTTTTTGTCAATGCTGGTTAAACTGTTTCAAACTGAAGAAATTTAAGACAAAAAGGAAACAGAAGAAGATGCAGTTTCACATGAAAAAGAATCCATCCCTCCGCCAAATGCTGAACAGGCAGAGATGCTGACTAGGCCCTACGAGACAGTGTTCTTTCCCTTGGAAGATGAAGAATGCACGGGGATTTTTAACAGCCTCGTCATCACAAGGTGTCATTTCCTGGAGCAGAGCCCGACAACATCGTAGTTCGGAGTCACCCTGTCAAAAGATCATGAGCAGACACACACACTTCTTTCTCACAGAAGTAGAAAAAAAAATGAGGAAGCAGTTTATTTCGAATGAAGCAAATGCAAAAAGCAATATTAAATGTGATGCAGCATATTTCATTTGGAAAACATTTCCAGAGGGGAGTGGGGGGAAAGAGAATAAATATTAAACCTTGACAACTCAAACCTTATATTTTGATTTTAAATGATATCAAAGGCTTTCTCATAGATGATTGTTGCATTCTTCTGCCTATTTATTATTCATGTCAAGACTGGCCTCAAGTTTGGTTCGCGTTATTAGCTGAAAGTCATTTTCTTCTCAGTACGATATGCGTCGAGTTTGTGAATGGAAGAAAAACCGGCTTTTAACAACACGCACATACCAGCACACCCTATTTTGAATGAGATCACTGGAAAAACAGACAGTTGAGGTTTAAAAGGATGACTGTTACATGACACTAAACGCTTAATTATAGAGCTGAAATTAGCGTTTCACAAACAGTAAATCTAGTAATGCCTAAACATATTTCTTCAACTTATGGAAATTGGACATCTGCAAATGCAAAATACGGACTGATGACTTCCTGATTTTGAGAGAAATTTCTTCAGTTTAATCATCACACTTTCGTGATTAATGAAAGGAAATAACAGATGCATTTTTCTTTCATGTAAGAAAACGTTAAAACAAAATGAAATAATAAAGGCTTTTAAAAAAAAAAAATAATCAATGAAAGTGTTCTCATAATTTTCTATCACAAGTATATCGCCTTTCGTTCCTCATATTATAGTGAAAAAAAATAATAAGTAGAGGTTTTGAGTGTCTTCATTCCCATTAATCGGATATAAAATTTGACATCGATCAACAGCAATGGGGGCAAGACCACACGCTACGTTTCATTCGCCTAAAAAGTGTTTCAGAATGATCGAGTTCACATAAAAGCAAATACACAGACCAAAGATAGTTAGTCCTTGGACGGGATGTGTTCAAAATTGTATAAAAACTGTAATTCTAATTATAAATCTACAAGTGCATATTGGTCAAACTATTGTGTTTTTGAATTATACCGTCAGCATGGACATGAATTTAGTTCACAATATGGCACAATCAGGCAAATTTGACAGAAGGATCATATATCAAACTTCAGGCATTAAGCATGTTGCATTTTTCATCATTATATTCCCAGAAGCACAGAATTTCAAAATTTGTATTTTTCCAAGAAAAATCTGAGAAATAAAAATGAATCGAAATCTCGTAGTCGATTTTTTCGGCTATTTCAGAACTTGACTCTGTACATTGTTTTTACATGAAAAAGCAAAAACTGGTAACAAATGCAATGCAAAACTTTCACATTTACGTACTTTTTTTGTCTCTTTTCAATTCCGACTCGTATATTATTTAAAAGATTGTGTGTGTGTGTGTGTGTGTGTGTGTGTGTGTGTGTGTGTGTGTGT